>CM042756.1:13437570-13450635 GCA_022496165.2 Catalaphyllia jardinei
TTTGCTTTCAGTATATTCCATTTGATCAAGAGTTATGACTAACATGCAGACAATTGACAAAGAAAGTCCTTAAGGTAATTCCCGAGTAAAAGAACCCGCCATAGATTTCCGATGAAACTTGGTATGGTATACCTGCCAACTTTTTCTGAGATATAAGCGTGAGATTTTTATCCTGGGGGTGCTAGGATTTTTGAAGACCACACGATCATTCCCGAAGATTCCCGAAAAAGTCCGAAGTCTTCCGAAGACGTCCAAAGTCTTCCGAAGTCTTAGGATGCGTATAAACGCGAGCTCGCTCCCAGTGCTTTTCACTTCAAAAATCAGAGATCGTGAGGAAGGTATTGTCATTTATTCATTTTTCACATGGTTTTCGTTCCTTATATGGGTCTGAGTTAACATATTTTTGGAAATTGTGTCAAGAAAGATGGCACAACTCACATTTTTCAATCAGGCGTGAGAAGTTGGCCCACAAGCGTGAGCCGGAGTGAGATCGAAGTTTTCAACCCGCAGGCGTGAGAGTTGGCAGGTATAGACTATGGTGTCATTACAGTACAAGGAGATGTTAAAAACGTAATAAAAAAGGGGGTCACCTTGCTTGTTTTCATACCACGGTGCTGACAAATATGGTTATTTAGGTGACTTTTGGTTATCTCAGTGCGGAACAAATAAGCTCGATTATTTTTCAATGCGGCGTGTTATATCACGCAGAGTTCGACTTTCTTTGATTGCTTATTTATCTACGTCCCAGTAAAAATGGCTTCAAATACCTTACATTATTAATTGATATTTTTATCCTTTAAAGGAAACGTAATTTGGACTTGCTCTATTGGGCCGGTTACGTCTCTAGCATTTATTTCATTTGCCAAAAAAGTAGCCATAGATTTCTGCCAAATTTTATCTCAGTTATTGCGGATATTGTTCTCATTGAATTTATAAAATAAAAAGTTTTTTGCGGAAATTGTGGATAATTTGACTAAGCACCTGGATCCAACGCCGATAGTCATAGCCCAGCGTTTCAAGTTCCACAAGGCGGAACAGCAAGAGTCCGAATCAATAAGAGATTTCCTTGCTAGATTGAAGAAGTTGGCTGAGACCTGTGAGTTTGGCGGTTATCGCAAAGAGGCGATTCGGGATCGATTCGTGTGTGGTTTAAAGGAGCGAACGATTTAACGCAAGTTACTCGCGGTAGTGCACTTAACTTTACAGACGGCTGTCGAGAGGGTGTGTGCTGCGGAATTGACCGAAAAGGAGACCACTGCATTGCATGGAGGAAGTGTGGAAGAAGCGAAAAAAGTGGCAGCTACGTTTCCCGAGTGTTTCCGTTGTGGAAAAGTCAATTACTCGTCGGGCACTTGTTTCTTTCGCAACTCCAAGTGCCATGGTTGTCAAAAGGTAGGTCACATTGTGAGGAAATGCCCTGAGAAAGCAAAAATCTGAAAGTGGGAAGAAAAAGTGGACGCCAAAGTCGAAATTTGGGAAAAAGAAGAAAAAACAGCAAAAGATTCGTTGCGTCGAAGAAGATCCGGCAGTCAGGCAATCAGTCAGTGGAAGTGATTGGCCCATGTTTACCGTCTCGGATTCCCGTGGAAAATGTAAAGAGTTTATCGTACCAGTGGCAATCGATGGGAAAACTGTAGACATGGAACTTGACACTGGAGCTTCTGTAACTATTATTCCCAAGAGTATTTGGACTGATGTTCTCGCGTCAAAACCTGTGGAGCACACAGACGTGAAGCTACGAAGTTATTCTGGTCATGAAATTCCTGTTATCGGAGAAGCTAAGGTTCAAGTTGCATATCGTGATCAAGAAGCCGTACTACCCGTTGTTATCACAGGAAATGATGGTCCAGTGTTGATGGGTCGCCATTGGCCGTCCGTGTTGAAGTTGGACTGGGGACAGATCAAGCGGATTTCTCCAGAACCGGTTAACAAGTTGGACTTACTTCAAACGAAGTATTCATCGCTATTTGATGGTAATCTGGGGACCATTAAAGGTGTTTTTGCACATTTGAAGCTCAAAGAAAACGCAGTGCCGCAGTTTTTTAAACCCAGGCCAGTACCGTTCGCGTTAAAAGAGAAGATTGCTGACGAGCTTCGAAGACTGGAAAAGATCGGTACATATACTGGAAAAAGTGGAGTTTTCGGATTGGGCCACGCCCATCGTCAATGTGCTGAAACCTGACGGCACTGTTCGAATCTGTGGGGATTACAAGGTGACGATTAACCCTGTTTTGGATGTACCAGAACACCCAATGCCTACAGCTGATTACCTGTTCACCCAATTAAATGGAGGGGAAAAGTTCACGAAGCTGGACTTGTCTTCAACGTACCAACAAGTGCTCTTAGATGAGGAATCGAGGAAGTATGTAACGTTCAATACGCACCTTGGCCTGTTTCGATACACCCGCCTGCCCTTTGGTGTAGCGTCTAGTCCTGCAATTTTTCCGAAGATCATGGACTCCGTCATGAATGGTCTTCAGGGTGTTGGTGGTATTCTCGATGATCTCATTATTACTGGCTCAAATGATGAGACACATTTTCGTAACCTGGAAGGCGCTTTGGAGCGAATGAGCAGCATGGGAATCAAGTTAAAGAGAGAAAAGTGTGTGTTCATGAAGCCATCAGTAGAATACTTCGCTTTTGTGGTCGATCGTGACAGTATCCACCCATCTCCTCGTAAAGTTCAAGCTATTCAAGAGGTGCCAGTACCAGAGAACCCAACGGATCTGAAATCCTTTCTGGGCTTAATAAATTACTATCGCAGATTTGTTCCTGACATGGCTTTTCTTGCACACCCACTGAATCGTTTATTAGTAGAGAACATTCCGTGGAAAATTGTCTAAACAATGTCAAGAAACATTTGTAAAGCTGAAAGGAATTTTGGAATCTGCACCTTTGCTGGCACATTACGATCCAAAGAAGGCGGTTCGATTAGCAGTTGACTCGTCGTCTTTTGGATTAGGAGCTGTGTTGTCACACGTTTCTGAGGATGGTGAAGAGAAGCCGATCGCTTTTGCCTCCCGTACTCTTTCTTCAACAGGACTATTTAGTGATTGAAAAAGAGGCCTTAGCAATCATCTTTGGTGTGAAAAAGTTTCACCAGTACCTGTTTGGTCGACGATTTACTTTGCTGACAGATCGCAAACCGCTAACCTACATTCTTGGCCCAAAACGTGGCATTCCTGTCCTTGCAGCTTCTCGCCTACAGCGATGGTCCATTCAGCTGGCAGCTTATACCTATGATATTGAATATCGTGCATCCCACAATCATGGAAATGCAGACGCGTTGTCTCGCTTGCCGAGGAAAACCATTGAAGAAGCTGACGACTGGTCCATAGAGGGAGATCAAGTTAACAGAGTCCAAATTGAACGTACACCCATTACCGCAGGCAGAATCAGGGAAGCTACAAGAGGTGATCCCGTTCTTTCACGTGTCTTACATTACATATTGCATGGTTGGCCAGCAGAAGAGAATACACCAGAGCAACTCAGATTCTATCACTCCAAACGTGAAGAGTTTACTGTTGAGGATGGTTGCTTGTTGCGTGGTGCAAGAGTGGTGATACCTTCTAGATATCGACAGGAAGTTCTGTCTGAACTACGCCTTAACCACCCAGGAATGATGCGAATGAAGTCCTTGGCACGGCTGCATGTCTGGTGGCCAAACCTGGACAGTGACATCGAACAGACCGTGAGAAATTGTTCTGATTGTCAAGCCAACCGTTGCCGAGCACCCTAAAGGTGACCAACCCTTGGATTTGGCCTACTCGCCCGTGGCAGCGTTTACATGTGGATTTTGCCGGACCATTCAATGGAGGAATGTTCTAATTCTTCACAATTAGAACTTTACGCAGCCTGTTTGCGACGCATGGTTTACCGGAAGAGATAGTGACAGACAATGGTCCCCAATTTGTTGCTGGAGAGATGAAAGATTTTTTAACTGCCAATGGTGTTCGCCTGTGTTTGTCTTCACCCTATCATACTGCATTCAATGGTGAAGCGGAACGTGCAGTTCGGACATTTAAAGAAGCTTTGAGAATCATGAAGAATGAACCGAGTACCCAAACTACATGAGAAATTGGCTCGATTTCTGTTGAGCTACCGAACCACCACCCATACAGCCACTGGATGTCTACCAGCAGAAATTTTAATGGGGCGGAGATTGCGAACGAGGCTTGAGTTGCTACGACCCGACTTGTCTGCGCGGATGGAACAAAAGTCGAGGAGGATGAATCCCATGGTCCGACGTGGTTTTGAAGTTGGCGAACCTGTTATGGCTAAGGATTACCGCAATCGTGGATCCGTTTGGACTAAGGGCGTCATTCAAGATCGATTGGGTCCGGTCACGTACCGAGTGCAAGTTGGAAAGTTGCTCTGGAAGAGACATATCGATCAGTTGCGAGAACTAGCTGGTTCAAAGGTAGCCGATGTTGAGCCCAAAAGCTCTGAATTACCAGAGGTTGATTTGCCTGAGACGCCAGATGCAAGTATGCCCGTTCCAACGCAAGACCCATCACCTCTATCACAGTTTGTACCGAATGAGACACCTGCCACGCCTTTCTTTCTTTTCCAGAATCTGGGCAGATCGTTCCACAAGAAGAAAAGTCGTACGGATACTCCTGTCCCAACCGTTCCTGAAGAACCTAGACGTCGTTCTACAAGAACTCGATCGAAACCAAAACGTTTAATTGAAAAGATGTGTTGAACATTGAACTTTCAGTACAACACTGAACTTAGAGTAATACAGGAACACTCTATTAACGCAATTGCAAGTTTTCGATTAGTTTTCATTCACTTGCGCTTATTGTTCAGCTCATGTAATTTGTAGTTTAAGTGGGAGGAGATGTTATAGTGTTAATGATTTATTAATGAACAATAGGAACCCAATAGAACCGTTAGAATGTGCGGTTACGCAATACAGCCTTTGTAAGGACACGATTCTCACGAGCGGACGCTTGATATAAATAGTCAAGCATAACATGTATAATGTAGTTGTAGGTTAGTTATAATAAAGTTCGGTCGGCCGTTTTTAATCCACTGAAAGCTTCGTTATTTGGGCGTTTGGACACAACACACCGTGCTCGTTTAAGAGAAAAGGAGCTTTTATCTCGCTACCGAGCTTAGATTGAGGGAAATCTCTTATGTTTTGTACGTGCGCGCTCGTTTATGTGCGCGCTCTGATGACGCAAAAATCGTGCGCAGTAGGAATGCGCAGTGCAAAACTCGGGAATCACCTTAGGTGAGGCAGAAGAATATTTTCAGTTGGATGTGGAAGCTTAGTTACGGAGGAGTTCTTGAAACAACCTGTGGGAAATTCAAAAACTTAATGACCTAAAATTAGAAAATGCAATGTCTGGAGAATTAAATGTTATGATTGTTCAAACACTTGAAACCTGAACTAAATGGGTAACATAAAGATCTTTCATTCAACTAATCTTAGATCACAAAAATCCACAGCACTCTTTGAATTAAACAGACCAAAGGATATTATCAGAGGCTTCAGCCATGAAACTTTTGTTGTCATTATAACAAACATTAAGACCTAGTAGTTTAGATGATGGCAAAATGTTTTTTTTTGGCAGCAAAGAATCAGACTGCCATTAGGCAACTTCTCAACAGGCCAGCTGCCAATCTTCCAGCCCGGTGAAATTATATTATAATTATCGCGATCTTTAATTATATATTTGGACGAAGAATGCTCCACCAAATATTGTTTATGCACAGTGAAATAATTGTGAAGACAGTACAGTGCAGTTTGATAATTTATAGCGTGTTTGTATGAATTAAATGGAAACAAATAGCCTTACATTTGCACAATAACAGCAAAAAAAAATTATCGTACTACAGAGCCAGCAAGAAATATTTACTTAAGCTTAATGGCAAATAAATTATTATTTTCATACAAAACTCACACAAGTACTGGCCGATACTCACGAAAAATGTATCAACAAACTAATCTCCGACATGTGTTGCGTTAAAATAACTTTAATGAGATCATATAGACCTAAAGCTTGATTTAACATAAGCTTAAACGTAACCAAATACGAAATGCTAACAAGATTATAAACTAACTTGCACTATCACCAATTCGTTTTTACTCCTGTTTTTACCACTTGGCGATTTCGAAGATCCTACAGCTCTATTTTATGAGATGTAGACAAACTGAGAAATTAACTGGCGAACTAAACCAATCTGTTGGCGAACCGACAAAAACGAAAGTTGGCGACTGGAATTAAAATTTCGTGACAAAATTCTAGCCGGAACGAAGGCAAGACGGCACAAGTCCGATTCACTGCGAGTCAATGAGAAACCTGCCGTCCCACAACAACAAAGAAAACCTCATCACTTCGACGGTTAATGTATTGTTAATGTATTGTTAATCAACTTACGGATTTGGAAAAAGATCCCCTGTACTTTACAGCGCAACACACGTACTAAAGCGCATAATTTTAACGACAAGCGTTCAAGAGCTAAGAGACAGTGGACTTGACTCCATTAACCTGCGATGAGGCAATTTTTTTTTTGAAAGGGCGTCTAAATACAGGGAAGGAGAAATGATCTCAGGCTATGACTCCATAAAAGCCACTAACAACTAACAGGTCACGTGACAATCGACAGTCAAAAAATATAGTTTATTCGCAATGCATCATGGAAAGGGCTTCCAACCCCTCCCCGCCCCCTGCCGCCCCCACTAACTGCCCCGGGGTCAAACTGGAACTGGATATAGCACGCATTGCATGCTGGTCTTAACATGGCGGACAGGTAATGGAGTTATTCTGTGGAAGTGAGACATTGTAGTTTTATATTTACAACATGGGGAAAGAAAAGGCTGGTCCGTTAACTCCCAAAGCCATAGCAAACAGGATTAAGGCTAAAGGATTACAAAAGTTACGATGGTACTGCCAAATGTGCCAGAAACAGTGTCGAGACGAGGTAATTAGCTGCAGGCAACAGTTTCTCTAACGATCTAACTAAACACGCCGACGTTTTATATGTTTCAGCTTGCATTCGAAGCACTTAATAGGCCATTTTTTTAAACTCATTCTTTTATTTTCAGAATGGATTCAAGTGTCACACAATGTCAGAATCTCATCAACGGCAGCTTCTGTTGTTAGCGGAAGATGTTGATAAGTACATGGACAGTTTCTCGAGGTAAGCTAAAATTAAGGGAAGGAAAAACCTCTTCAGCCTGTACAGTACGCCTACTGGTTTTATAGTGAAGTAGGTGAGCCCTAATAGGTGATGTCGGAGGTGTGGGTGACTAGGACTCTTTAAAAACATCATTTACAAGGGGTGTGGAGGCGATATGAAATGAAATAAGCTCATAAATGGTGAACAATACTGTCTCGGTCATTGAATACTTATTCTGTGTTACCCCAAAATACATTTTCAGAGAATTTCAAGAGGACTTTTTGAAGCTTCTGAAGAGACAATTTGGTATGTGATGGACTGTACATGTAAGCTTAACTAATTTTTTTTACTGATTATGGGTGCACTTTTACTTTGTGATCCATGACATGCAGTTAATACATTATATAATAGTTGTATGCCTAGTCGGAAGTGTAGTGTCCTATAAAATGGTTTGCATGCTGGATTCTGATCAATTCAAGTCTAAGGCCTGGCTGAGGTCTTGACACTGATATGTTCTTGAACAAGATGCTTTACTCTCATAGTGTCTCTCTACACCCAGGTGTATGGTGGTACCAGTGAATTTATTGTTGGGATAACTGGTTTACAGTCATTTCGATACAAAGTCGTCTCGATACAAGTCATTTTGATACCAATCGAAGTCGATTCGATACAAACTGAAGTCTATTTGATACAAACTGAAGTCAATTCAGTACAACATCTATTTACCTATTTACTATAGTTTTGTCAACGGCCCTATTCTCCCAGAGGAGATCTAGGAAATAAGTCAGTAAGTCATAGTTTTGATTCACTAAAGAAACTTTGCTGCTGCTTAAGATAGGCTTAATAACACCTGACCTTGATTCGATTGCGACACTCCGTTGAAACGAAAGATACCCAAGCCTCCACAGTCAAAGCACCCAAACAAGACCAGGTCGACCTTCATAAAAAGTTTATCAATCGATAATAAAGAGTTTTTAATCAAAGGAGTAAATTGGGTAGGACCAAGAAACAAAGACAGTTAAGGTAGTTCATTTAGAAACACAACATCACATCGGTAGTTTAATGGACCTTTGGGGGAACACTTTACTCATGGGTGAGTGGGCTGACTTACTACTAAACATTTGCGTATCAATAGTAGAAAAAAATATCATTTCAATAGACGCGTGCCTGATTGTTAAAAGAACTTGTTAATTTTGCTCTGTTGTTCTAGTCGTTAGCAAATAAACCAATCAAAATGTCTCGAATTAAAAAATATGAGATTTCAATCCACCCTCATGTATAAAAGGCAGGAGAACATAGATCATTCTATCATTCAATCACAACAGTTTACCGATCACAAGCACTACTAAATGAATACAATCACAAGTATATCTACGGTCATCATGGCAACTGTGCAGATTATCAACTGCCTTGTTTGTATAGAGCCTGTTCGGCCCAGACAGAATCAACTTCAGTTTGTATCAAATCGACTTTAGATGTGTAATCCATGGAAACGACTTTACATGTGTATGGAAACAACTTTGATTTGTATCGACACGACTTGCATCGAAACGACTTTGTATCGAAACGACCGGACACCAGATAACCCTGCGATGGACCATAGTTACTAGAGGAGAATGGTTATGAAACCTGACAAAGTTCTTTGTTGCATATTTTTGTTCTCTTTTTTGGCCTCGACCGTGCACAAAACACAATAGTTGTTTAGTCCGTACTTAGGAACTAACCAATAGAAATGTGTTGGTTATGTAACTCATGCTTAGTGTATGAGCATAAAACAAAAGATTGTGGACAGTCGTGGACCTTCCAACCTAAATCTTGGCATCTTTGTTTGCTCCTTTGATATTTGCCAGGCTTCATAACCAATCCTCTTTATTAACTATGGTTGGATTACATATATATGCAGCATTCCATCCATGTGTCAGTGTACACATGACTTTTGTAGCAATACATGCAAGTATAGTACTTCTATTCACTTCATGCTATAGAATCCAGGATAAGATCTGTTGATATGGACCACCTGGCCTGAGACTGACAGACTTTTCCATTTTAGTTATACATATACCTGTAGTTAAATCTGTAAACCTGTGATACTGTTAATAACCAAACACTCAGTTAGAAGCAAGAAAGGTGTCCTTTCTTTGTACTGTACATGTACTTCCTGAAAGAGTGTTAGTCTGTTTGTGGTACCACACAACTGTACAGAAACTTCAGTCATGTAACCACATGATCAATCAATCATCACAAAGCGTTTTAATTTCTTTCTTTTTGCTTGCCTTATCTGTTACTATTCTGTTACCACTGCATACAGTCATGTAATTGCAAATTATTTATTTTTTACTCTTAGAGATCATCTGAGCTAAAAAAAGAACACTTGAATCCCAGCTTTCCTCAGACAAACAACTCTCGAAGTTTGTTTGCCCAGGGCAAGTGTTAGTTAAGATATGTTTTAATTTGTCGGTAGACAACTTGCCCCTTTGGGCAATTGGAGCCCTGACGATATATTTGTGACTAAAAATGTTATATCATAATTATTATTTTATTTTTTGGACATTTGTTAGGTACTCGTAGAGTGCGAGCAAATCAAGTGTATCAGGATTACATCAGTGACAGACACCATACACACATGAATGCTACTCAGGTTAGTGTGATGACTTTAAAGCACAGAGTAGAAAAAAAAAAGAAGAACAGTGTCATGTGAATTAAAATATTCTAGTTTGTGTATGATCCAGTTCAGATTTACTATCTGGTTGAAATTGATAAAAAAAGTAACTAAAAAGAAGTCACAGTAATTAGAGAGGTAACCACATCTGATTCAGTCTTACCTGGTTTTCATTCAGGTCCCCTATGCTGGTCAAATTAGAATTTGTAAATGGTGGTTTTGGTGGAGAGAGTAAAACCAGAGAACCCCGACCAAAACCCTTGAAGCAAGTTTTTATTTTCATTGGTCGTTTTATTATTTGATATTATAAAATTTTTGGCTGTTTTTATATTTATTACAGTGGGAAACTCTGACTGAATTTGTTAAATGGCTTGGAAAAGAAGGTACATATACAATGTTTTACTTTACATATGATTGCAATTATTTTTTAAGTATTAATCTCGCATTCAATGAATGATGGTATCATAAATTTTAATTTAAACGTAAAGATATATTGGACTAGCTGCTGAAACAATGGATAATAACTTACACTGTTTGATGGTCCTCAGAGACTAGTTACTGCTTTTTGCACTTAATATATATGATTTTGAAGAAAGTACAGGAACCTGCAAATCTTCATGTTTGTATTGTACATTTATTATTTTATTATCAGATAATTAAGGCACCTACATGATGGATGTTACTTTGTGTATTTGCTGCAGACAGTACTGTACATTGTACATGTAATTAATCAGCAATATTTTTTTCTAATATTTGACTTGATCAGGACACTGCAAAGTTGATCAAACTGAAAAGGGATGGTTTATAGCATATATAGACCGGGATCCTGAAACCATTGAGAGACAAAAGGTAAAAAGAGGAAAAACATTAAATAAATGTCTGCAGGTGATGTGGAGGCATAGTGGCCTCATGGTTAGTGTACATGCCTCCAGATCAAGGAGTCTGGGCTCAAGTCCTGGCCAGGGATATTGTGAAAGGCACTTTACTCTCACAGTTCCTCTCTCCACCCGGGTGTATGAACGGATGCCAGTGAATTTAATGCTGGGGGTAAACCGGCAATGGACTAGCATCCCATCCAGATGGGAGTAGATTGAAATACTCTTAGTGGCTTTATGCTACTGAAACTAGAGTCAAGCACTTGCCTGCTATACCTGGCTCTTATGCAGACTTTGCCTTTAATGACAGGTTATGAGAAAGCCATTTAATTGTCAAGTTTTGAGTCACTTGAGGCCACTGAACAAAAAGAGTCAAGGCTCATCTATACATAATGTGAAGAAAACTATTCACAAGATACCAGCATAAAAGTGATGAAGCATAAGATGAAACAATGCTGACAGAGTTGTCAATAGTTCATGCTCTCACTTGTGTTTGCAAATATTTTAATTCAGATCAAAACCAACCCTGTACATAATTGTGCATCATTCGTTTTATTCAGTGGTCTCGGTTAACTTGAAATTTGAGTATTGTTGTAAACAAAGGTATTTGGATCTCAAAACAGAGTGTTTCCATACATCAGTGGGCTTTTAATTCTGGTTAGTTTGTGGCTGAATGGACATAAATGCTGATGAGTATGTATGGTGAGTTGTTGTTTGTACAAAAAGGTTTGCATGTCTTTACATGTACATGTACAGTGTAACTTTCAACCTCTTCTGGGTCATAGGTGTGAAATCCTTGTCCTGGCAAAAACCCGAAGTTTCAAAGACAACCTGAACATGCATGTACATCTGTACATGCACTGTAATTCACATTGTCCAGAGAAATTCAAGCACATTCCAAAGAAATCAAAAGATATTTTGAACATTTCCTGGTCTCAGTCTTAAGGTGTCTTTTTGCCAAAAATGACTCTAAAACTTCTGAAATTAGTCTGACAACTGGTCTGTTATTTCTGCATACAAGCCAAATGGTCCATTAGGCTGGACCTTATCCTGGTTTCTGTAGCATGTAGTTAGTAGGAGTGTTTCTACTCCAGGCTCTGGATGGTATGCTTCACATTGTCCATTGTAGGGTAATATCCTCCAGCATTAGGTTTGCAGGTACCCATTTATGCACCTGGGTGGCAAGAGGCCAGGGCTCGAACCTGGAATGCTTGAACTAGAGATGAGTGCACAAACCATGAGGCTGCCTTGCACCTTCTAAGACAACAGCAGGAATGTGCTGTTTTCTCTTCTTGGTTCAAGTTTCATAACCGCAGTATACAAACTGTATACGATAGGCCACTTACAATATATTAAAATTCAGCTTGATAGTGGGGCCCAGAGGACACAAACAAAAGAAGTGACTGAACACTGTCATTCAATTTCCTTTGTTTGTGTCCTCTAAGCCTCGCTGCCAATTTTGAACTCTTAGGGAAACCAAGAATGGTTTAAATAACTAGAGCATCCAGTTACTGATAGTAGGTGCAGTAACTGAAGGACAAATCCAATGAACATGGTTGTGAGACATGAGAGGTGTGAGAGCTGGCAGTGATACAATCATGTACGTAAATGACTGTCATTACGTTCACAGGCAGCTGACGCTAAGGAAAGAATGGAGATGGATGATGAAGAGAGGCAAGGTATGTTGAACATTTAAAGAGAGGAGAATTATTCTGTTGGCTTAAATACATGTATTAATTTGTTTTCTGAGCACTTTACCTTCACAGTGCCTCTCTCCACCCAGGAGTATAAATGGGTACCGGCGAATTGTTAGCCAAGGAAATTTCAGGGGAGTGACCTGCGATGGACTAGCATCCCATCTAGGGGGAGTAGAAATACTCCTAGCTGCTTCACGCTGCATGTACATAAACCGGGATAAACTTTGGCAGCTATGAGCCAGTCGGCTCCAAGGCTTTACTTTGTGTGTGATTACAACAGCATTATTATCAGATATTTGAACAAGATACGGATGATAGTCTGCAATGGCTCAGCCAATCAGATTGCAGCATTTGCATAAGTATACTAGTAGAATTCTACTAATAATGTGATACTTGATAAGTCTGCTTCCTGAATCAGATAATAGGCGTAGAAATCAAGAACAAAAATTATCTAATTGTTCTTAGTACATGTATAATCTGCGAGTCATCAAAGACTTTATCTAAATCCTCTCCACAGCAACAATCTGCACACTGCTATTCTACTAACTACTCGTATTTGCAGCAGAATGCATAGTATGTAGCATATGCCTTTACTATAAAATGCTACTAGATTGGTTCTAAAACTTGTTGAAGGTAAACAGGATATGCAAGTGCTTTATTGAGCAAATTAAAAATGAACTTAAACTAGTAACCTTAGTTTATA
>CM042756.1:13460222-13474611 GCA_022496165.2 Catalaphyllia jardinei
AAAAATTTCTTAACCCTAGACTTAAAAATATTTACATTATCAGAAACACGAATATCTAAGGGTAGTTGATTCCACTGGTCAGTTATTCTATGAAGGAAACTGTACTTCAAGACATTAGTTCTGGAAAATTTCTTCTTTAAAGTTAAAGAGTCCTTAGACCTAAGTGAGAAGCGGTCAGCTTCCGAGTGGAAGTCAACAATTTTACTGACGTCAATATTAATGTTGCCATTGGAGCAAACTCGCATTCAGATATTTGGGTAATAAACTGAGGCCATAGATTTTAGTGTTTAGGACTTGCTCATCCAAAGTAAAGTATTTTACAATTGATTTGAGTGAGAGAATTCTTGCACACTACATGGTCGAGAGCATTACATGTATGGTTGATGAGAGTATAGACCACAATCAAAGTGGCTATGAGCCACTCAACTTGGAAAATGGATCGTTTCTAATCAGTGACAATTTTGATGACACTGACTTGAGGTCAGTTAAATGCGAAGGCTAAGTTAAAGTTAAAGCCCATTGGCATTGTTAAGAAATAGTGCAAAATGCAACAGTAAGAGAGCACACGAAGAGATGTAACACTGAAAACATTCACATTTCACAAAGTTATCAGTCTGTGACACCAAGGTATCTTTGTCCCAGAAACCGAGACAATTAAAAGGAAAGTGCCGGTTGTCCGATCACAAAAGCAAGTAATAGTTCTCGTTTTACATTTCTCTATTATTTTTTGTTCCCAGCCATGTAGTATCAGAGACCTTTTTTCTCTTTTTGATACGTTTTGTCATCTTAGAAATTTAAAAAAATGCGTTCAGCATATCAACAATACCCTAACTAGACCACCTACAAGTATATCAAATAACGAAAGCAATTTTATTCATAGACACAAACAGCTAAACTTTAATATTTTTAAACAATGTAAAATAATACAAACAATAAACGAGAGAAGGATAAACAAGATATTGAATAAACAAAGATAAAAAATCTGTCTAAGGAAGGATGGAGAGAATTACACTGCATGGTCTCCTCAAGAGTGGGGGGGGGGAGGTAGGTACGTTTTTCAAACAAGAATTGAGGACATCGAAAGAAGGGCTTCATGGCAAATCGAGCATCTTCTTCAAAGAAGGGCAGCGTTCAAAGGAGCCGTAATGAGGAATTCAAAGAAAGCTAAAGATATTATTAGCAAGAACGGTAGCAGAACGGTGCTACGAACCGTAAAGGTACGAGTTTTTCAAGCTTTACAAGATGCGAGTAAAACAACGGAAGATGTAATTGCTTAACAAAGCGATGATGTGACTAAACAAGCAGAATCAGAAGAATGGTTAGACAATTTACGGAGCAAAGTGGAGGACTTCGTGGACTCTATTGAGGAGTATTTAGAAAGCCATACAGATGAATCGCCATCAGTAATAGGAGAATTTTCTGTGGTCACCGATGTATTTGGCGAAGTTGACAAGAAGGAAAGTCTGGAATGTCGGAATTCGAAATTGTGTGATGATTCAGAAGTGGTCAATTCAGCACAGAAGTTTGTCGAATTATTGTCAAAATCTGCACAGTCCAAAGGGACTAAGTCAACTCCTAAATTCAGCAATAAAGATTCTGACTCGGAAGAGAAAGAAAGTGAAGAAGACAAATTAAAAAATGACAAATTCGACTCGAAAGACTTTGACAGATTGTTCAAAGAAATCAAGAAACCCGCTTTAACCGTCTTTAGTGGAGATAAAGACCTTTATCACGATTGGAAAGTGCAATTTGAAATATTCATGGATCGGATGAAAGTGCCAGCTAAAACCAAGATGATGATGTTGAAAAATTCTCTAACTGGCAAGCCATTACGAGTCGTTGAACGGTTAGGCTACACGAATCTCAATATCAAACTGCCTTGGAGAAACTTGATCAGAAGTACGGATGTGAAAAGTGACTTCTGCAATGTTACCTCGAAGCCATTTTGCGTGCGTCTCCTGTTGAGGAGACTACTTTGAAGGAGTTGGAGATTTTCTCGGATCATTTAACTGACGTTGTGGTTAAGCTTGAGGATAGCGACCAGCATCAAGAGCTAGCAGGGTCTGTATTTTCTAAATGTTTACAGAAGCAAGTTGTTTATCGTATGGACATCGAAGAAGTTAAGGAGAGAACAAAGAAAAAGACAGAGGGTAAAACCGAGACAAAGAAAAACAAGCGTGAGAAAGGAGCAGTTCAAAATGTTACTAGAGAGCCCACACCCAAGTGTGTTGTCTGCTACAGACCTCTCCAAGTAACCTCGTCAAGAACTGGGGTGAAACATCCATTCCAAATAGATGGGAAATCGCAAAAAAGAATGAACTTTGTTATCGTTGCTTGAGATCAGGCCATCAAGGGAAGAATTGTCCCGAAAAAAAATCGCTGTGGTATCAATGATTGTAGAGGAACCCATCTTCCATCTGCACTTCGAACGTCGATCTAATCCGCCTGACCGTGTAGACACTGCTGTAGAAACACAAAGCGCTTTCGGCGACTCTGAGTTTGCAGGGAAGATTGTATTGCGAACAGTTCCTGTTTGGCTCATAGGCTCAGAGGGTCAACGCATCCAAGTCAATGCTTTCCTAGACGATGGGTCAAATTCAACTTATGTCCAAGATGATGTCGCGACAGCCCTTGGCTTTGAGATTAATGAACAAACCCTCAGATTGACAACCTTGACAGACAGTTGTATTCCTCTCAAAAGCAAGAAGGTCTCGTTGACAATAAAGAGTGTCAATGGGGTGACTCAAGCTACTGTTGAAGCATGGACACTGAAAGAAATATGTCAAGGCTTGTCTATTCCAAACTGGAATCAGCACAAGGTTAAATGGGAACACCTTAAGAACATTCCATTTCCTAAAGCCCCTGGAAGGAAAACGGTTGACATTCTGATCGGTTCAGACCATCCTGAACTTACGCTAGCCTTGAGAGAATGTTATGGTCCAATTGGAGCCCCTGTAGCAAGAAAAACGCCATTGGGATGGACTTGTGCTGAACGTTTACCCACCCTTTCTTAAAAAAAAGGACAGCCTATGCCAGAACCTTTTGGATCCAGACCTTGTACGAGGCCTGTCTCGATGAACAACTATGTGGAATGTGGGAGATCGACTCTCTTGGAGTTAGAAATTCTGACGACAATCAGTTGAATCAGGAGGAGATCTTAGCTATGTAAAAGATTGATAGGGGGCTGTTACAAAGTAGCCATTCCGTGGAAGGAAGAGTTCTCCTCCTTACCTGATAATAGAGAAGAAGTGGAGAAATGTTTGCTCTGTTTGGAGAAAACCCTCCTCAAGAAGCCAGAAGTTGCAAGACGTTACAAAGAAGCAATGAATGCGAATGTTCAGAAGGGCTACGTACAGAAGTTAGAAACTAACGAGGCAGATGATGGTCCAAGCTGGTACCTCCCACACTTTCCAGTTATTAGGGAAGACAGAGAGACCACCAAAGTATGCATAGCATTTGACTCGGCTGCACGATGCAAGGGCGTTTCCTTAAATGACGCGATGCTCACCGGGCCTAAACTTCAGCGAGATGTCCTGGAGATACTGCTGCGATTTAGACTGGGACCTGTCGCCTTAGTAGCGCATATCAAGGAAATGTTTTCTCAAGTTGTTCTCGCTGAGAAAGACCGCAAGTATCACAGACTGTTATGGAGAGATCTCGATCCCACAAAACCTGTGGATGTTTATGAAGCAGTCCGTCTAACTTTTGGAGACAGAGCATCCCCTTATCTCGCCCAGTTTGTGATTCGCAGCCACGCCTTGGACTTTAAAGAGAACTACCCAGCAACAGCCATAGTCCTGCTCCGAGATATGTACATATATGATATCCTTCACTCAGAGGAAACTGTAAAAGACACCGTTCTCGTCCATGAAGATTTGACAAAGGTTCTGGGTGACGCTGGTTTCCGTGCCCAAAAGTGGTGTAGTAATCAAACAGAGGTACTAGAAGAAATCCCACAAGAGGATCAGGCGACTGGAGTAAAGCTTGACGACTCAGAACTACCGAGTGTCAAGACATTAGAAGTCCACTGGAATGCAAGTGAAGATGTTTTCACCTTTATGGTCAAGGAAATCAACCTGTCCTTTTACATGAAGCAAGGCCTGTTAAGTCGTATTGCTACACTGTTTGATCCATTGCACTTCTTGGCGCCATACATTATCAGAGCAAAAATGGCATTACAAGAAGCCTGGTTGTGAGGTCTTGAATGGGATGAAGAGTTTCCTGAACATTTAAAGTTGATCACTCACCGGTGGGCCAAACAGTTGCCTGAAGCTCCACAGGTCAAAATCCCACATGGCTATCGACACCATGAGGAAGCAGTGGAACACGTCTCACTTCATACATTCGTTGACACGTCACGACTAGCCTATGCCGCAGTAAGCTACGTCAGATACAGACACGTGAATGGTCAGATCTCAATTGCCCTGGTAACAGCCAAAGCGAGAGTAACACCGATTAAATCCGTCAGCATCCCACGTCTTGAGTTAATGGCAGCAGTACTCAGAGTGCGGCTAGCTGTAACAGTCTCTGAGAAGCTTGAAATTCCACTAAGTCAACACACCCTGTGGACGGACAGTATGGATGTAATCTACTGGATCCAGGGTCACTCAAGACGACTGAAATCGTTTGTTGCTAATCGAGTAGCCGAACTTCAATGCAAATCGGACCAAGCTCAGTGGCGACATGTACCAGGAGACCAAAATCCTGCTGACGACGCAACAAGAGGTCTGGACCTAAGAAACCTATCTGCTGGAAGTCGCTGGTTCCAGGGACCTGCCTTTCTACATGAGACGGAGACATCCTGGCCTTTAGAAAGACACCTCCTTTTGAATGATTGCAGTGAGGAAGGTAAACAAGAGCTGGCTAAAATCAACCTCACACCTCAATGCAAGAAGACCTTACCCTTTGACATCGAGAAGTTTTCTTCCTGGCACCGATTGTTAGGAGTCACAGCTTGGATCTTGAGATTCATTTCCAAAAGTAGAAGAGCAAGACTTCAGAAAAGCCAGGAGACTGAAAACGAGCAAAACGATTCATTGGAAAAGGTCCTAGACCCGAAGGAAATCAGTGACGTAGAGAGGTACTGGGTTCGAAAAACTCAAAGAGAACGCTTGCTGGAGGAATTGACAACCTTGAGAGGAGGAGGAAGTGTCGTGAGAAGCAGCCGGCTGTGGAGATTGTCACCATTTGTGGACAGTGATGGAATCTTTCGTGTGCGTGGGAGACTGGAAATGTCCAATCTACCTTATGATGCCAAACACCCTGTCATTTTACCAAAGAAACATCACATCTCAAAACTTGTCATCGCCCACATCCATAATCAAGGTCATCATAACCTCGGAGTGAACTTTACGCTTGCTGAGTTACTACAGAAGTACTGGATTGTCAATGGCAGAGAAGAAATTAAGCGATGGAAACGAGAGTGTAATGTCTGCAAACTTGGAAGAAGACGCAGAGGTGAGCAAATCGTGGCACCCCTACCTGAAGCTAGAGACGTTACAAAGATCATTACAATGTTTTGCTTATTTTGCTGGCCCCTTCGTCATTAAGCTGACGAGAAAGGTGACTGCAAAGTGTTATCTGTGCCTGTTTATGTGTGCGAGCTCACGAGCAGTTCATCTAGAAATAGCTTACTCACTGGATACAGCCAGCTTTCTTAACACGTTTTTCAGAATGGTCACCAGACGTGGGAAACCGGAGGTGATGATTAGTGACAATGGCACGAACTTCATGTCAGCTGAAAGAGAATTGCGTGACCTAGTCTCGACTTCGGATCAAACTCGTATTAAAGAACAGATAGCTCATGATGGAATACAGTGGCGATTTAACCCCCCCCCCCCAGGAGGGGGGAATTTTCAAAGCTCTTAGCAAGTCTGCTAAGAAAGCTTTATGTGCGATCCTTGGAGAATCCAGAACTTCAGATGAAGAGCTACTGACCGCTGTGGTCGAAGAGGAAGGAATTTTGAATTCCCGCCCACTCAGTTGCTGTAGCAGCGATCCCAACAATGAGAATGTTTTGACACCAAACCATTTCCTTTACGGCCAGATGGGTGGACAACTTGCACCCAAGGTCGCTGACGAGATTGCATTCAACCCCAGAAATTGTTGGTGGTTTATTCAAGATCTCATCACCAAGTGCTGGAGAAGATTAATGACGGAATACCTCTCGACCCTAAACACTCGAAACAAATGGAGTGAGGAGAAACGTAACATTGCTCCCGGTGATGTGGTCCTGGTGGTGGATTCCGGCAACCCACGAGGGCATTGGCCTTTGGGTCGTATTCAAGAAGTTTTTCCTGGCCCTGACGGGAAGGTCAGAGTTGTACACGTTAGAACAGAAGGCAAGGATTATGTGCGGCCTATCACAAAGTTGTGTCCATTAGAGCTCTGAAGAGGACGGGAGGAACAGAACATAGTCCTGTTCGAGGGGGAGGATGTTCCGGCGAACGCTTGATTAACATAACGTCTCCATTGGGACACCCGAACTCCATTGCATGCATAAGTTCAGCAGATGTAGCCTTGTATTGAGACACAGGTCATAGGTTATGTCATTTTTAACTTGGAAAATATTTATTACTTTCCAAGTTGTAGTGGTGGGCTTTTTCATATGGGAGCTCCCTCCTAGGTTTCCAAATGTCTAATGGGAAGTGATGGAGTGATTGAGTGAAATTGGGCCCAGCACTCCTTCACTCCATCACTTCCCGTTAGACATCTGGAAACCCAGGGAAGCTCCCATATGAAAAGGCAAGGAATGCTTGTCGGAAAATTTAAATTTAACTCCTACAGGAGACTTAAGTGGATGTTGCCTAAGCTTCATTATACCCCTAAATGATACCACTCAAAACGGAATAGGTTCGATTTCTAGCTATTGTTCAAGAGAAGATCCCGTGGGCACTTGTAGACCCGACTATCAGCCAAAATCAAGCCTAAAAACAGAAATTAAATAGGAGCATTTCTTTTAATTATTATTTCTTTGAGTGCACCCTAAATGATACTTTGACAGCTAAAAATGGTGATGTTCCGTCTTCAACATCCTAATTAGTGAGACCAGAATCCTTGATTTGTACCCGAGATGACATCATTTCGGAACCTTTGCATATAGGAGTAACCCCGGGATTTTAACATCTGCCATTTAAGGCCGTTTCTCAGTCGGTTGCAATGTGTCAAGTTAGTCATTCTTTGAATTCTGACCTAAGTACTCAATATCTTATCACAGAAATGCCCTGCAGTGAATAAATTCTTGCAGGAAAGTTTTTAAAAATAGAAGCTACCTATAGAAGTCTCTTTAAAATTTCGCGAAAGTCCTGGCTCAAACAGGTTTAACCATACTCAATTGCCGAAATATAAAACACTGAAAGTCACAAAATTGATGAGCTGTATGAATTTTCAAATGATTCAAGCCAGGATTAAATGTGATTGAAAGATCAACAGGCGAGGGAATTGTGGAGAATTTGAACAACGTGTCCCGCTGTTTATTTATACGATAATGCAGATAAATACACAAAAATACAGCCATGGCGAAATGAGGAACAAAAAGTTGATAAATAGAAGAAATGACATCATACAAGGATGGCAGTTGTGCAGTCCATAATATCACTTTGGAAAAAGTAGGGGGAAAAAAAGAAAAAAAAGTTCTTACAACATGGGGTATTCGTATTTGGCCACCCATCAAAGTACTGGCTGCACCTATCAGGGCTCAACTTTGTTGAGCGGACGAAACTTGTTTCTGTCCTTGTGGTATAGTGACTCTATGCTGCACACATTTTTTTTTAAATTTCTAAAATGAGAAAAGGTATCAAAAAGAGAAAAATCTCTGATACTGCATGGCTGGGAAAATAGAGAAAAAAATTAGAGGAATATGAAAATGAGAACTATTACTTGCTTTGGTGATTGGACAAGCTGCACCATTTTCCAAGTTAAGTGGCTCATAGCCACTTTGATTTCAATTAAATTGTCTGTCTTTTAAACATGTCCAGAACTTTGCAGTAAAACCAATTACACGAGACTTTCATTTGAGTTTCAGGAACATCTCATGACCTGATGTCTTTAGTCTTTAGAAAATTGTGTCTAATACCAATAAATAAGTGCAGCTACTGGTCAATATTTAAGGCTCACATAGTTTTCACTCCTGTTATCTGAAGAAAAGGTGAGAGCACAGTATTCAAGGCCCACACAGCAACTGTAAGGAGTGTGGACTTCTCTGGTGATGGACAGTCCCTTGTCACTGCATCAGATGATAAAACAGTCAAGGTAATAACTGATCAGGCAAAATAATACAAGACATCCAAAAAGGAAGGAGAAATGTTGATCACACTGATGTATGTCTAACCTCAACAGGTGTGGACAGTTCATCGTCAGAAGTTTCAGTATTCTCTGAATGCTCACATGAACTGGGTGAGATGTGCAAGGTAAGGTGTCCATCAGGACTGTCATTGGGGACTGTAACCCATAACACCTGTTATTAAAGCTGAGTAAGCTTTATTTTCTCCTGATTTTATAGGTGAAATTGTCTGTTGTTGATAGAATTTGACCGCAATATAATAAGTTTGCTTTAGGTGTGGTGACCAAGGCTACAGGGAACTCAAAACTTAACAGCCCCGACTGTTGAAGTCTACTTATGAGCTAAGTGGCACAACAGGCTGGCACTTATCTCTTGATTCTATAGCACAAAGCAACTCTCCCATGGATAGGATGCTGGTTACCCCCAACATTATATTTGCCAGTACCCATTTATACACCTGAGTGGAGAAAGGCACTGTGAGAGTAAAGTGTCTTGCCCAAGAACACAACACAATGTCCCTGGCCAGTGCTCAAACCCAGACTGCTCACTCCAGAGTAAAGCACATCGCCCCTTCCACTGTTGAGGCAACCTGACAGAGCCCCGAAGAATAACGTGGGATGGACTATCATCCCATTCGGGGGGAGTAGCTTCCTTGGTGCTGTGCCTTGTCGTGGCAGAGAGGCTTGTGTGATCCTCAGAGCTGTATCGGTGGGAGCCTTGTGCTCCTGGTAGGTCTAACCATGCAGGGTAGGTCTGTAGGTGAGGGGTCAGACAAAACATCACCCTGGTGCTCCAGGTTGGGGTTTAGGCATGGGGTCAGCAACCCTACCTCAGAAAAAATTGTACTGCTACAAAAACGTCAAGACATACCAAGAGACACTGCAGCCTGGGGAGTTGACAGACCTCTAGCATAAAGGCCAATTACACCTGGCAGTGAAAACCAGGTCCACCTGGAAGCTGCCAGGCCGACAACCATCATCTCCCCCAGGACATGAGGAGAAATGGCTACATGTGGGGAGAACTGCAACAACTCGCCCAGGACCGTGATGACTGGAGGGTGCCTATTGATGGCCTTTGTCCCAGACAGGGCTACAGGCAATGATTGATTGATTGATTGATTGATTGAGTGCTCAAACCTGGATTACTTGGTCAGGAGGCAATCACACTAGTCATGAGGTCACTGCACCTTTACAAGATGTACAAGTTGTGTAGAAATCCATGTATATGCTTACCTCTGCTTTATGTTTTTTTGTTTCAAACCAGTTTTATAATTTTCATCAAATGGGAACGGTGACTTAAGGACCAATAACTTACTAGTAAGATCAACTAACCTGCCATGGGTAAATTTGAAACAATTGCTTGTATTGCCTAGTGCAGGTGAAGGTGGATTACAAACTCAAAGATCACATGTTTCAATCTACAGTAAATGAGCACAAGCAAAATCTTCCTCTAGTATGGAAGGGTAAATATTAAACCCACAAGACGTAATTAAATCAAAAGAGCAGGACTTCGAGGGTGAGATTTCCCTGGCCCATGATCCTGGTTGTTTGTAAAATACTGACAATAATTGTACATGTACACATGTACTTCATTCAGTTATCATGCCTGTTACTACATTTTGAAAGGGCTGGCAGAGAGATCAGTTTATACATTATTTAAGAAAAAGAAGATGTGTGCCATGTTTCTATGGCATTATAGAAACATGAGTGGAAGTTTAGGAGAATGAGAAATGCTGTGGGAACACAAGCTGTAGGCAAGTGTTTCCACAGCTTTTTCGAGTTCTCCCAAGCTTTCACAAGTTTTTCTATAACTGGATAGAAACACGAAGAACATCTTTTCTATATCTTTTAGACAACACTGTGACGAAAAAAGGAAAACAGTTTGTTAACTTTGAGAATTTACATTTAATGTAAATTCTCTTTGCTCTTGCCATCATTACACAACAGCTTGTGCTAATTCTGTGTTTCCATCGAGTTATAGAAACATGATTTTCAACCAATCAGCACATGTGGTTGTTATGGGTTGTTTTCTAAGATGATTTACTCACAGGACAGGATAACCATTGTATTGGGTGGATGAGATATATAAAGTCTGCTTAAGTTCATAATTTGTGAACTGTTGTTAGGTTTTCTCCTGATGGGCGGATGATTGTATCAGCAAGTGATGATAAGACAATCAAGATCTGGGACAGGACAAGCAAGGAATGTGTTCACACCTTTTATGACCCAGGAGGGTGCGTGAATTCTGACTGTGTAGTTACATGTAGTTATAATTTAATTAACATTATAATTAGATAGGACCCAGTGCATGCTCTGATTGGTCAAAAACCCATGTTTTATCAGTCAGAGAGTAGAAAACATAGGAAAACATGCTTTATTGTTTGTGCCACATTACATCTCTTTCATAAAGCAAATGAGGAAGCCTATAAAGCTCTGTATTACACTATGATAGAACACTCCAGACATTTGTGAACACTTGAGAAATGTAGAAAATACTCACCTGTGGCTTGTAGTTTCTACATTTCCCGCATGTTTTCAAATGCCCATTGTGTTTTATCACAGTGCAATACATGGCTTAGGCTTCTTTATTTGTTAAATAATATTATTCCAAAAGTGTGCACGGGATATGCAATGGAAGGTAGTCAGTGAGGTTCATCACACCAAATTAGTGCTATAATCTCATATCCAGTGTGAGTGGAATAATTGTTATTAAAAACACCCCCTAAAAAGTATGATTGTGTATAATTATGCTTATAATAGCTGTAGAACATGATATACAGTGTAGTGGCTGGGAAAGTACAAAACATGACTCAAAAGCTTTCAATTAGATCTAAGTATTGAAAATAATTCGACTTTATGGTACATAAAATGACAAAAACTTCAACGGAAGGTAACGGAAGCCTGCTGACGTGTGTTACACATAGGTAATGTTATCGTGTGTTAAAAAATCAAACCAATAGCTAAGTTCTTGGAAAACGTCCGTGTCCTTGGCGCCTGCTTTTCTTGCTCATTGAACTATGAATTCCGTGCTAATATTGTTTAATTTTGGGTGCAATTTTCGAGATTCTGAGATCCAGATTATAAAAATTTGAGACTTTGAGACTGTTCAATGTGCAGCGAGCCTGAGATTCTGAGGCTCTTGTTTGAAATGCTGAGATTTCGAGACTGGGCTGATATTTTCCGAGATGCATCATTTTCTATTAATAGACCATTCTATACCCCTAAATATCAGCACTCGCGTGCCGGGCGATTTATCGGTGGTGTATCGAAAACAAACACCACATGACTGACAACTGATTCGAATATTTTCGCTTATGAATAAAAATAATCAGCATTTTCATTGCTGTTCCTTCATTCTGGCTTACTCTGTTAGGTCTTGGCTTCAGTCAGTACTCTTCCATCAATTCAATTTTGACCTTCCCTGACACTGAACTATTTGTAGCCACTGGTACTGTTAATTAAAGTGAACAAATGTAATCAAAATGTAGCCAATGACCTATATCTGTTCCCACGGTTACACCTGACACTGTCACATTTGTAGACCGCTGTAGAGCTTAAGGCAAACTATTTTTAACAGTTGCAAATTTTGTTATTTCAAAACTGCTCACAACAAAATATTTGCCTAAAAGCCAGTAAATGTGAATATATATTTTTAATAGATCTATTCACTTCTATTACTGTGAGCTACTGTGAATTCACTACTATTTTCAATTTACTTACTTTATTTTATGTTTTATTTTATTATTGTTTACTTCAGTAATTTTAGGGGTAGTAAAAATAGGGGGTCCATGGACCCGGTCCATGATAGGGGATCCAGGGACCCGGTCCGTGAAAGGGGGTCCATGAACCCAGTCCATATTTTGATGGACCTGGTCCATGGACCCAGTCCGCGGAGGGGGTCCATGTTTTGTACTTTCCCGTAATGGCTCATATACCATGATGGCTAGACCAATGAATTGAAAACCCTTGAATTGCATGCTTGAGTTATTAGCAATATTCATTATAGAATCTTGGGCATTTGAGAAAGCATGGGTTCTTGGGATAATTTTGGCCCTGAAGCTAAATACACAATAGCTTTTATAGAACTTTTAAAGCTAATTAAAGGTAATAACTTTACAATGATGTACGTCCTAGATTTTTCTTCCCAGAATTTAGCTTGTTATCTTGTATGCTTCAGCTATGTGAACTCTGTAGAATTTCATCCCAGTGGTACATGCATAGCAGCTGGAGGAACTGACAGCACAGTAAAGGTTTGTTGAATAAATCCATCTCAGGGAAAAAAATCCCATATACTGTAAAAAGGGTGGTGGTGCTTATTGATTGCAAGATCCTATTTGATGGCCATGGCTTGAATTTTTTCCACCCCTAAGAGGGACCATTTCTCAAAGAACACACTATCTCCTGACATATTTTTTGGCTCAATATCTTAAAAGTTACCGCAATAGCTCCTGCTGTGAATGTTTTGAGGCGTTACACCCTAAGAGGTACCAAAATGGCTTTTTTCACCTCTAAAATTTACAGCAAGTGCCCTCATCCTTTTATAATTTGGGAGTCCTCCCTACCCCCCTGGGGAGTTTATATTGACCAATCGTCAAGCTTCTGTGGTCTTCAAAGTCATCTTGAAAGTCATTTTGAATTTCAAGGTCGCGAAGGTCTGTGAAAAATAAATTGGGACCTTCACAATCCTTTAAATTTGATGTTTGGCTGTTTGGGAAATAAAGCAAGAAATTACCCATATGCAATTCATTCATGGGTTACCTTTCATTTGAAGCTGAAGTGCCTTAAATCTGCCTTTGCCAGTATCTTTCTTCCTCAAAAGAAAATAACAAAATGAGCAATAACAAGCTGCAAAATGGGATTTGAAGTTAATCTCAGTTTTTAAAAGCCAATCGAAATCATGGTTCCTGGTGTAAAAAATGCACCCTATGGGGGACTGGCTTTAATAAGCTGTGACATCAACCTGGTATCTTCAGTTGGCGATAACACTCAACAAAACACAACAAAAAATATCATGAGTTAGGTAGTAAAACAGAACTGTTAACTCTTGAAATTCTAACTCTGACATGAACTTACATCTTGAACTTTAACTCTAACTCTTTAAAGTGTTAGTGTCCAGATTTGCAATTAACATAAATCACCATGAATAAGGCTTTTAGCTAGAATTTGAAGAGTTGGCAACCAAAATGTGCTATTAATTTAGATTCTGCTCAGCTGAACAATATATAAAACAACATGTGAAAAATATTATAATAACAATTTTCTTTAAAAAGTGGGCATTCCACAAGATGCCTGGACACCCATCTGAATTTCTGGTTACTTTCAGGTTTGGGACATAAGAATGAACAAACTACTGCAGCATTACCAAGGTACGAAAAACTGAAATCAGAGTTTAACGATCACTTGTAGTTGAAATAAATGGTTAGGTATGGATAGGGATATATTGATTTGATCACTGCCACTTGTGAAATACTTTCCTGTTATCTTTCATGACAATTCTTTAGCTACTTACTGTTTAAATGGTTGGTACATTGTAAACATTTAAAGATTGGCATAATTTCTGTAGATAAACTTTGTTCAAAATCTATTGTTCTAAGGTTGGCTGGAGTGACTGTTGACTGAATGACTTGCCATAATCTTTATCAGATATATAAGACACGGTTGAAAGCTCGCTGGTTTTATTGGTTAGCAACATTTTTCATGTTTGTGCAAAGAAAAGTATGTCACCACAACTTCTGACCTTTGCATTTTATCACCAATTTCATACACAGAATAAAACCAGTGAACTTTCAACCGTGTCTTATAAATCTGATGAAGATTATGGCAAGTCATTTCATTCCCTTCAGTGACTGATAGTGCTGCATCTGCTGCTTTAAGGTTGAATTAGATAACTACAAGAATATCAGTGGTAATCAGGGACAGAAGACGTGTTTAATTTGTAAATGGTACACTTTCCAAAAGAGATCTGTACTTCCTTTCAGTTGATAGAAAAAACACCTTTTTCACTGGCACCCCCAGCCAATGCTGAAATGGTGTAACAGAGAATTAACTCTGAAGTGTAAATGTTAGTGCTAGTTTAACCCATGAATAACCCACTGGGCGTTAGCCCTAG
>CM042756.1:13482711-13520211 GCA_022496165.2 Catalaphyllia jardinei
ACGTGAGCAGTGTTTGGGAGGTTGGGGGTTCCATCTTTATTCACTTAACATTACATGTAAGCTATCTTGTATCAAATCAATAGGCCATTTGCGAGGCACCTTTGCCTATGTGGCAAAACAAATAAATGCGCAAAACCTTTCATATGAAAATGTGGTCTGCCTACAAGTTCATTTCATGTAAACCAAAGTCATTTTCATAGGTTTTGCACGAAGACTAGTTTTGAAACAGATGCACACGGTATTCTTGTTCGTTGCGTATTTTCTTTTAGTTGAGTGTCCTATTGTCATCCCATTACAGTGGTCAATTACTCTGGGTTCCTCACTATTTTAAAACTATCGTTTATGAAACTGACGAGATACGTCACCCTTTTTTCTACCCTAGAAGTTTATATGGACTTCTTAAACACAACCTTCTTTAGAATTAAAATTGTTACAGTAAATTGGATCAGTTTTTTATTATGGTGATCTTGTGTGGGGCGACAAAAACAACCTACAGGTTTTGCAGAACAAGGCTGCAGAAATTATTCTCAACAGGCCACTCAGTTCGCCAGCTACTGATGCCCTGGTAACTTTAAAGTGGCTAAACCTAAAACAATCTAGATTTTACCATCGTTCTATATATATTTTCAAGTGCATTAATGAATTTATGGACCACTCTATGAATTTACTAACAACTAGCAGCATTCATAATACAAAAAATAAATACATGCTCAGACTATGCCGTGTTACCAGAAATTGGGGAGAGCAGAGAGTTTGCCATCACTCTCTAAAAGACTGGAATAAATTAGAGAGAGAGATCAGAAATGCACCGAATATTGCTACTTTTAAGCGAAATATCTTTGCTATTTTTTTAAAGAACCCTATTGTATGAATTTCAGTAGTTTTGCTTCTTTGTTTTAATTAGTTTTAATCAATTTAATTGTTTTTAATCCCATTGACGACATCTTTGTGTATTAGCTTCTAGTTTTAATTGCAATTTTTATCAGTTTTATCACTTTGTAAGTTTGTCTTATATATAGTACTTTTCAACCTTTTGTATATTTAATCTTTAATTTATAGGACCTTTCTGAAAACCACGTTATGTGATGGAAGCCTCCTAATAAAATATTATTTTCCTACAACACCTCGTTTCATATTTAACTTACCTAACTGTTTCATGTTTGGATTAAAATCAACGCTTGTCACCGTATCTCTGTGACCTTTGAAATGTCTTTCGAGAGTCGGATCTTCCTGCAAAAGGATCGAAAAACAAATCAACTGCAGAAAATAATTTCTCTCACTCAACCACTGCATGGATAAGTTAAATTATTCGTCTTAAGTTGTTTAAAATTCGCAAGATTTCTCAACCAAACCATATATAATACTTACCAGACTCGATGCCATTTCTGCTTAAGTGGTTAACAAAGATACCTATACCTTAAAATGAAACATAAAAACCCTAACAATGCTGATCATCGAAGCTTTCTTTGATGTATCTGTTTCAAATATGGCGGCCAAGTCGTTGTTATGCTCATGGGAAAGACCGCAGAAAGAGCGGGAGAAACTGCGGGCGCTACAATTCCATCATGGCCGATCAGAAGACAGTGTAGACCATAGACAACTTCTCATCCTTTGAAGATTCACCGATTTAAAAAGTGCTAAGACGGTTCAAAATGGATAGGAAAGATCAGTATAAAACATCAGGGCATAATGTAACGACTCAGAGAAGTAAACGACGTGATCAAGAGACAGAAATTCGCAAAGAGAAGCGGGAAAAGTTGTTGAGCTCGAAAAGAATTCGCTTCTCCGAAATCGGGAATGATTGCGAAGTTGAAGACTACACCATTGAACAAGTTCAAGAATTAGCCAAGACTATCCAGAAATCTGACAAAAATATTATTAAGAGCCTTAAAAGCCTAAGAAAGGCGTTTGCACAAGGCAGTGAATTCATCAGCGTCTTTCTAGCGGTGGACAACAGTTTGAGAGCTTTGGTAGGACACTTGACAGGCAACAACGCTCAGCTTCAACTTGAAGCAGCTTGGTGCATTACTAATTTAGCTACAGGAGTTCATGACGATACAATGAAAGTATTGAAAGCCTCTGCCGCATATCTCATCACCTATCTTACTGGACAAAATGTGCAACTTCAAGATCAATGTGCCTGGGCTCTGGGCAACTTCTCTGGTGATTCTCAGGAGTGTAGAGACATTTTGCGGGCTCAGGGGATTATTGTTCCCATGGTCAACCTTTTAAAGGTATTTGTAAGTACAGTATATTTATCATGCAGTTGTGGGAGACACTCCCTCACTCACTCACTTGCTCGCTCCTCTCCCACTTGCTCACTCACTCGCTCATTCACTCACTCAGTATCTGGAAAACTCACCCCCTTGGACAATTCGGGGGCGACTTGTCTGCGGTGAATTGTCCAGGGGATAAGTTGTCTGTCATTAACTCACTCACTCACTCACTCACTCATGTGCATTACACCTTGGTGTTGGGTAGGAATGTAATATTACACGTCTTCTAGTTCTCCACGGTCTGCCACTGTCTGCCAAAGGAGACAGCCCTACCTTTGCTTTCCTTTGCATTGTGGGAGATGCCATGACCTAATGTCAGGGTTTCAATAGTAAGGGTTTAACTCCTGGTTCACTCTGGGTTCACTCTGGTGTGTTCTCGCAGTTCCTCTCTCCATCCAGGTGTATAATGGTTACTGACCAATTTCTATACTAGGGAGGAGGGGGTAACCCTGTGATGTAGGAGGATCCCATCCAGGGATAGGATGGAATTACTATCGGTACAATCAGCATGTAAACCAGAATAAGGTTGAATATGGAGGAGATATACAGGATGACAAATTTTAATGGTCAGATGCAGAATAAAAATGCTTTGGTTGGAGCAGGATTTTCTCATTTTGATAGAGGGAATGTAGGATTGTTTTGAAATAGGCCATGTCGGATATATCAATATTCTAACATGGTTCTGAGGCTTTCAGGACAAATTTCTATATTTGGTGGTGTTCTCTTTGTGTCCAAGTCTCTTTGGGAATTTAGAGACAAATTATTACAATTTTTACCTGAAAGCCTTGGACCACATAAGAATACTGATATATCGAACATGGCCTATTGAAGGTGGCATGTAGGACTAAAAACAGAGCATCACATGGTTGCAGACCTTATGTGGAGAACTAGGATTAAAATATTAAATACCGGTAATCTGATTTTGGGGATGGCAGGATTGAGCCAAACACTAGTAATGGGATGCAGGATTAAAAAAGCCTATTTGCCGGTAGGACCCTCAACTGGACTCAAACACAGACTTTACCTCATCTGCAAATTATTGGTCAGAAATAAAACGTGATGTACCATTTTTTTCCTGGAGATAACTTTGAACTACATGTGTCTTTTCTACATGGTAGAGGGAGGGGAAGATGAATAGATACTAGCATAGCCAATCAGAGAATGGCATCCATGATGTGATGCCAGTAGATTTATACTGATTACTGATAGATTTGTTTTTTTCTATTTTCTTTTTAAGTCCCCAATATCTACAGTTGTCCAATCAGCAGCATTTGCCTTATCCAATCTTGCCAGAGGAGAGCAAATTGTAGCTGAAGAGCTGCTGCAAGCAGGGATAGCTCCAATTCTCATCCAACTGCTAACTCCAGGAAACAGCTCCATTGATGTTGTTGTAGAAGTTGCCTGGGTGCTATCATACTTGACGTCAAAACCCAACTGTGTGCCAGTGTTTGTTTCAGGCGGGATTGTTGATATTCTTGTTCATTTTCTGGGTTCACTGGCACAGGATGCCCCACATAACCCTCAAGCTGTGACGCCAATGCTGCGAAGTCTGGGTTAGATGTTTGTTTGAGTTTTGAGTTTTGAGTTTTTTTGACCATTAACGAAATAACCTTGAAATTGAATGAAACCTGAAAATAATGATTTACAAAGATGAAAAACACCAAAAAGATAATAATAAACCATAAAGGAACAAGGATGGTTAAGGATGGATAAGATTGGTATAGATTAGCCGTGATTAACCGTGATGTAGCTCCTTTGATACATGTAGTTGTTTGAAGATTGTCTCTTATTTTATTTACTGATTATCATAATGGTAGCACTCTCTTTTCTCACTGCTATACCTGAAAGTTTGATGTACATGTCTATACAGTAGTAATTCTCCTTGGTGATTCTTGGACATTTTTTGTAATGTTGGTTCTGAAATGCTTTCCACATTATCCGAAAATCTGCAGTATGGGATCACATTATGATAAAATGGTGTATTAGTGGAATAATGAATAAATAAATATAATTTTAACCATTTTACACCTCTCTCTAATTCTGTAGGTAATATAGTCAGTGGGCCCGATGAGTATGGTACTCAAGCAATGCAAAGTGGTGCACTTGTTGCCGCAATGATGTCATACCTTCGGTCAGTGCACAGACACATAAAGAAGGAGAGTCTTTGGGTGTTGTCCAATCTGACTGCAGGACCAACTGAACACGCTGATGCCTTGATTCAAGCTGGAATATTACCACTTATCATGAATTTGATGTCATCAACTTATGACATTAAAAAGGAGGTTTGTTCCATGATTTTGATATTATTCAGTAGCCCAGTTTGTGATAGCCTGTATACTATGTTAGTCTTTATTTTCAAGAAGTGCCACAAACTATATGGTGCCAGGTTAGGTACTACATTTTATGTATCCAGGGACCCTCACCTGTTGGTGAGCCAATGTAGCCATTTAGTATGGTAACCTTAGAAAGCTTACTCATCCTATAGTCAGCTAAACTGTTCGCAGGCTTTCTATTTATACTCGGGGAAGAAAGAGCAAGCAAAATGAATGCAAAGCATGCAGGGGTGGGGCCTGAGGTTTGGAAGCAAGGCAAGCAAGAAGAATACAGAGACCTTCAATTTAGCTTGGTCCTCACCCCCTGCCCAGTCAGGTGTTGCATTTTGCTCTAGTGTCCAGTTCTATCCCAATTCTATCTGTGTGTTCAACAATCAAATAAACAGATGTGAAAATAGAGGGCTTTGAACAGTCTAATAGTCTGCAGCCCAGTTATGTCCCATCACAAAACCTACATGTACCTGTTCAACTGAAATGAGAATGCAAAGAAGGGACAAGGAGGAAGGTTAAAGGATAAACAAAATGCTGGACAAGATAACTTGGAATGGACGATAGGACCATGCTAACAAAGCTGTAATTAGATCCCAATGTATTGAAGTTTTCGCCTTTAACCGGCTGGTAGCTCTCAATGTTTAACATGGGTTTTTGGTGACACAACATGGCTTAGATCACTGCTAAATGTCCCCCCCCCCCCCCTGAATGGATGATAGTCCATCCCACATTATTCTCCAGGGTTCTGTCAGGCTGCCCCAACAGTGGAAGGGGGCGATGACCTCATAGTGTGCTTCACTCCGGAGTGAGCAGTCTCCGTTTGAGTCCTGGCCAGTGACATTGTGTTGTGTTCTTGGGCAAGGCCCTTTACTCTCACAGTGCCTCTCTCTACCCAGGTGTGTATAAATGGATACTGGTGAATTTAATGCTGGGGGGTAACCCTGCGATGGACTCACATCCTATCCGGGGGAGTGGAAATACTCCGGGTTGCTTCATGCTACCCAAACCAGAAGAAGCTTCAGCCTGATGAGCCACTTGGCTTGTATGAAGACTTCTGTCAGGTTGCCCCAACATTTGCCGAGACCAATTAACAGACTTAGCTGGAGAGAGGTAGTGTGAGTGTATAGTGTTTTTGTACAGTGACTCAAGCAGGCCTGGATGCAAACCCAAACTGCTCTATCTGAAGTCCAGTGCGCTAAACGTTAGGTTAATGTGCCTCATGTCATAGCTGTAAGCTAAAGAAAAAATTCAACTTTGTATTTCCATAAAGGCATCCCTTATCCAGTATCATAAAGAGTTTAAATAATTTGAAACATAAGCCCTCAAAAAGTAGACTTCTGGGCTTATCAGTAGCACCCTTTTTACATGCAAGGGGATAAACATTTGTTAGACCTGAAGAGAAGACCCTTAGTAAAAGCAGTCTACAGAAAAACTGCCGTGGCACAATTTGTTTCAATAAACTGCAAAGAAGTTTTGACTCCACTAAAATACCAAAATCCCACTTGAGACACTCAACTAATGAGACAATCCCTCACACTTAGGAATTTTAAGTTATTTTGGGCCCGTACAAAGTTACCCTTAATTGAAGGAAACCTGAAAAATAGTTTAGTAGACAAAAAACACCATAGAGATAACAATAAACCATAAAGGAACAAGGATGGTTAAGGATGGAGAAGATTAACGCGGATTACAAACAACGAAATTGAAAAATTTAGGCTAAATTTTTTAACATGCCCAAACGTTGACTTAGCTTCTTAAGAACTCCTGTTTCTATTTTGTTCACAACAGGCGGCCATTTGCTTGTGTAACATATCCCACCATGGACCAGGTTACCTGAAGAGTGTTTTAGACAGCGGAGCCATGGAAGCATTTATTAACATCATCAAATCTCCTGATCAGGAATCTGTCATAACAGGCCTTCAGTTTTTCGAGATGGCGCTAAGAAACTTTCCAGCCTGTAAAGAATTGTTTGAGGTTGCCGAGGGCGTGGCTTGTCTAGAGGCATTAGAGTACAACTACAATGAAACAATCTGCCGATATGCAAATGAGCTTCTTGATACGTATTTCATGGAGGAGGGACTGGGCGATGGTGAGAATGATGACGACAAGGACAATGCTGGAAACGACGCGTCGTCATGGAGATATCAAGACAGTGAAATGACCGCATAGTGTATTCAACCTCGATCCCAGTTTCTCTCTCCTTTGCCAGCTTTGTCGGGGTTGATTAAATTCACGTCGGAAGTTTTATCTCTTACAGACTGTTGTATGGAACGGAGACAAGTATACAAGCCCGATGCAGCGAGTTTTTACTTTCTGCTTGGCTGCCGAGCAAGGAGTAAGCGTCATTGTTGTAAAGAATTCCACGGTTTCTTTGCAACCACAAACTGCTGTTACCATTTTTAAACCAAGTACTTTTATAACGTTTTTGGTTTTTCTTACACCTTTCACCTTTTTTACGACAATATTTTTCAGTAACCTGAGAAAACGAATACCCCTTAACTACTGCTTCTTCCTATCCACGAAAGAACTTCGAATTCAGCCATAAAATCATTTTGATAAAGTAGGAGTAGATACTGTAACAAAGTTTTTAGAGTCAAATCTAAGACGTAATTTTCTCCGAAACATGGTACGGAAAAATGCTTACTTAGACTCTTGCATGAGAACGTGTTCCAAGTATGGTGACACTTGATGTATGTTCTGGATTCTACGTGCTGTCATAAAAATTTTAAGACCTTTTTAAATGAACAGTTTCAGTTAATACATTGGTAATTAACTCTATCTGTGAAATCGTAACGTAATGATAGGTTGAAAACCCTTAAGTGGAAAATAGTTAGATAACGATACACTCTGTGGAAGAAAACACAATGACACGACAATACAGCTTATTCCAAAATGGCCGCCATTTTAGTATTCTTATTAGCCCCTGTTGCCTCGTTTAAGGGAAAATATTCTTTTGAAGAATGAGGCAACAAGGGCTAATGTGCAAGTAAACAAAAGAAAACTAAAATGGTGGCCACTTTGGAGTAAGGTGTATTGTTATGTTGCTACACTCGAGCCTTGCCGCAAAAGCAACCTTGTAGACAGAAGAAAGGGGCCGTTGCAAAAAGCTGGCCGTTACGGGGAGGTAGGGGTGTAACATGAAACCTGTTTTCTTTCGTGCTGCAACATTTTTCCTTCACAAAGTGCGTATTGTGGCAGATAATACGCAACAATCAAAAGTTATCACTTAAACGGAAACCAAACAGAAAACAGACGCGCGATGTGGATCAGGTTTCGTCATCGTTCATCAGTCGTTGTCTAATCGGTCATTGACGAGAGGTTATTTGGTAGTTGAGACGCGTTTTAGTGGTGGCTTCCGTCGTGGAGAAGTGGCTGTTGTAGAGAGATTAAAACACAAAGGTGAATGTCTAGACTGAAGGTGGAGACAAATAAAACGGTGGCCGTTGTAGAAAGGTGGTCGTTAGTGCAAGTGTTTTTCGACTGTAATAACACCGTAGAGAACAAAAAAGACACGTAGACAGTTTCGAGTGGAAAAGATTGAGGCAGGCAACGCACGACTGATGGTGCGCCATTTCCTGAACACTCAAGGTAAAGTACGAAGGGGACTTACTCGAAGGTCGCGTTAGTTGCCAGTCCCTGAACAGCTCTGTATTTTTTTTTGTTTGCCGTGTTCACATTCACGATCTGCTCGAGAGCTCGTACCACTAAGCTACTGGCCATTCCTTGACTGGGTCCGTTCCTGTATTCGAGCAGTGCAAGATAGGGATCTAAAAATCGAGAGAAAGATCTGTCTTGGCCTTTCTAGATTTCTTCAGAACTGTCTTTGCTGACTTGACGGCTGCCTTTAACTTTCCTGGCGTTACTTTGAGGGTATGTCGGGGAGCTTGCCACGTGAGCGAAACTCCAATGACGACTGAACTCCTTAAATTAATCTGAACTAAACTGTGAGCCGGTGACACGCGCGTTTCTGGAATACCGTGCCTAGCGAATTGGGCCTTCAACTTCCGGGTCACTGTTGCTGGCCGTGTGCCGTCAAAAAGATCAATCTCCCAAAACCAGGAGTAGTAATCTACACCGACAGGGGCCCATCACTGGGCTCCTGACACAGATGACGTAGTTACGACTTCTGTAACTGAACAGATCAATTCTACCTCTGGCCCAAGGTTCATCTGGGACTTCGTGTGAGATCAGGATCTGTTTAGGCTGTCTCTTGTCATAAGATCTGCAACGATCACACGTCTTAATGAACTGCTGAATCTCACTACTCATTCCTGGCCAGTAGATGCATTCTCTTGCTCGTGAAAGTCTGCTTACAACTCCGGAATGCGCAAAATGAAGGCAGCACATCATGTCTCGTCGCAGGAATTTTGGAATCACTAATCTCTTTTCCCTCATAGCCCCATCATCGTCAACACTCAGTTCATCACGTATTCTGATAAAAATTTTGTTTGTGAAAAAACAACACCAACACATGTTTTTGCACTACTATCAAAGCTTCAGTTGCAAGTCAAAGGCAACTGGATTAGATAATATTTCCGCGAAACTTCTAAGGGAATGTCCTGATATACTAGCGGAATCTCTTACTCATATATTTAATCAATCCCTAATGACTGGCAGCCTTCCTCATGAGTGGAAACCTGCCAGAGTCACTCCATTGTATAAAAATTTTGGGAAGCGCTCTGATCCCGGCGACGAATTATCTATGCAACATCAGTAATTCCAGTTGTGGCCAAAGTCTTTGAACGGTTAATTTACGATCAGCTTTATCATTATTTAACTAAAAGCAACTTTCTCTTGTGCCATCAATCTGGTTTTCGGTCTTTGTCACGCTCACAGAACTTATCGAAGCTACAGCTGGGCAATGGATATAGACCGCGGACTTGTTAATGCCGCAGTCTTTTTAGACCTCAAAAAGTCATTTGATACAGTAGATCACGATATTTTGTTACGAAAATTGCAATACTATGGGATTTGTTGGACCAGCCATCAATGGTTTGCTTCTTATTTAGATAATCGTACACAGATTTGTCATCTAAATTCTTGTAAGTCAACTTCGAAATGTCTCAACATGTGGTGTTCCCCAGGGAACAATTTTGGGACCTCTTTTGTTTTTGATATATATTAATGACTTACCACATTGTCTGATATATTCGGAACCCAGAATGTGCGCAGATGATACCAGCCTGACGCTTGCCAGTACTGACATTGAGCATACTATAAATTGTTGCCTTAATCACGACCTGAGTAATGTGTACGAATGGCTCTCTACTAACAAGCTTACCCTAAATATGACAAAAATTGAGTTTATGCTTATTGCATCAAGGCAGAAGTTATCACAATTTACGGTAAGCCCCTCGCAAAAGAACAAGTAACCTCCGCTAATGTCGATCAAAATATTAACTGGGAGTGTCATGTATTGAAAACATCTCTGAGAAGATAGCATGTGCCATTGGTGCAATTAAACGAATTCGACATCTCACTCCATTTCATGTTCTAATTAAAGGTTATAATAGCCTTATTCAACCACATTTTGATTATTGCAATGTAGTGTGGGGAAACTGTAACAAAGGCCTTTCTGAAAAACTGCAAAAGCTTCAAAATCGGGCAGCTCGTATCCCAATGTCTGCGAGCTATGATAGTAATTTGGATGATTTGCTCCGGGGCTAGGGTGGCGAAGACTCTACTATCAAAGATTGGAACAGGTCGAACAGAAGTCTATCCTAATGTATAAAACATTACATGGTATGACACCTGATTATCTGAGATCAAGATTTGTATGTCGTGACAACTGCAATGTAAGTGCTTATCGTTTTTTTAAGGAGTACCGAAAACAAATTAGTTTATAATATTATTATAAGTTATTATTATTAGTTCTTCCACAATCTCGAACTGATTATCTCAAGAGAAGTTTTTTGTACGGCGGAGCTCAGTTGTGGAACAACTTACCTGTAGACCTAAGACAAGCGTCTTCACTGACTGACTAACTTTAAAAGTCGCCACAGTTTAAAGTGATATCTTAATTTTAAGTGAATTTTAGACACGGCGTAAATGAAAAGCAGAATTTTTATTTATTTATTTTATTTGAAGTGTTATTATTACATTTTATTGTAGTTAGATTATATACTACTATAGATAAACCGTGTATAAATAAAGCTATCTTATCTTATCTTATCTTATCTTCTGAAGCAATTGTTTAACTTCCGTCCTAGAGAGGACACGCCTGGCTCAGGGCGTCAGTCAGGTACACGGTGGACCCCTTTCAATAGCCAAGGTTGATGGAGTAGGCTTGAAATCTCAGGAGCATGCACTGGAGCCTCATTGGCCCGAGGTGGAGGGGTTTCTTAACGATCACTTCACACTGAGTTACTTATGTCCTATATGTGCAGGTGTGGAACTTCTCTAGTCCATAACGACTGCAAGGAGCTCTTTCTCGATCTGCGCATAGCGAGTTTGGCGATCCGTCAGCGCGCGGCTTGCATACGCAATCGGGTAGCCGTCTTGCAGTAGGACTGCAAGTTTCCGGAGGGGCTTACATAGATCACTGAAACGCGGTAGAACTTTGCTCAGGTAGTTTGTGAATCCAACAAACCTGCGCACACTGGCCACAACAGTTGGGGTTGGGATCTTCAAGACAGCCTTCATCTCTAATGCATCTGTGAATAGCTGTCACCCTCTTTGAATAAAGGTTATTGTTATTGTTATTATTAAGACCGTCCTTCGAGATGAGATGACCCAAGAAAGGAACTTATTCTTCACACCACAGTTTCACTTTATCCTTGTTCAGCTTGATATTCTGCACTGTATTAGCGAGCGCAGATTTCAACAACAACAACAACAACAACAAGCTTTATTACCAAAATAAAAAAGTCAATTATTACATTAGAATATATTAATACGCAAGAAAAGGTAACTTTCACTCAGGATAACTAAAAAGCTAATCGAGCTGAGTAAAACTAAGTACTGTTTAAAATAGAAAGTAGGTTGGCACTAAAGCTAGAGCAAAGGAATCAAATCACAATAAAAAGAGATGAAAAGAGTAAATAAATAAATAAATAAATGAATAGATAAATAAATAAACAAATACCAGTTGAAAACTCATGAACAGTAAGACTGTAAGATGTCTGACTTAACTTTGTTTTTAAACGTTTTAAGGGGGAGGTGATCTACTAGCGCTTCATCCTGTGTGGAGCCTTCACCGAAAACCAGGATGTCATCGTGAATGGTGCGGACGCCCTTTAAGCCCTCTATGGTCCAGTCGTCCGCTGAAACTCCCCTGGAGTTGTGTAAAGCCCGAAGGGAAGGCGACGCCAACGAAATCGTCTTAAGGGGGAATTGAAAGTTGTAAGGCAGGAGCTGTCATCGTCGAGTTTAACATGCCAGAATCCATTGTTAGAGTCTACAGTTGAGCGGACCACTTTTGCCCTTGAAAGCCCCGGAAGTACCTCGTCTATGGTCTGGGTCGGGCAGTGGCTTCTCCTTAACACTCGATTCAGGTCCTAGACACTGTTATTCTTCGGCCATTTCAACTTGAGTAAAACCAACAAACGTCTAAAATAGTAAGGCTATCTGCTGGGATTGTGATGATTGCTATAATGCCGGGGAAAACAAAACGTGAATTACGTGACAGGAAAACTGAACAAAGTGCTGACAAGTAAAAGCCATTCCTCTGCCATTGCTGTTCATATTACCCAAACAGGCCACAGGATTAAATGGGATCACCTTGACATTTTAGCCACTGGAGAGTCTGACATACAATGTAAAATTAAGGAAACCTTGTTGATTCGCGATTTAAAATCAGCGCTTAATAAAAAGTTGGCAGTGAGAAACTCTTCATTTACCTTTTCATTCTCAATACTTTCCTTATTTGGTATTAGTCTTCGTGTTTAAATTTAATTGTAGTTTAGGTAACCGTAGCCTCAATTTCAGCCGCCTCCTCCGCTCGCTAAGTCACTCGGGGAGAGAGACGACGCCGAGTGACTTAGCGAGCGGAGCGGAGGAGGCGGCTGAAATTCAGGTTAGCATCGTCATTGTTTGGTTCTTCCCCTTCTGCTTCCGACTCCAACACACCTGATCATAAACGGTAAAGGACGGATCAGCCGGGGTCATAAGCGGAATCGGAAGAACATGGAAACGGTCTGATTCTTCCGATCCCGATTCAGCCGAGTTTATGACTCCGGTTGCGTGACACCGCTCATTTTGAGTGAAAAGGTATCCGAATCGCGCGAGATCTTTCTCTGCCAGGTGAACTCTAATTAATTAACTTCGTGACTCTAGCATCTCTTTAAAATCCACATGCTCTCTATAGTGTTTGCTTCGAAGTGCCCTGTATTAGTTTCTTTTTGCGCTTCAAGGTTATTGTTTTTACCCAGCATTTCACGCTAAATTAACTGATAGCCGGCATGGCAACAATCACTTTAATAAGTGTTATTGTTATTCATTCTTCCCTTAAGGTAAGCCCAACCAAAAATCTTCGGAGATCAAATGGAAAGTGTAATAAAGAATTCTGTCAATGCCTAACCAGGCCGTTTCTTTTTTTTGACCGACAAAGAGACGCCTATTCGGTCAGTTCCTTCCCGGTCCCTCTTGCTTTCCCAACTCTCTAAAGCCTTCCCGGTTTTTGTTTTTTGTTTGAGCCCAGACCGCATACATTACTTGCCAAAAAAAAAGCGTGAAAATAAAACACAGTCCGAAATTTTTAGAGTTTATTGCAAAGCTTCTAAAATATTTATAGTACTGTACTGATAAAACGTTTAATAGCTCCACAGCCGTTAGTTTCTTTTATGGAGCGATTTTAGTTGAGACATTCCTTAGGCTTCATTGAAGTTTCCTTCCGGCCGGTTTCTTTCCTTCCGGCCGGATAATTTTGAAACCGGGGGCTTTATTTTCCGGTGAAGCTTAACGTCGACGAAGGAGCTTTTCGAAAAAATCTTCTAATTTGAAAACGCCGGCTTTGGCGTGCGTTTTAGAGCAGACGGAAAACGTGCATTTTGAAAACGAAAGCTTTTCAAAGATCATTATATGGTGTTGGGTTTGCCTGAGTTTACTCAAAACTGCAAACTCACCCGTTTTTAGTTCCTCCGCCGTTGTGTGGGCGGATACAATTGATGGGTTTTCAGAGTAAACCCTCCCTTTTCAAATTGCTTTGGCGTGATGTAGACGGAGCCTTATTTTTCCCTCGGACTATCTGTAAAACCTTGGGGGTGCAGTATATAAACTGTCATTTTCACTAACTTGTTCAGTCTTGTTCGTGTTCGTTAGCTATGTTATAATTAAAGTGTCCGATATTTTTGCCCAAAATTTGAGCGAAGGGAGATCAAAAGTGGCCCAGAATCAAACGACCGAAATAAAACGTCCGAAATTTTTTGCAAATAATGTATGTCGTTTTCTAATTTATATATTTTTTTGCACGACGAAGTCAAATAAATATATGTTATTTACCGGGCGGGAGGTCCGTATGGGAAAAAAGCTGTGCCCGAGGTCTTGAGTATCAGATTTTCTACCGTAATTAAACTGAATAGCAAAAAGCGAGAAAATTCGTTAAGTGTATTCTACAGAAATTCCCCTATATACAGCAACGATCAGAAAGGTAAACTTGACTGAAATTGATTCAAATTCTACGGCGAGGGAAAAACAGGATTAAGCGCCATTACAGCGCCAAGCTACAAACAACCAAGCAAACTGTCACAACTTCAAAACACTCAACTGAATTTACTTACAGTGACTTTCCTTGCTATTTTAAAGAGAACAGAGATAAACTTGCGTTGACTAATCGTCGATGGGTGTGTAAATAAGGAAGATTGACGATTACCGCTAACTTTTAGGAGCGAAATTTAGGAAGCGGGAAAAAATCTGGCCCGTGAGCCGTATCGTAAAAAGCTGGACCGGCCACGTGTGTAAGATTAGCCAATCAAATTTGAGGATTTAGGACTCCGGCCCGCTCAGATGCTTGAGAAAAAAATAAATTGACTTATCTTATTTTCGGCTCGTGAGCGGGAGGAATTCAACAAATCCCGCAATCTGATTGGTTCCTGGAGCGGGCGGAATTCTCTCATCAAGGAATCCATCGAGTTGATCTATTTTCGTGAACGAATGAGCGGTCATCGTCAATCTTTCGCACTTTTTTCGCTTCCATAGACGATTAATCAACGCAAGTTTACCTCTACATGTATTCACCTCAAGATGGCAAGGAAAGTTACCGTAAGTAAATTCAATTGAAGTTTTTGAAGTTGTGAGAGTTTGTTTGGTAATAACATGATTTATCATATCACTAGCTCTGCGAGCGGGCAAGACGACCCAAATCGCGCGCTGTGATTGGCTACCCGAGCGGGCAAGATTGAGCCATCTTGCCCGCTCGGGACTACCCGCTGTATCCCGCAAGAAAAATTTCCCTGAAAGCCACATAATAAATCCTTTATTGATCAAGTTTGTTCGGTCAAGGTGGCTGGATATTGGCCTCGTTCTTTTTTGGGTTTCAACTTCGTCTCGGTCCATAAACACGCATAAAAAGAACTTGGCCAATATCCAGCCTTATTACACACTAAGTTAGTTCAGAGGGCCAATAACTAAAATCAGCCAATCAGATTGCTCCGTTGCCGGTCCAATATTCTCTAAGTATTGGACCGGGCACTGTCCCGAATGATCCCGCACGAAGATTTTCTCGTAGTTTTACTTCATTTTTTTGTAAAAGTATTTACTCCACATGAAATGTTATTTTTGTTTTCTTCCAACTTTGCTTTTTCTTCATTTTGAAAACATCTGGCTTGAGTAAACGTTCAGTTTTCTCCAAATAAAAATTGCGCGCTTGAAGTTTATGGTGTCTTTGCAATCTATCATTTGGGTTTTTCTTCTAAACAATTTCAGCCGTGTAATAAATCTCTTATTAACCAAGCTTGCTCGAGACCGTACTGGGAGAATATGGGCCCTTGGTCTTTTTGTACGGACCTCCCTGCGCTCGGTCCGTACTGTCAAGACCTTGGGCCAATATTCTCCCAGTACGGCCCTCGCGCTTGGTTAATGAGATATATATCTTGACCTCACACTTGGTCAATAAAGCATATTTATTTTTTCTCAAGCATCTGAGCTGGCCGGAATCCTAAATCCTCGAATTTGATTGGCTAATCTTACACACGTGGCCGGTCCAGCTTTTTACGATACGGCCCACGGCCCGCTGCCGGCCCCGCTGCTTAAATTTCGCTCCTAAAAGTTAGCGGTAATCTTCAATCTTTTGCCTTTTTTACACATCCATCGACGATTAGTCAACGCAAGTTTATCTCTGTTCTCTTTAAAATGGCAAGGAGAGTCACTGTAAGTAAATTCAGTTGAGTGTTTTGAAGTTGTGAGAGTTTGTTTAACTGTTTTTAGCTTGTCGCTGTAATGGCGCTTAATCCTGTGTTTCCCTCGCCGTAGAATTGAGTCAAGTTCAGTCAAATTTACGTTTCCAATCGTTGCTGTATTTAGGAAAATTTCTGTAGAATACACTTAACGAATTTCCTCGCTTTCTGCTATTCAGTTTACGGTAGAAAAGTCTGATTTCAAGTGATTTTAAAAGTGACGACTGACAGACATTGTTTTTGTATAAAACTTCAAACTTCGCACGAAATTTCACACCGGAAAACTGTTTTGGAAAACTTAAGTGGTTAAACAAATGCAACTAACATAAAGTAGTTCGAAAACTATATGTTCTTTAATACATCTTTCTTTGCCTACTATCTGAATTATTCGCTCGTTGCCACTATTTTTTACAAATTGTTAGTAGACGGCGCGCAGGCCGATTCAAGACATTCAATGACAAGAGTTGCGCAAACAAACCAATTAGTACTCTGTAAAACCAATTTACTGCAGGAAAAAAATAAACATTTACTGGGCTAGGTCGTTCCGTATGGGAAAAAACTGTGCCCTTGGTCTTGAGTACGGAATCGCGCGCACGTGACCGGTCTAGCTTTTTACGATACGGCCCACGGGCCGGATTTTTTTTCCCGCTCTACATAAATTTCCCTCCTAAAAGTTAGCGGTAATCGTCAATCTTTTGCCTCTTTTACTCGTCCATCGACGAAAAGTCAACGCAGGTTTATCGCTGTTCACTTGAAAATGACAAGGAAAGTCACTGTAAGTAAATTCAATTGAGTGTTTTGAAGTTGTGAGAGTTTGCTCGACTGTTTGTAGCCGTTGCGCTGTAATGGCGGAGAATCCTCCATGTGTTTCTCTCGCGTAGAATTTGAGTCAATTTCAGTCGAATAGTAAAACTATTAGTATTTCAGTCGAGTAGTAAAACTTCAAACTTCGCACGAAATTTCACACCGGAACTGAACAACATTGGAGAACTAACAGGTGACATAGATGCAACTAAGGTCAACTAACATAGGGGAGATCGAAAAGTATTTGTTCTTTAATACATCTGTCCTTGTCTAGTATCTGAGTTCCACGTTCGTTGCGAAGAGTTTTTACAAATCGTTAGAAGACGGCGCGCCACCCGATTCAATGACAAAGTTGCGTAAACAAACCCATTTGTAATCGACTGCAAAACCATGCAATTTACAGCAGGAAAAAAATAAACATTTTTTTTTTGTCCATTTTATTTTTCTTCACACTACTTACAATTCTCATTTCATACTTACATTTACATTGCATTACTCATACTTACACTATTTAGAACAAGCACATAATTATAGACTTAATTGTTTAAAAGAAACAATTCCTCAAAAATTTTCCATTTTTCCTTAAACGGATTGATGTTATTTAATTTGTAAGAAATATACTTTTCGGTTTGATATTTATTTAATAAAATTCTTTCAAAGTGATTGAAAGATGGTTTCGTATCTTTACACCGACAAGTCCACAAGTACGTTTTTCCTAAAATGATTATATAAACATGTTGTTCGCCGGCTTAGGGTCGGTCCGTATGGTGAAAAACTGTGACCCCGGGCTTGAAAATGCTGCCCTCTGCGTGCGGCCTCGGGCAGCATTTTCAATCTTTTCACCATACGGACCTCGCTCCCAGCCGGCAAATAACATATTTCCTCACGCCCTCCCCCACTGTTTTTTGTTGAGAGTTCTATTGCGCATGGTTCGATGATTCTGAAAACCAGCTGTACTCTTTTCACTTCTATGGAAACCTCGCGGAGCTTCCTAGGTTTACTACTTCACAAAATGTCGCGGCGAGCAGTCCTTAAGAGACATATCGGGATTTTGAAAAGATTTCTGTGGAGGTTTTGACGCTATCATGATGTCCAAGGAAATTGTATTTCAGCGAGATGTGATTCGGGAACACATGAAGGTTTGTTTAGAAGTGACTTTGAACCCTTTTCTCCCAATTTTGTTCCAAAACTTCATTAGGTCGGTTACAATTTTTTTACTACCGATTGAAAATCACAATTTTTAAAAATATTTTGTCATTTCACTGGTATTATTTCGGTTTCGCCTTGAATGGAAAGGCTGCATATCGTTTGCTCTTTAAGCGCTCAAAACTGGGCATCATCAGAGCGGAGTTGTTGTGGTAACCGAATCTAATAACGTGCTGTTGACGATAGTTTATTTCGCGATATTTAGACAATAATCGTTTAGAGAGTTTGACCTTTCCGTAATTCAGTAGCATTTATATTATCAAATGAAACTTGTACGGTCGTTTACGAAATTGTCGCGCAAAAGGTCATCGTAAGTGATCTGAAACGTTTACAATTTTTTCTATGCAGTGACTTGAAAACTACGAAGTGAACGCATTTGGCTTCTGAAGCTTTTGATGTTCATCAACCTTGCTTTTGTTTGATATTTTATGCGAAAGGCGAGCGTAATTGTAAGTTGCTAGTTAAAAGATGTTGTCGTGCAAAAAAAATTTCCCTCAGAAGGCTTAATTTTTTATTTACCAAATTTATTCCTCGTTCATTGCGCTCGTACCTGCCTGCTGTTAATCTTGCACGTTACCATTGTCCCCTTCGGCTTGTCACTTTGTTACCATAGTAAACATTTGCAGTCCACCGGGATTATTTTCCCGTTTTCAAAATCTCTGATTGGATTTGTCATTTCAAAGCATATCTGTTTCAAATATTCTCTTAATTACACAGTTGTCTTTGATCGGTCCCGGGCAGCTGGAAATTCGAAGCTTTCAACTGTACTTGAAAGGTTATTTTTTAGCAACCGGTAAATTATTCGAATTCGCTCGTCGAAATTTCATTTAATGTTTACCCTTAGAATTTGACAGTTTGACACCGCATGTATTTGAATATTTAAGTAAATAAGCACGGGGAGAAATTCAGGTTCCATTAATTAATCTGGAATTTAATGTTTTGCCTTGAGATCAATCAATGCTTTTGAGAAAGAAAATTCCCTGAAGAAATTGATCGAACACTCGACGCAAAATCTCTGCATAACAGTGTATAGTTGATTGTTTTCAGTAAGCCTCATTGTCTGTGCTCAGTCCATTTGCAGAACAAAATTGGTGAAACGAAGGAGCAATATCGATGGCAGGGAGATTTAATTTTTCCTAATGAACTTTTCAGATTCTCCTACATGTGTAATTCATGTTTTTCATTCTTCAACTGCCAACACACCAGTCGCGTTTGAGGGGTCGGGAAAATTATATTCTTTGAGTGTAAAAAAACTAAATCTGAGGGAAGATATTGACAACATTTGACAAGTATTAATAATTAGGGATGATTGAGTGATAGATTGATTGCTAAATTGATGAATTCTCAACCAAACTTCTTTACAAACTTAGCTAAATTATATTGTATTATAGTTTCTTGATACTTCCTTCCTTGTACTTATCCGCAACAACATCTGTCTTTGCTTCTAAATCATTTCAGTATTACACAAATATTTGCAGAATAATATGGGCTCTAGAGTAGAGTGATGTATTACATGTAGCTCAATTACCAGCTGTGCAAAGTACATGTATTTTCATTGACCTAATTTACTGGTAAATAAGCTGTAGATACATCACAATTTGCATTTCTGGTGTTCATTATGATTTGTAATCTGCATTATAGTGTAATGTTCACCATCCTTGTTCTTTATGTTTATAATGAAATCTTTTTGGTGTTTTCTATCTTTAAGGTCGGCACACATGAGGGGACTAGTCCCTGCGACTAGTCCTTGCAACAAATTGCAGGGACAAGTCTCTTCATGTGAACTGGCCATTTTTGCTTCAAAATCTAGTCTTTTTGGTCCCTGCAACTTCTTCCTCAAAACCCTTCATGTAAACTGTTTGTTGGACAAGTGTCTGTGCCTAGTCCCGGCCCCTCATGTTAACTGTTTAGGGGACTAGTCACAGGGACTAGTCCCCTTGTGTGTGCCGACCTTTACTATACAGGTAATTAAACTACTTTTTTCAGGTTCCCTTGGCCAAAGGTTATTTTTGTATGTGGCTGAAATATAGTTTGAAATATCGTGATGGAGCTCCTTTGAAGTTACAACAATTTCATCTGTCGCCATACCTCATTAATTTGAATTTTTGGATTTCACTTGCCTGTTAGCTCAACGTCACTGTAAAATCCGTTAGTCCCAAGTCATCAGACATGATGTTTGTTTTTGCATGCTGCAGAGAGCGAGTCCTGATGGTCTCATGGTGTGCTTGACTTCAGATTGAGTCCTGGCTGGGGACATTGTGTTTTGTTTTTGGGTAATATATTTTCCTCTGACAGTACCTTTCTCTGTCCAAGTTTTTAAAATGGGTACCAGTGAATTTAATGCTGGGGAAAACCTGTGATGGACTAACATCCCCTCCAGAAGGGGGGGGGGGGGGGGGGGGGAAATAGCCTTTGTCCATGCTACTGATGCTGGTGGCTCACATGCTGACTTTACGCTGTGGCTCTAGGTACATCATCACTATCATCATCATTATCATCATCATCATCATCATCATCATCTTCATCATCATCATCATCATCATCATCATCATCATTATCATCATCTTCATCATCACCATCATCATCATTATCAATGCTCTTTGTGCCAGTAGGCACATAAGGCCATAACATTCTGCTTCCACTTTGCCCTATCCCTGACCACCACTCTCACGGTGTTCCAGTTATTCAACCCTTGGTACCTGCTTTCCCTCTTCTTCTACTCTCCACTCCTCCTCCAGGTGTTCTACCTTCTGGTCTCCATCTTAATGCCACCATGCATTCATGGGATCTTTCTCCACACAGGGTATGACATGTCCAATCCAGGTCCAATGCCATCTTCTTACATTGTATCTCATCTCAGATTCTGCTGATATGAGTCATCTCGATGATTCTCTCATTACTCACTTGTGCAGGCCTTCTGATCCTTCGAATCCATCTCAAACATTTGAATGCATCTAAGTTTTTCTTCGCCCTTGATTAAATCTACCATGCTGCACACCCATGAAGGAGTACGGGTCTAACTATTGTCTTACAGTTAACCCTTGGTCTTCTTTCCAATTACTGGTACTCTTGTGCTGGATAGCTTTATAAGGTTTTGAAAGGGACCTCTAGCTTTCTGTAGCCAATTCTTCCTATTCTGGGGTAAATGGGGCTTGCAACAATAAAAAAGGCAGCCTGTCTAGGTGAAGGAAAACTCTCATTTCAAACCCAGGTGGGTTTCGGATCAAGTGGAAATATTTTGGCTTTTAATGGCATTCAATGTATCACTAAGTTATGAAATTAAATTATGTTCAGATATGTTTTTTTATTTATTATAGGAAAGCCTTCAAGGAAATCAAGCTGTCACTGAACTGGTTTTCAAAAACTGCCAAACACTATCTTCAGATGATGTTAAGTCTCTTGTGGGTGACATAAACCCTGATTTGGATGCATTGTCAGTCCACAATTGTCATTTATTTGATGATGACTCTGCCATCAAAATTGCAGAACATTGCACAAAGCTCACAAGTATTTATTTTAGTGGTTCCTGTCAGGGACTGTCTCCAGCTGGAATTTCTTCATTTGTGAAAAACTGTCAAAATATAAAACATGTGACAGTTATTTCAACAGAATCTGCAGATGACAATGAAAGCAATAGTGATGATGACAAGAGCTGGACTCTTAATGATGACCTTTTTCTGTCGTTCCTTGAGAGGACAGATTTGGAACTTGAAAGTTTGGTGCTTTGCGGCTTTGAGAATATTACGTCAAGTGGTTTAAAACAATTCTTGGATCATGTTGCATCAAGTCTCAAGTCTTTGGATCTCAGTGAACTTCTTGCAGTTACAGATGACGTTGTAGAAAGATTGGGTGACATTTGTCAAAACTTAGAAGATGTTTGTTTTAGCCATTGCAAGTTGACTGATGAAGGAGTAAAAAGATTTTGCTTGAAATGCAAGGCACTCCGATCGCTAAACCTCAGTGGTTGTCAGGATATTTCGGATGATTCAATTGTAACACTGTCAACAGAGTGTACATCTCTGCAAAGAGTGCAACTTAGTTGGTGTGTAAAGTTAACTGAAAAATCATTAGATGCTCTGGTCACAAACTGCCAAAACTTGGCATGTGTTAATATGTCGCATTGTGCAATTCGACACTTGCCATTTTGCATATTGGACCATTCATCACTTCAAGAACTCAAAGTCGAGGGTTGTACAGGGTTGAGATGTCCACCATTAGAGGTGGCAGTTAATGGGCTTGAATCTTGTTGCAACTTTTTAAAGAAGTGTAATTTACAGTCTCTATGTCGAATGACATTCCTTGGAAATCAGGGAAGCGGTAAGACAAGTTTAATGTTGAGTCTTCCGACAATGACACAGACTTATGCAGACACGTCAACTGAAGGAGTTCATGTTGCATCATGGAGACCTTTTAAGAGTGGTAAAGGTTGGTAGAATTGTTTTCAGTTGATTTTTTGCCCAGGTGAGGGGAGGGAGATGCTTCCTTATATGGGCTATATGGGTATGTGTGGCCTCAAAGGGTAACTATGTTTTTTTCAGCTATTTTGATCATAACTAGGGTATTGATTTGGCCATTTTGGTCATGAATAGGTGTCAATCGTTTTTGCATAGTAGTCTTCAATTGGGTACCATGTTTTTCTTTAGAAGAAGCCACCTTTTCATCATTATCCACACAACCATGAACAAAAGTCCTTCACAATTTGCCTTTAACATCAGTCAGATTGAGATAACCAATTAGAAGGCATGTCTGAAACAGGGCGTTGATTATTCAAGGGTCAGGTCATTTAGGGTATCCATTTTTTTTTGTCAGGTCATAAATAGGGTAGGGTAAATTGCAGACTTTGGTCATAAAGGTAATGGTTTCGGGAAGCGGGACACACAACATCCAATTTTTCGGGGAGTACCACTCAGCATTTTCTGTTGTTCTGTTTTGAAGGCAGGTTTTAGGGGTATTGAATTTTTGAAGTGTTCAGTTGTAACTAATTTCATATAATTTAATGTTACATTTTTTATAGTGCTAAAATTATAAAAGAATTCTACAGTGCTCAACAAAAATAATACCAGTAGTGATAATAAAATTTATGAATCATATTTCAAATGACAGTTTGTTTCAGAAAAATGGCCCAGAGTGGTCAAAGGCATGATCACCAAAGGTGTTAATTAGTGGGATCCTCAGCTCAAAAAGTGGCATTACAGAATATATCTGTTGTGGTTCAATTTTATTTTTGGTTTAATTTTTGTTAAACCCGTTTAAATTGTTCAAACTGGGTTGAAATTTTTAAACCAGTCTAATTTTCAATTTTGAGCACAATGTGATCATGTGTCAAGTAGTAATTTGGGTTAAGAACTCAAGTTAGTGATTAGACCTAAGCACTTACTGGTATATAGAATGGTTAGCTTTGATGCTTTCCATATGACATAGTAGTTTGGGAAGAGCTCTCAGGTTAGTGATTAGGCCTAAGCTCTTATTTGGAGTTGGTTAGCTTCTTAGTAATTAAGACAAAGTTCATGTATGAATTAATTAAAATTTATATGAGAGGGGCTTGGGGTGATGAACTGATAATTAAAACAAGTATGAGAGCTCTTGCATCCATTGTTTCCATGGTCAAGTGGTAATGACAGTGGGAAACAGAACCAGACGTTGGTAGTTCAAATCCTGGTGAGTACGAGTTAAAAAGAAAAAAAGTGAAACCTGCTGTTAATTATTATTCGTGCTTAATGGGGATTTCGGGGTAGGGGTAGAGTGGGTGGAATAAGGATTAGGATAGGATAGAGGAATGTAAAGAGATATTTTCCCTTTTTTATAGATAGTTGACAAAAAAATAAACTGGTTTGAAAAATTCAACCCAGTTTGAAAAATTTAAACTGGTTTAAAAAAATTAACCAAAAAACAAACAAACAAACCACAACATATCCATGAGATGCAGCTTGTCACTCATTGCCAATAGATTTGATTATTAGTCTTTGATACTTGTTTTCACAAGTTAATTGCAGGAATTATCAAGTTGAAATCGTGTTTTGGGAATTCTCAATTTTGAATGTTTCAGAATCTATTGATCTTGGAACTGATGTTGATCAAAAGATGCTGTCGCTGACTGTTGACATGTGGGACTGTGGCGGAAGAGCAGTAAGTTGACTTGTGCTGTGTTTGTGAGTGTTGGTGCTCTTAACTCTTGATATGACTACAGTGGCCAAAACCACATTTAAATTTTAAAACGATAACTGCAGACCTAAGGACCATACATACTGTAGTTATAACCAATTAAAACTAACTCAAAGATATTGGTTGGATACCATACTTTATACTAACAGACACAGAGGAAGCCACAGTTTCAATCGAAAAGCATTCAAAACAAAAAACGGAAAACGTTAAACAATGTCTTCTTCTTCTTACCCCTAAACAAATAGTGTAATATGTAGCTCTAAATGTGTCAGCTTTTGTCAGATTTTTTTTATTTTTTTTAATATTTTTTTATTGAAATTTAAAACATATACACACAAAAAAAGAGAAAAACATGCATACAAACAAGAGAAAAAAATAAATAAAAAACAAAAGAAAACATGCATATGCATAACTCTAACACACTCGAGAAAAGGCTACTTAGAAAAAAATACAAACTCGCAATAATACATATTTATACACTTACTTATACTTCAGTTAGCTAGTACACTGATCAACTTCTTCCATTTCTTTAAATGATAAGTTAATTTGTCTCTTTTCCTGGCAATATGGAGCTCAATAGAGTATACTCGCTTTGTTTTAGCAATGAAACCTTTTAAGGAAGGTTTAGCGTTCTGGCATTTCCGAGAGTAAATGTAGTATTTACCTAATAAAAGAATGTGGTTGATAAAATTAGAGTCGTCCTGGGTGTCAAACTTCCCAAAAATTAAATCAGCTTCCTTTAATTTTCCAACATTAATGTCATTGTCCCGGAGCCAGGACAATACATGTTTCCAAAATTCACAAGATTCCTTACAGGAAAAGAGTAGGTGCTCGATGGATTCATCCTCTTTTTGGCAGAAAGTACATAGTGGTGATTGCGTAATGCCAAAACGAAAGAGTTTTTCATTTGTAAAAACAATACAATTTAATACTTTGTACTGAAATTCCCTTAGTTTAGATTCCATAGTCGAGCTGAAGGGTAGAGAATAGATCCTCTCCCAATCTAAGGCGGAGTCAAGGTACTTGTCAGACAATTTTTTTTGAGCAGTAGGCAGTCCTTGCTTCTTTGCCTGGAACTGGCGGTAAATTTGTTTAGAAGAGACATCAGAAAATGTCAGAGAATTTCCATCGATAATGATCTTGGGAACATCTGAAATTGGAGAAATTATTGGAAGAGACGAAGAATCTTTTATTATTGTGCGCCAATGGGCTGGGATGGAGTCAATGATACTCATCACAAAAAAACTTTGTTCAGGGTTGAGCAGTAGATTTGTACAGCTAAATGTTGTTGTATTATCACACGAAAGTAAGTCTGCTATTTTAAATAGGCCAATGGAAAGAAGATCCCTTCTAAAGACCGATTTTCTGTCAACACAAAGGAATTTGTTGTTCCAAATAATTTCATTCACAATCTCTTGAAACGAAAGTGGTACTTTGTTGTTCAAATCAGACCATGCATCAAAACACTGCTGATAGAAAGGCGGCAGCATCACGGGTAGCTTAGTAATATCTAGATTACAGTGGAGTACAAACTTTCCACCAACGGATAAAAGTTTCTCGTCGAGAAAAAACTTCCAAGGACTAGAATAATCTTCCAAATATTTCTTTAAGCAGAAAACACGTTTTGTACGAACCATTGAGTCAATGTCAAGCATATTTAAACCACCATTCTCTATGGTGGCTGTGAGGACATTTCTTTTAACTTTGTCTTTGCCATTCCAAATGAAACTGTAGAAAATAGAATCCGCAGTCTTTAGAAGTTCTTTAGAAATAGGTATGGCTGATGCCCTAAACATAAGTTTAGGAATGGCGAAGGTTTTAACTATCTGTATCCTCCCCAAAAGCGACAAGCCTCTCCACTTCCATAAATTTAGAGATTTCTTTATAGACTTTAAAGTTTCCCTATAATTTAAGTCATCCCTCTCTTTTACATTACCACCGAAATAAATTCCTAGAATTTTTATAACATTACGAAGGGTATACTTATTAGATAGATCTTCCCATATGGAACTGTCACCAAATGCTAAGGCTTCCGTCTTCTCGTGATTGACTTTCAACCCCGAACACTCTCCAAAATCTTCGAGGATGCGAAATAGGCTAATATAAGATCCTTTGTCACTTAGAAAACATGTCATATCGTCAGCAAATAAGTTAAGCTTTACATTCTCGTCACCAAATTTAAAACCTTGAATGGTATCATCGTTTCTTATCCTGATCGCCAAGACTTCTAAAGCAATTATAAACAAATAAGGAGAGAGAGGGTCGCCTTGTCTTACCCCTCTTCCTAAAAAGAAAGGCCCTGTTGAAAAGCCATTGTTCAAAACACAACTTGAGGCATTTTCGTACAACACGCGTATCCACTGGATGAAGCTTGGTCCAAAATTGAATTCGTGTAGTATCCTTATTAAATAATTGAAATTCAGAGTGTCAAAAGCTTTCTCAAAATCAACGGCTAGCAGAATTCCGGACAAGCCCTTCTGTTTAGTATACTCTACTACGTCTTCTATTGTCCTGATCGCATCGAAAATAGTCCTTCCTTTAACGAATGCATTTTGATTGAAATGGATAATCTCAGGAAGGGTCTTTTCCAAGCGTTTCGCTAGGGCTTTTGAAGCTATTTTCGCATCCATATTGATGAGAGAGATTGGGCGCCAGTTCTTTATCAATCTTTTATCCTTCCCTTTTTTTTCAATTAAGGTTATAATAGCTTGTTTCTGTGAATTAGAGAGTTCGCCATACTCAAAGGCATAATTTAAACTGTCGACTAGCAATGTTCCAATTAAAGGCCAGAAGGCAATATAGAACTCTACTGTAAGGCCGTCATTCCCTGGAGATTTATTCTTTTGGAAAGTCTTCAACACATTGTAACACTCGCCATATCCTAATTTTCCTTCACAGACGTTCCTCAGACTTTCAGGTAATTTTGGGATTTGATTTGAGTCCTTAATAAATGCAGATATAGTAGCAGAATTTGCAGAACTATTTTTAGCATAAAGATTCGAGTAGTACGATTCTAATTCATACATAATTTTTTGGGGGTCATGAGTTAAAGATCCCTTACTTGTAAAGATTTTCCTTACGCTGGTTTTCTTTTTATTAGAAGTTTCAAGATTGAGGAAGTATTTGTTATTTCTCTCCCCCATTTCGTACCAAGTTGCACGAGATCGTATAATAGCGCCCTGTGTAATGAAGTCGTACAAGTTTTCATATTCTGCTTGGAGAGATTCTAATTCCTCCAGGTTTTGTGGAGAGGGGTCCTTGTCACATTTATATGAACATTCTTTTATACATTCCTCAACCTGTTGTAATTTTGCTTTTCTTTGACGAGCCTTGGTTTTACTATACTTAATGGTACACTGACGTATCCTATATTTGATTAAATCCCACAGGACACGTTTATCCAGAACCTCGTTAAATTCCTCTAACCAAACATTATAATTTGCATTAATGAGTTGACAGTACTCAGGGTCATTCACAAGATTGGAGTTGAATTTCCAAAAGGAAGGTCCTCGTACACTTTCATCCAGACCATTCATACCGAGAGTAATTGCGGAGTGGTCTGATTTAATTGCCGTTTTAATATCGACGGTGTCAATATCGACTTGTAAACAATCGCTAACCAGCCAGTAATCTAGACGCCTTTGTATAATTGGAGTTTTTTGGCGCCATGTGAATCTTGTTTCTGAAGGATTACGAATGCACCAAATATCTATCAAGTCGTGTTCAACACATAATTCCTCGACATATTTAGCAGACTCCTTTCTCTTTTTGTTCCCTCCCTGTCCGTCTAAAACCTCATCAAGAATTACATTGAAGTCGCCTCCAACAATAGTAGGTGAATTACACTCTGCTGTCAAAGTCTTAATTTCTTCTGAGATATTTTGAAAAAATTGAATTTGCTCAGCACCCTTATTTGGAGCGTAAATATTTATCAGACAATAACGCGAATCCTGTATAATTGCATCCAACATAATGTAACGGCCTTCGGGGTCAGTCTTAACTGTTTGCAGGTTAAAGTCCAAATTGCCTTTTACAAGTACCAAAACACCCTTGCTATGGCAAGTTCCATGGGAGAAGAACAAATTACCCCTCCACTGGTTCTTCCAAATATTTTCTACGTCCCGAGTGCTATAAGTTTCCTGTAAAAAACAAATGTCGGCACCAGATTTACTAAGCCAACTGAATATGGCTTTCCGCTTTTCAAAGGTACGAATCCCTCGAGCATTTAAAGACAATAGTTTGAAATTAACATTGCTTGGCCCCATATTACCAAGGGAAAGGGACAAAATTGCATTGGAAGATGTTTGAACAAAAGAATGCAAATTTTTTGAAAAATGCTAATGAAGTATCGATAAACACTGAGAATTGATAATTTAAGTCAAATTTAGTGGCATTCGAATAACCGTCCTCGAAAACAAAAGGAAAAACAAAGAAACATAGGGACACGTACATTTATAACGAATTGCAGAAGTAAACAAAATTTCAAAGGGCAACAAGAAAAATATCCCGAGTGCTGCCCACGAGAGTGGAACAAGTATCGAAATTTTAGCAAGCCTTGAGGCTACCAAGGCTCTACCGCTCCTTGTTTTAGGACTATATTGAATAATGCAATAAGACTGAAAAACTGAAAAACGCAGCCTATCCAAAAAATAATTATAAGGAATATAAAATAATTCACACAGAAAAGTTCAGAGTTTATGAAACAATCTTTCCATTAATTATTAGCTTGTCGGGTTCAGATTTACTAAAGGATACCCTTAGTCCTTTCCCTCTGGCTTCTTTGAGCTTTGGCATCATCTTTCGTCTCTTCTCGATTATTTCTTGAGGAAAATCTTGAAGCATCATGTACTCGGTACCTTTGAGTTTGAAACCCTGGCGTAGTATCCTTTCTCGATCTTGGAACCGCAAAAAGCGTGCAAGAATTGGCCTGGGTTTGCCATTATTGGATTTGCCAACTCGGTGGACCCGCTGGATCTCTATGTTACTTCTTGGGTCTTGGAAGCCCAGCGCTGTTTCCAAAAATTGGTTTAAAACTGCCCTTGTATCGAAGGCCTCACCGCCTTCTTCAGCGGTGGCTTCATTCTCTGGGATGCCGAAGAACTTTAGGTTTTCACGTCGACTATAAGATTCAAGATAAAGATGCTTCATGTGTAGTTTATTGATCTGCTCATCTTTTGTCGTAATCTCACCTCGCAGCGCTGATACTTCAATATTCAAAGTTGTGAGCCCAGCGTCCATTGTGTTGATCTCTGAATTCATCTTTCGTGAGTCTGTTTCCAATTTCTCTACCGCCGTTTCAGCTCTGGTAAGTCTAGAGGATATATCCCTCAGAGTAAGCTCAATAGCGTCCAATTTCTCTAGTTTCTTTAAAATTTTGTCCAGTGTCGGTTGAATGTCTTGGCTGTCCGTTGTGTTTGGCATAACGCAAAACGCTTCTCCTTCGACCTCAACTTGACCTTCACACCTTTCGAGATCGTTTGTATTGCTTTTAGGGCGTTTTTCCGTCGGTGACGACGATTCAATGGAACCTGTGCTGCTTCTATTTGATCTAAGACGCTTTGAGGGTGTTGATATCTTTTCCATGAAAAAAAATTCGATAAGAGCCGTAGAGCCTTTCAAACCACGACTACTCGGCAGCCATGCTCGTCCCAATCCCCAAGCTTTTGTCAGATATTAACTTGACCTTGAGAGTGTAAAAGGAAAACGTTGCACAATTTTTAGGGGTGGTTAATCGAGTCTTGTATAGGAGGGATTATGATTTTATGCTTTCAAATGACAGATCTGTCCAAATATTGAGCATGCAATGGTAATTTGTGCCACATGGCACTCTTGGGAGTGAGACTGTCAAGTTAGGAGTGATCCACACACTGTTTCTCTTTACAATCTCAATACTGTGAAACTGCTTTGTAAAGTGGACTGGTGGTGAGAATCAAGAATTTGATCATCAACTCCTGTACTGTACATTCATGTACAGGGTACTGCTAGATTACAGGTTTTTCACCAGGGATAGTCTTTATACAATCATGTACAATGAACATACCTACACAATGTACCAAATACTCAGAGGTAAACAAAAAGAACTAATACATGTAAATGTATATTGGAATTGTTATGAAGATTTCAATCAGCTTGTGCTTTAATTGTCATATAGTGTCTTCAAGGTGTCCATCCTCTGTTTCTATGTGAGCAGTCACTTTATGCCATTGTGTTCAATGTGCACGATCCATTTAAGATTGACTCTGTCATACACTGGATGTTTCTTATTCGATCAAAGGTGAGTGGGTTTCATTATATGGCCATGTTTTCTGAATTTTAAACAGGTGTGTAATTTATGGTCAATTCAATTATTGTCCTGCTAACTTGTTGCAGTCTTGGAATTCTATGTAGTGATAAGTCACAAGTCTCACTTTTGTGCCTCCATAGATGGTGTCATGTTGATCAGTTCACGTTTCACAAGAATCTTTTTTCTTGGCATCTAGACCAGTCTTTCATTTTACCATTTTTAACTCCCCCAGATGTTAATCGTTAAATTTGTTTGTTATCTTTCAGGCTATGGCTTCGCCCTTCATCCTTGTAGGAACACATGCTGACAGCAGTGAAGATCGAGGTGCTCTTAGTGACGAAGTTCTCCAGGCTGTCAAGAAGGCGGATGTCAACTGCAGACAAGAGTTTATGGCAGAAATAGACATGTTAAAGTATGTGCAGGGCTTTCATTAAGCACCGACAGCCAACGAAACTCGTCACCTACTTCGTCCATAAAAGTGGGCTCTTTTCACCCAAAAATTAAAGTAATATAAGAGAAATGCACTTAAAACTGGTTGGTACAGTCCGTTACTCTACTCCAACCAGCTGCCTACTTCAAATGTTATTGAAAGCTCTGATGTGTAACTCTCAGTTATGGTAAAGTTGAAATATACATTGCAAAAATAAAACCTCCTACAGTGTTAACAATATGAGGTTAGGCTGACACTCTTCGAGACAATGAATTAATTATAAAAGTCCTGCAATCGAAACATCACCTTTCAAACTGGTTATGGCTGTTTAGTTTCCCTTTTTCAATTTAGTAAATATTATTTCTAGTAAAACTAAGTGTCTGAATGGCTGAGAATTTGGTTCACCTTCCTGTTCAGATGTGACATTATTATACACTCAGGCAACTCCTGATAACTTGTTGCACCTTCAAGGGAAAGTGGAAAAAGATAAAGATCCCAGTTATCTTGAGTTTGAGTTGTTGGGAGGTGAGAACAAATGATGTTTGAAGTAGAGGCTGGGCACCGGCAGCTTGACTGGCCATGAACTTGTATGATTTTGCCCACCTGGTTTCACCATCAAGAGGAAAGTTTTTGTTATAAGAAAGTATAGTTTACATTAAAGTTCTGCTTGCCTGGGAACCCTAGTTGATCTCCTACTGAAAACGTTAAAAAAAACCCTAGGGTTCAAGTTATCAGGAACCAACATTAAATGATTAGTTGTCAAACTCCGGCTTGTTGTAGGGATCTTAGACAAGAAAAATGTGTGGAATCAAGAATAAATAGACTGCAGAGCCTTGTCCAAAACTGGTCCAAACTACCAGAACAAGTATACTTTGTGAGCACATTGAAAGGAAAGGTAACTTGGTCTTTTTGTTGTTTCCTGGAATTATTTTTTTACAAGATTTTACAAAACTTGTAGCTGGAAGATCCCTAGAAAAAGTGTGGAAATCTACTTACTTATTCCAGAAGTTGTAAATGTGCTATTAACTAAGGGTGGAACTCTTGTTAAATATGGAAATTGGTTGGTGGTGGTGGTGAGGGGGGGGGGGGCCTTGGGCAATGAAAGGGGGGGGGATGGTCATCTGAAATTTTGAATTGAACCCCTAAAGGAGGCCAGTCATGGTGTGGCTGACGATTTTTTGACCCTCCAAAAAAGACCATATTTAAAACATATCAAAAAAGAGAAATATTTTTTTTATATCTTCGCATGAAAGCCTAAACGAGACCTTCACTGCTACATAATTATGGGTTACATATGATGGTGTTTATTCCCAGAACAGCCTGAATGAGACCAAAATCTGAAATTTAGTCCCCTAAATGAGATGCCGAGCATCCCCACCCCTTTCATATGCAAGCCCCCCCCCCTTTTCTTTGAAATGGTCAATTGAGTCTTCTAGGCCAAGATAAAGACAAATTAGTATGAAGAAAATTTTGAAGACAAAGTCTGAAATTGTTTTTTTCCCAAACATAAAGAAGCCCTTGCTTTGTTAAGTCTGACAGCCATTTAACTGTCAACCAAAATTTTAGCTTAGCTATAATTTTGAATCACAGAATGTCCAAAACTATTTCTACCCTATGTCCTGGCTCCCAGTTACTGTCCTTTTGCAGTACTTCATGGTTACAATTTGGTTACACTTTGGGAGATCTGCTTGTTTTGGAAAGTTGGGTTTTAAAAAAAAAAAGGGAAAAAGTCTTGGGCTTTGTACAGGAATTTCATAGCTCTCCAGACCTTGATGGACTGTTTACAGCCCTCTTCTTTCGCACATGTTTTTTGATCATTAAACACATAGATAGAATACGAAGAGAACTGGGCTCCAGTGCAAAACAGAAGACTTGACACAAAAGGGGGTGGGAGCCTGCTCCACTCCTGCCACCGCCTCCACCCCCACATGCTTTGCACTCACTTTACTTGGGTTTTCTTTTACTTGCGTTGAAAACTAGAGGCTGTGAGCAGTGCAGACCTTAAAAGGCTTTTTTTGTCTTTGTAGGGTATGATAGAACTACAGCATGCTGTTACTGAAATACTGATGGACAGCAAGCTGTTCCCTCATTTAGCAGAAGACATCAGCCTGAGTTTCATCTACCTCTATGGTGCAATTCTCCAGTTACGCAAAAACCATGCAGTGTTGGTTTCCTGGGATCATTACCTTCAGATGGCATCAGATGCAGGTGTTGCAGAGGTGGACATTGAGCAAGCGACAGCAGTTTTGGAGTTCAAGGTATGAGAAAAGCCTTTAGTGTTGAAACATCCATAACTGAATCATTTCATTCAACCAGGACAAAATCTCCAAATCTCCTACTGGTAGTGTAGTTTGTTCAGTTTGTTTTGTGATTTGGTATGCTTATTTTCATTTTTGAAGCTTTCTACAGTGCATAGCCTGGTCAGGTTGGAAAATAGATTCCATGTTGTTGGCATCTCTTTAGTAATAGCTAGATCAGTGGTTAGGATAATCAGCCATGTTGCTTCTAGTTACAGAAATTTCATGATATTTTGGTTAATCCTTCAGTTTGGAAATTTTGGGACTGTAAGCAAAATTAACACATGAGTTGCCCAGCAAAATTTCCTAAGAACTATAATGCCGTGACTAAACCTTAAGGTTGATCGGTACCTGGTTAACGTTCCATGTGCTTGATTTTTTTCCCAGGGCTGCATCTTGGTACTCAACATTCCACAAAACTATCAAAACCCAAACCAAGGACCTTGTAAAACAGTGTGTGTGGACCCCAGTGCTCTCCTGAACTGCGTAGCGGGGGTCCTTTGTGAGACAGACCCCCGTGAATATGTCCCTCAGTTTGTCAAGGCTGGTAAAGTGGAGAAGTTCTGGCCGACAGGGGCGCGGCCTAATGAATGGACCTTGAGAGCAGCTATTGACGATATTGTGTCCAAAGGACTTGTGCGTGAGTCTGTGGTGCCGCTTTGTTTTCAGGTCAGAATAATAACATTTAGCACATGTTATATAATAACCAATTCAATATGCACGCTCTGATTGGTCAATCAGCTATGATTTATTCTGCCAGTAAACCCATGGAAAAATTGTGTGTATTCTGAATAATTATTATAAAAGCAACAGATCACAGGTGTTTTTTAGTTTATAGGCTGATAAACCAAGTGGGAAGCTTGAAGAACACTCAAAGAATTTGTACATCACTCACCTGCGGCTCATGATTCACAAATTCTTCTTGTCTTCTGCCAACATCCTGCGTGGTTTATCAGCCTATAATCCATAGAAACTTGTGGTCTATTGCTTAATTACACGGTATAAAGTGCAGTGTTTTCACATCACTCTCTTCATGTGGTCCCAAACTAATATTTTTTTGTTCTTCTCTCGGTATGACGGACCACTTGTTGAATGACATAGTTACCCTGCATTCCTATCAAAATGAAATATGCAATACAAATTTTTAAGAAACTGGAATCTTTAAAAGAGTAATCAGTATAGAAGTATACTTAACTGGTATATATGACACTTCACAACCAAAAATTGGCTCAGTTTCATCACATCCCGCTATTGCAGACTCTCGCAACCACACACATCAAATGAAGGTCCCGAGGATGTCTGCTTTAACAAGAGTATTATACTGTATAAACAGAAATTCACTTACTTAATCAATTTACTTTATTAGATACCTTCGCTTCTGGACGAAGAAGAGCTGCAGAATATTATTGCTTTATTCAGGAGTCTTGGGTTCCTGGTGGACGGTGCGCCCAAGGGAAATTACGATGTAGAGTTGGTTATGTCACAGTACAAGTCTTGCTCAGTGTTCAAGAGATACTATGTTCCACTCCTGTCCAAACTTCCAGCAGAGTTAAAGGTGCGGTTTTGTTTTTCCTTTGAAGAAGAAAGAGGTGGCGAGGAGAGGGGGGTTTGCCCCTGTGAAAAGGTCAGTGATGCTGAAAACTTTAAGTATACTTCTCGAGATTCACCATTTCCGGAATAAACGGTACTTTTGCTCTGGCAAAGGTCTAACTCTTAGAATGTCATTATCTAGGAGTTCTAAGAGTCTGAGCTTTCTGTAATTTAATTAATTTAATTTTTAGGTCTTTATCTAGTAAGTATGTAATACATATATATGGTTTTTATCTCCCCTCACCAGTTTTTTTTTGCTTTTAAGTCTTGCAGTGATGATGCGCATATTCCTTTACAGGACTGCCACCCCCCCCCCCCCCCCCCTTATGTAGATGTAGATCTTTAAACTTCCGGTTGCGGTTGCGATTAATTCACCTTAATCATCTTGAGGCTGATAAATAGCTACCCTTCTGAGTGTAAACAAACCATTTATTTCATGTTTGGGAAACATCATTTCTTTGAAAGTTCGTCACTATACTATAGAATATCCAAAAGCTAACAAACTAACAAAGGCATTTTCAAATTGCCATGCTGCTCCTCCACATCTGATCAAGTAAAATTGTATTAGAAGATTTTGACCATTGCACTTCTTTCATATTTTAGGATGTAACTGTTTGGCCCAGTTCCCTCCCGGAAGGCAACATTCAGGTTGGCTGGCGTTACAAATTCCGTGACCACGTCACTGTGGACTGCACCAGGATGTTAATCGGTGCATGCGCCAATTTGAAGCCATCTTGTGAGATCTGCGCCTATTGGAACTCGGGTGTCATTCTGAAAGTTGGTCCCGTGACTGTAAGAATGTCACGCGACGACTCTACTCTGGACGTGATTGGTCGGTGTAAAGTCACTAATGGCAGTAAGCAGGCTCTCAACATGATGTGGTTTGTTTTGGCGAAGTTTTTCTACGGCATCGAAACCTTGTTGATGAATTTCAAGGGGATTTGTCCTATGGTAAGAGAAGAAGATTTTGAGATTGAAACATAAATTTCCTTACTTGTTGCCGTATACGTATAGTTCTTTCATGATAAGTCTGAGAATTTAGATGACTTTCTTAAAGTCCTTTCCAGAGATAAATACGCGAAGAATTTAGCACATTTCAACTTGTGGCAAGTCTAAGAATTTAGTAGCACGTCAAAACAATATTATATAGCTGCAAATATTTGTTTTACAATTTCTTGCGAGCTGATTGGCTCATTTTTATCATCAATAAAGGCGGATAAAGTTTTAGTTTATGCAAGCTTTCAACAGTTCAACGGTCATCTGTCAAACTGTCAACTTTTTAACCAATGGGATTTTATTGACTTTCTTAAATTAAATTAAATTCATTAAGTAGCCAATCAAAAACCGAGAAAAGCTATTGACGATGTTCGCTTCATTTTGAATAAAATTCATTTAGCTTTGTTTACGGCAAGTTTATGGCGTCTTTTCCCTCATTCATTTCCGACATTTGACCATTGCTGGCGGTTCCCTCCACTATTTGGTTGTTACTTTTCTCTTTTACTTATAATAGAAATGTTTTCCTTTCGGCTGAGCAAAGCGAAAGAATAGAATTGACGTCAGTTTTTTCTGCGTCTGTCCTCTTATTGAAGATCAGTTGCGTCATAATATTGTCAAAGTTTTCTGCGTAGCCACAGCCACTTTCACATTGTTATGACGCAATTTATCATCAATAAGAGGAAAGATGCTGAAAAAACTGACGTCGATTTGTTAATTCTTAAAATGAGTTACTTTTTATTTCACAATGTCAATATGCGAACCGAAAGTCTTGGCTTCTGCTCAGTCATAACAAGCATAAATAACGCGCTGAACCAATGGCAACGCGAAACACTAAAAAGTGCGCAACTGGCGCCAAAGGCGGGAAAAGTTGTCACTGGCGATAAACGCGGGAAAGCATGGGTCCCGTGCCAAGCGCTGTACCCTGGGTACCAGTGGTTTTTCTCACGCGCGGCGGACGGAAATGGCGGCCCAATTACGCTGGCACCCAGGGTACAAAGCGCTGGGAAACGTGCTCAAACCAATTGACGCTAAAAAAAGGTTTCGTTTGTTTCTTCACTGGTCCAAAAACACCAAGTGTGCTACGATTGGTGGGAGAACGTCTCGAGAGTTTTTTTTTTGAACCAATAGGAGAGCTCTGTAAATACTACGTAAAGTGGCAGCACGGTCATTTATAAACTTCTCAATTTGTCTTTCATAGGTGATTGTGCCCATTATCGGCTGCAACAGACCGAAGCACAAACCACTGTATGAGCTTGTAAGTGACTACAATTCACAACTGAGCCATCACACCAACTACCGCTGGTTTATACCGCCCGCAGGTTAGTTGTACAGCTTGTCTTGCGCTTGCACAGCAATGTCTACGTCATGGTAAACTTCTCAAAGTATCCCCTTCTCTTCGCCACCGCCAAATAGGCCCCAGAACTCCTAATAAAAAAGCGGTTCGATTATAACTCTTCAGTTTTTGCCGAGTACTCAAGGCGCCACCCTAACGTTTGTTTTGTCAGTTTGTTACTTTTAATGATACTTTAATAACCATAGAGCTTGTTATATTCTTCACATCTAAGGGCATATGGCAGGGAGTTTTATAAGCACCGCCTCTTTCACCCCAACTATGGGTTCCTGGGTCTCCGAGGATGTTTTCGGGCGTGAGACCGATTCAGGAAGAAACACCCCTGCCAACCGTGGAAAGGTCATTTTAACCCGGCGTTTATGGCAAAAAACTAGCGCCCCGGTATTCGCTAGGCCTAATCAAACTATCCAAGACACCTGAATCGAATAAAACACTTTTCTATGTATTTTTT
>CM042756.1:13525211-13537711 GCA_022496165.2 Catalaphyllia jardinei
AAGAAAGGAAAGACAAATTATGAATCAATATTATTGGGCGCTGCCAATATTATTAGGCGCTGTTTACAACAGTGAAACATACAATAAACAAATTTAACTAACATATTACAAGTTAAAAAGCTCGAGTAGAAAGGAGTTTTTTAACCTTAATGAAAAAGGAAAATGTGTTGAAAATTATCACTCTTAAAAAGAAGAAGCCGCTACTAGTCCTGACATTTTGCATTTCGTTGGCATTTTATTTTTATCAGGGAAAAGTTGAGGAATTTTGAAAATGAATGTCTCTGGCAATCATGATTTATCTTTGTAGTTACCCGAAAAATAGTACTGACAAAAGCCAGCAAAAACGTGGGCACGATTTTCTGTGAACCAATTGGCACTTGCAATTGTAGTGACGTCAGGAACCTTATCTCTGCCTTGTGCGAGCAGCTTCCACATCACAAACAGCATTTGGTAGTAGATTAAACGATTTTTGAGTGCTATATCCTCGAGTTCTTGGCAATTTAACCTTCTTTAAGGGTAAATTGAAGCACTTAATCAAGCTAATAGTTCATTTTATTGACAATCATTACACAGCCTAAAAGAATCCGCGCTTTTTGTTCTGTTTTTGGTTCCCGGGTTGAGCGGGGTTTGTTTCAATCGACGTTTGCAGGTGTTTAAACAGTGTTAAAAGTCGGAATAAATTATCTCGTCTGCAGCGATTCGTTTAGCAAAACCTACTTTCTGACTTCTAATAACGCATGTTTTGTCTACTGCATTTAGCTGTCCATAAGGGCTTTTTGTTATAACGACGCAGCTATTGTAAGTTTGTAAACCTCTTGGTTTCTATCATGTGCATAATAACTTCTAATTCGTATGCAAATGTTGCATCTCGATTGAAGTGGGAATACACAAGAGAGTGTTTTTAATTTAGCTCTCTCCTCCTTCAAGCCTGGTTTATTGCGCTCTTGTCGGCGGACGCACGAAAAACCTGTGCTAAAATACGGCGCTTAACTGTCCATTGAGAGTTGTTCCTTCTGTGAACAGAAAAGTAAGTATTTAACATTCGTCTTCGAAGCGAAACGACTATTATACAAGGATGAATTAGGTACTGTTCATTTTAAGCCATTTTCGGCTTGTTTACTTTCGCATGTTGATTTTCGGGCTATTGTAACGAAGTTGCTAAATTTACGGCCCAGATAAAACCGCCATATGTGTTTCCTTTTTAGCACAAGAAAGACTGATCATAGGCAGCGACAGTTTTTTGGTATACGCGCATTGACGACTATGGGCCGAAAATTTTTCTCTGTTTGTTTTATAATTGGCTTATCAGCTTTGTCGCGCTTTACAATCAAATTGCTGTAATAATAATTATCGTGTTCTAGCAGGCTATTTTCGTTGTCGTTGTCGAGCTTTTTTTAACATTTTTTTTCTTGAAATCTGCACAAATCATAGGCGAAATGTGAACATCTCTAGATTTAAGGAAGCCGTGTTGTTATTTTGTTTATGTCGCTGTGGCAACCGTAAATACGATGGTCTGTTTTTAGTCGATCGGAACAATCAAAGTAGACTGTCAAAGGCTTTGGCGATATTTCGGGAAAAAAAATAAAATCAAAATATAAACAGGGCAGTACGCTGGTAAAATATATCGACTACAGTCTCGCTTTAATTTGGTAAGTCAATATTCATAAATTTTAATTTTCGCTTCATCGAAATGTTTTAATCAATTTCGTGCAAGCTTCATTCTTGAAAGCGAGGTCTTGTTTTACCGAACACTTGTAACGCTACACGTTCTGTTTCACATTATTTTAACAAACTTCCATTAATACAAGTCAGTAAAAAAGAACCCAACAAAAAAGTGAAAATTTTTGCTTGTTTAAATTAACATCCAGTACGATGTATAATAGGTCTGTGCTTTTAAAGGGAAAGCGAAATTCTGTTTTTTAGATATTTTTTGACATTCAGGATATTTTTATTCGCTGCATTGAAATCACTATTTACTTGATTCTATTTACTTGATTCCATTTCTTTTTTTGTTGGTTTGTCTAGGTTTAAAATTTATTCAAAATATTAAGGAAATGTTGTGTCGAGCGAAATCATCGGATCGGAAAAGCCTTAGGGATGTAATGTACACCGTGACAAAGTCACGTGCTTTAGGAGTCAGCTGCCAGATGGCTAAAGCGCTTTGGCAATCGTATCCAAGAAAATATTGACAAATTTGCTGCGCTGAAAGCCCTTGTTAGCTCGCTAATCTGAAGCTCACCTGGCAATCGGGTCATTTCAAATTGGCTCGTTTCTCGACAAAGGTAAAATCTTCTTGAAGAGGAAGTGGCAAAGAAACAGAACATCGGAAAAATCAACCGACGACACAGGAAGGTCAGTCGTTTTCATCACGGTAACTACATACTATACAATTTAACAATTCTAATATTCATCGGTTGTTCTAAGAAGCCATAGGAAGCAGACGATCTGTCCAAGTAGTGGTTTTAGAACAGCAAATTTCACGCTAAACTATTTCAATTCGCTAATCGTTCGAATGTGCTAGATACTGTTTGTAGAGTATCAATCGACGCGAGCGAAATTTTTTAATGCGATCGTCTGCTTTCAAACTGCGAGCTTCGGCCAATTTTCTCGTGGTATTTTTAGATTTTCATGCGAAACATCTAATCGATATTTCTGAAAACGTTTCACGCGCATTTTGAACGCACTGGATAATCTCAGATACTCGTGTAACACTGCGCTATAACACTCTTTTCTGTCGACTAAGTTGTGGTGAACATGGCGGCCATAGCGCTTGTAAAGCGAACCAATTTATGTCTTTTAATCTCGGCACTCGATATTCGTTATCAAAGTAAAGTGACCGCGTCGAAATTCCAGTTTTACTTTTCTCGACATCGAGTACTTTGGCGATCGATGCGTGTTTTTAGCATTGTTTTTAGTGACAGATTAAGTGTAAATAGTTGTTGCCTTGGTATCATAGTATGTTAAAGACATATTTTCGTATTTTGTCGCGTTGTCTTTTTGTTTGAATTAGACAAAACAACTTGGGAAACCTTTTTATCGAGGTGAAGGATAAAATAGAATGGATAAGTATATTCATGTAGGGATGAATTTTAAATGCATAATATTTGAAACAAGAGTCGATTTGCCATATTGTATTGTAAGGTTTTATTTTCAGGAGCCTAACAGCGCTTTTTTTTCTTTTGCGGTCAACGTTAGTTAAGTCCGCTTTCAACGAAGTGTTTTTTTTTACCAGTCGGCTTTGCTCCAAAGGCTGTTCTGCTACTAAATTGAACGAATCTTTGGTAGAGACATTAGTCAACTGCATATGATATTATATTCAGCTTTTATTTTTATTTGTTATTCTTTGAAAAATGCACTCTTTGACCTTAAGATTTGACACCGAGAAGGAAAAATTAATCATGAAATTTTTCAGTCTTTTGTGGTCGAAGGGACTTCGGGATAGATTTGCCCGAATTTTAAGCCTCTGATCACCGTAAATATTAGTCACTGAACCGATGCAGGCAGCGTGCATATTAGTCGAAGAAATTTGATTTGAAAATGCAGCTTCATTTCTAGCAGGGTTAGGCCTACCGTCCACACTAATCCGTCACGAAAACAAAGCTTCTCGATAACGTTCTTCAAACCGGAAGAAATTGTTACGTGTCTAAATTGCTCCAGCGTAGTGTGGATGGAAAACATTTGATGCGTTTTCAGAGTGAAACCTCTGTTTTCAAATTTCTCCCGCCTAGTGTGTACGTAGTCTTAAATTCAGTGTGTCTTCGGAACATTCTTGACAAATGCCTACAGCTGTTTATCCTAAAGCGATGTCACTGCACATTGCGAAGCAAACTGCGATTTTCTGTTCTGTCTTGCTGTGTAGGCTGGTTTTTATTTTCCTTGAAGAAGTTAATATCGTTTTGTCAAATGTTTAGTATGGAACCTTGCTAGTTCACCATTCATGTCCTCTCAGGGGATTCCTGTGTTCACAGGATGTTTTGTAGACCCGTTTGACCTCTGTGATAAACGGTTACCGGTCATCTCGCCACCAGGGAGTTTCGCCAGCAACCAACACGCCACCAAGCAAAAGTCACCTCGCCACCAAGCGAAGTCATCTCCCATGATCTCGCCACCAAGCGAAGTCATCTCGCCACCAAACACTAGAATAGTAGTCGAGGTGAATTAGCTGTTCGAACGAGAGTAAAGCAGAGTAAAGTAGCCGAGGTGATTTAGCTGTTCGAACGGTACCCTCGAACGAGAGTAAAGTGGCGTAAAGTAGTCGAGGTGAATTTGGCTGTTGGGAGTTACGTTGAACGATGCGTTGAAACAGCGGTAGCCCCAAGATATCAGCTTACTTTGTATAATAGCTTAGTTGTTTCTCATTTTTTAAACGACTCTAAAACAAAAATTAAACAAACAATAAAAAACAACGAAGGCAATGCAAAAGACTACTGCGCTGTCATAACAAGAAAGTCACAAAACGAAGAGCGCGACTTGTGTTATTTTGAAAAAAACTAGAAAAACTTATTATCAACATCAGTGTTTAACAGAGAGAATAAAAGATCTTTAAAGATCAATAGACGCGTAACTTGATTGTTTAAAAACTTGTTAATTTTTGCCCTTTTGTTTTAGTGGTTAGTAAATAGACCAATTGAAACGTTTCAAATTAACAAATATGAGATTTCGATCCACCTGCATGTATAAAAGGCAGGAGAACATAAAGGTCAATCATTCGATCACACGATCACGACCGTTTCCACTTCAAATTACGATTCACGCTCTTCAATTCATTCGATTCAATTTACGACCATGGCGTCTGCCCAGATCATCAACTGCATCGTTTGCAAGGAGCCCGTTAGGCCTTGTCAAGAGGGTCTTCAATGTGATGGCTGTTTCCGTTGGAACCATCGAGTCTGTAACACTGGGATATCCCTTGAGGTTTATCGTGCAGCAGTTAATGAAGGAGCTGAGATCGAGTGGCAATGCGAGTTCTGCCAACATCCCGATGCTGACAGCCCCATGGAGGACGTCTCCCTTGCTGATCCACCTCTAGCGGAAAGTTCCTTAGGGGATGCAGCCGTGGAGTTAGACCTGCTGCCACAACAGCCTCCTGAGACCACCTACCACCTTGTTCTGGATGGTACCATACGTGGAAAGACGAAGTTGGTTACCAACACGGGGTACACCTTCAACATAAGGAAGAGACGGCCCAACGGTACCATCGACTGGCAGTGCACCGTGCGCCGAAAAGACCACCGGTGCAAAGCTTCAGTGATTCAGCGAGACGGTGAATTCTTCCCAGGAATGCATGATCACAACCACTCTGGAGAATTTGGTGTACTAGCTTCGACCAAGATCCAGCTAAATCACCTTGACTATAGTTTACTCTCGTTCGAACAGCTAATTCGCCTCGATTACTTTATTCTCGATCGAACAGCTAATTCACCTCGACTACTTTATTCTCGTTCGAACAGCTAATTAACCTCAACTACTTCATTCTAGTGCTTGGTGGCGAGATGACTTCGCTTGGTGGCGAGGTGACTTTTGCTTGGTGGCGAGTTGGTTGGTGGCGAAACTCCCTGGTGGCGAGATGACCGGATACCGTGATAAACAGTTAGTCGTTCGATGCTTTATAATAACCCAGGGGAATAACTCGAAATGTTAATTCCCCAGAAGTTTTTTTTCTTAGTAACCTTCTGGGAATTCAGGTTGCTGCTTGAAGATAGCCTCTCTCCAGTGATAAATTTATAGTTTCTCATCACTCGTTTGCTTGCCAGTGTCGATCCGTTGTTCTTTTTACGTCACGAGATCTTTATCAGGCTTTACTTGATGGTTCAATGGTCGTATAATATCTACCGTCGGCGCTTTCTTTGTGAAGCCCGTCTTTGAAGTTTCACATTGCGCCATTGTCTAAAGCACTCGTGACCAGTTGATTCCCGTGCGTATCACCTCCCTCCGTCCCCTAGTGCAGTGGTGCAAAGCCCCGACGGAAATGACCCCGAAGACTTTCGAAGTGTTCAGGGAGAGCTGCCTGGAAATCACGAGTTTCAATCGGAAAGTTCGTGTGCTTCGCGAAGATTTCACGACCACGGGCCCCCAAACAGGAAATAGGCAATACACGGAATCGAACCTTACCAGCATTGAGAAACTCCAACCAGTATCATGTAGAGATAAACGGCTAACCGTTTCGATTTTTCAATTAGGGTCAACTTTAGAGAAACAGAACTCCTGGTATACTGGCCCAGAAATTAACACAATATGGCTTCATTTCAGATATCTGGACTGGTCGCGTGCTTTACAGGATGTGAACACAGCTTTGTCACAAACCAAGCCACTTGTCTCCATTTTATTTGATAAATCCACCTGGCACCCTGAGGGGCATGACTTAGGGACTCTGCTGAAGAGTCACGGAGTGTGCCTTGATTTGAGCGCCGGTTCTGGAAGTGCTCTCTCGCACCAGTACGATCAGGTTCAAGTTAACGAGCTTATCAGCCACTGTTACGGTGCTTTGTACGGGACTGGGGATATACACCCCCCTGAGCCACCCCGAACACCGGAACACGAGACACAGGTAAGATCATGTGTCTTGTCACGTGCTTTGACACGTGCGTTGTTAAAAGCGTTTTTGTTGATGATGCATAGTTTGAAAATTGTTTTCTTAATCCGTGACAATCCTTTTAATCTTATCCATCTTTGTTCATCTTTTCCACTCGTGTATAAATGGTATTTTTCTTTCTTACAGTTAACTATTGCTTCAAATTGTTTTAAATCTAAATATTTTAACGCAGGGGGAGATTGCTACTGTCAATGTGGAGGAAAAAACGAGTAAAACCTGGAGGGTGTGCTCATGGACAAACAAAATCACTTGACCTTTTCCTATAGGCCCCCAAATCTTTTATTCACCAAATAGGCAAAAGAAATCCTCGCCCGCATTGGCTAACCTTTGGTTATTACTAGTATAAATGGTATTTTTCTTTCTTACAGTTACTTAACTATTGCTTGAAATTGTTTTAAATCTAAATATTTTAACGCAGGGGGCACTTTTTGATTCATGCTTTGAGGGAAGTTTTTTTCTGATTGTGTGGAACAAATAGGTCTTATTTCGCCTGGGTCGACTTTCTTGCAGTTAGCAAATGCCTATAACATGCTGGTAACTTTTGCTCAAATTTCCTTTAGCTTCAAAGTCCGGAGATTTTGCAGGTTTCTTTCAAATTAATTAAAGCAAGAAATGCTTTCACTTGTGTGAAACCTAATCATTCCATAACTTGTAAAACTATGGAGTGGAGAAAGACATTTTTGCGAGGAGTATTGAAGGGTTTTTTTGTTTCATTTCTGTTGTGGCTTTTTTCATATTTAAGATTTTCCGCTTTTTTCATATTTAAGATTTTCCGATGAATTCACTAAGCTGACGTCAAATATGTTCCGAATACTTAGAGTGTGTTTTGATTGGTTTGTTAAGATCGGGAACACTTCGGAAATTTTACGAGGATTTCGGAAAACGACGAACGACATGTTCAATAAACCATATGTGATAAAAACGCTCTTTTCATTGGGAACCATACCAAAAATGTGACAACCACTTCTTTCTTGTAGAGGATAACATTTATTGTGCTTCTGAGGAGTTTTTCTCTTTCATTTAGGTGCTAAACAACGCTAATCTGGAATCGTCGGCGTCTGTCGACTTGAGAACAGAGACGGCATCCGCTAAACAGAAGAAAACCGTGGAGTTTTCCGACATCAAGCACGACAAAACGGACAACATTGCTGAAAACGAGAACATTGACGACCAAATTAGGCGCATGGCCGCCAGTGCGGTTGCCGCTGCTATCGCGGGCGCCACTGCCAAGCAGATCTCTAATTCGAAGCATTCCACGTCAGCAATTAAGGCGGCGTCGGCCGCCGCAGAAGTTGCACAAGCCGTTGTAGACGGCAAAAGTGATGCAGCGGCACAAGCGGTGTCTAAGGTGGCAAGAATTGTTGAGGACGAAACTTCAAGAGTGAACGCTGCTTCGACGCAAAATGGCTCAGCAACCAGGCCCGCTCCCAAGAGTGCGACCTGTGTGTTATTATAGCTTCCAGTCACGTGGTCGTTCAGTTCTCGTACCCAGATCCCACTGTGGCCTAGAGGATCATGGCACGATAATGTCACGTAGCACGATTGGACGAGTTTTTAAAAGAGTAATACTCTAGTTACAAAGAAGACTTTTATAAATGCGGTTTTTCTTAGAGAAAACTGAAACCTATACGGATTTATAAAGTGAAAATCCTTACGTTCCAGGCGTCATTTTGCGGACAGTTGATGTGTAGTGATCGCAAGCTCCTTTGCTTCCTGCTTGGAAACCTCTTGCTTTGCGAGAAAACAAAAACTCTGAATTAATTCTCCCAAGCAGTGATTGTCCAGTTCAAGTTTCATGTGTTGCTAATTGGTTCTAGTGTGCGGTGATGTCACAGAATCAAATGTGGTGTGACGACCATGGACTATTTTCCGTCACGTTTATATGATCACGCTAAAGGTTGAGCAAAAATGGATTGCGTGACGTTTTTACAAATGACACGTGAGCTCCGGAATCACTGATAAAATGGTTGTGTACAGCAGCTCTTCATTTCTGAGGTCGGATAGTCAACAAGAACTGTGGAAATGAACGCCGGAACGCTTGAAAGTTTACGAAACATAAACTGTAAAGGTTAACACTTCAAATTCTAGAGACAAACTTGTCGCTCTTATATTGAGCTTAAATTGTTCCAGTTCGTTCGTCGTTCGTGAACTCCCTCAGTCTTCGCTCTCCTGGTTCCTTTTCGGTTTATTATTGCTACGGTGTGAGTGTATGTTGTGTGTGTTTTGGGAGCGTTTCTCGAGTGTTATAGCGTCTCTCTAAAATGATTCGTTCTTCAAATTCCAGCCAATCATAGCGCAAGATATTGTGTACTCAGCCAATCAGATATCAGAACCAAAATTCGTTCGTGATCACGATTTTCCCGCACTTTTCGGCGGTTTCGTATTTTCCCACGCTTGCCACTCGTCACATATTTTCCCGCATTGCAATCGTTGTCATTTCCTTTCTAGTGTTCTCACTGATTGGTTACGTCACTTCCGGCAGAAGTAGACTACGAATTAATGACAGTAGGCCAAACGTTTAGGCTTCTTTTAGGCAGGGAGGGAGGATAGAACTATGATTGACACGTGTGAGGTCAAATGTAGAATTGAAAGATATGGGAATAATTTTAAAAAATGCAATGTTGTAGAATTTTACTAGATATAGAAGAAACGTATCGCGTAATCTGTAAATATGAAAGTGTCTCCTGTAGATATACAATAGAGCAATATTGATAATCAGAAAGAGAACTTAATATATTGGCGAGGAGAACGTAAGTTTTAATTTATTTTCATTTTTATTGCTATTTTTTGATCAGTAGCAAGTCAAATTCAATCATACACTCACCGTTATTTGCGATTGAATGCGTTGAGAGAGCCTGGGAACGACAGTTATTACAAATTTTCGTCCCTTGCTGCTACAGCACGTTATTGTTTCTGCATAGTTAAGCATTTTACGTTTAAAAAGTCCAAATAAAAACACTACACAACACTGGCAGATTGAGCTGTTTTTTTTATCGAAATATTACTCTGCGAACTGGATGTTCGGGTAGATTCTATTCACGTGTACCCCTGCGTTAATCATAACATGTAAGTCCAAAATCGAAGAAGTTCGTATAGCAGCGCTCCACTCTTACCGTCAAGGCATGGGGCATGGACGTACGGACGTTTGGATGTACAGACCGTCAGGATATTAACGTTAAAATCCAATTTCCTTGTTGACTCACAGGAATTGTAAACTTGCCCACGATTGCTACTCGAATTGATAAACGACATCCATGTCAATGGAGTCAACCTTTGGAAGTACGTCAATGATACATGGATGGTCGAGACAGACCACAAGGGTCAACCAAGTGAAATCCAAGTTGCTGTAGACGACCTAGTTAGGCAAGCCGAAATAGACAAGTTCCAGTGAATGAGACCAAGTGTAAAGAGTTGCCGATAGGTTTGTCAAGGTCTGTACATCCCTTGAAGCAGTTACTAAGCTTATTAACAACCAACCATAAGAGGTTGTAACTAGCGTAAAACTTCTTGGTCTCGCAATTTCAAAAAATCAGGCTTAAGTGGAACGCTCACATAGAGAATGCAAGTGAAGTATGATCCTCGCAGTAAATTTTCCAATTTAAGCAATTGGAAAGAAGAAGCCTCAGGGCTTCAACGGGATTCGAACCCATGACCTTCGCGATACCGGTGCGATGCTCTACCAACTGAGCTATGAAGCCACACATTGGGAGCAAGGTCAATTTATTGAGTTCATATCTCCCGTAAGGAGTGAAATGATGTTGAAGCCCAGATTTTTTTCAGGCTTTTTCTTTCCAATTGCTTAAATTGGAAAATTTACTGCGAGGATCATACTTCACTTGCATCTACAACCGCAGTTCAAATATGAATTATTTCATATACACTTTGTTTAAATTTAAACACGAAGGCTAATACCAAATAAGCAAAGTAATGACAATGAAAAAGTAAATGAAAATAAACAGACCTAGTTAAATCTGCTGGAAAAATATGAATGGCTAGTAGAGAAGAAGTTTCTCACTCACCAACATTTTCATTGAGCGCTGGTTTTAAATCGCGAATCAACAAGGTTTCCTTAATTTTACAGTGTATATCAGATTGTCCAGTGGCTAAAATGTCAAAGCGATCCCATTTAATCTTGTGGCCTGTTTGGGTCATGTGATCAGCAATGGCAGAAGAATGGCTGTTACTCGTCAGCGCCCTGAAATGTTCCGTTTTCCTGTCATGTAAACGACGTTTTGTTTTCCCAATGTAGCAATCTTCACAATCCCAGCAGCTAGCCCTATAAACTACTTTAGACTTAAGGGAGCGGCTGAGCCTATCTTTATAGGGGAAAATGAAAATTTCTTTTTTGGGCACTGTAATGATATCCTTAGGTTTGTCTCGGTGTTTATTGACTACATCGTTCATGTTATGAAATAATACCACGGGGATACCCATTGCATGACAAATGCTTCTTGAGGTTATCTAAAGCAGACTGTAGCAGACGGGGCGATGAACAAATTCGGAGACAACGATAAGTAAGTGTGCGGATGAGGTTAACTTTGTATTTTCGAGGCGTGAAAGAATCCCATCGAGTGTAGAGGCCAGTGAAAGTTTTCTTTCGGTAGATGGAAGCGGAAAAGGAGTTGTTAGGTTGGCAACCTCGTTCCCAGGGTCCTCTCTCTACCTCGAGAAAGTACCCTGGTTACGGCTGGTCACGTGTCTGCTAGAGCAGATTCCATAGATGTGATTGAAGGGAGGGGTTGAAAGTAAAAGTTTGTCTCCACTGAGCTCACCTACTGAGCCCAGTAGGAGTGGCATTTGTATTCCAGTGGTGAATCGGCAAAGCTCACAGCGAAGACATTCTCATATTCGATATTGGAATCCAATGCGTTCATTGCTTGGCTAAAAGGTTAGCTCCACGTTTGGCTGAATTTTTCCCATCGACAGTTGAACGGTCTTTGGAATTTGTGGCGGTGAAAAAATTCAGCAAAGAACTTGGAACTGAAGTGCATCGCTCGTTATTTCATTCGGCGAACTCACAACTCATTCGTTTAGTGTCAAATACGTCGTATATTCGTCTACAAAAGTAGTTTTGGATTTGATTTAATTATTCCCATTTTGATGGTCATTCCCTTCTCTTACAGCGAACAAAATCTATGAACAATTTGACATCCGCCGACAACGTCTGCGCGCTAAATAAGCTTGATTAAGCATCTTATATTTTTCGATCGGCAAAATGATAACGGAGGCATTGATTCATTCGTTTGGAGTTTGATACCTCCAGTGTCTGGCAGAGACTAGCTCTGAATTTGATTGAATTCACCCAATCGAAAGTTTGACGGTCATTCGATTCATTTTGAATTTTATAAACAACTTGACAACAACGACATCGGTCGCGCGTTTGCAAAATGCAGCGGCTTTTGTTTTAATTAAAACTGTTTAGCGGCAAATCCAATTTTTTGTCAAGAAAGTAGCTCCAAGTTGAATGTATCCCATCGATAATTCCACGGTTATTTAATTCTTTCGGTGTGAAAAACTGATTAAACTAATCCGAAGCAGGTTGTTGACGTGACGGTTATTTGAATGAGCCGTGAAATATAAGCAAATTTCCCCGGCAAAGCTCCCTGTCAATCAGCATCTCATACTCATAGAAGTTCAGGCAGAGTCGAAGCACTGGCTAGGCAGGATTATGGCAAGCCAAGCATGACAATGGTGGGTTGAGTTGAAAATCACCTATCGAGTCTCAGTCTCAGTCTCAGCCTTGGAATTTCCGACATATTGCTATACTTCTCCAGTTCATTCCTGTCTCACGAAGTTGCTCGATCATTTCCTTTCCTTTCCTTTGTAATAATGTACGCCGGTCTTCCTCCTGTACCTGCAGAGAATGCCAATTGAGCGTTCTCTTTTGGACGAATGCTGGATGCGTGTA
>CM042756.1:13546587-13563753 GCA_022496165.2 Catalaphyllia jardinei
TTGACTGAAAAGGTCTGGGAAAGTACATCTCGATGGTCTGGCAAATTGTAGCAAAGCAAAATACAAGGATGTCCAAAACATGAGCTAAGGAGTTTAAAATCTCTTTTCTGTGTAGTTTCTCACTGCCAAATGGCTTCATTCAAAGGATGATGCCATTATTCGCCTTGCTAGGACAAGCAGATTATTTCTGAGTGAAAGAGAATGCCACACACTTTGTACAATAACAATAATTTGATGGATGAAATATTTAATTTCTGAGACAAATATCTCAAAGAATATTGAGTGAAGAACACAAATATATGAATACTCAAAAAAGCAAAATAGCATGGTATCGTTATCCAGATATGAAGCATCTTCACTAAACCTTCAAAGCAAACTTAACCGGAAAAAAACACTTCATGCTCAACACAAATTTTTTACTTGACTCAATTTGACATTCCAACACCTTTACCAAAACTGATTGAAAATTCACGATACAGATTTACAAGCTTATGAGAGGCAACCTTGACACAATCTTTGACATAAATTGACCTTAAAGTTATAGTATCCAGTGGAATTCTTAAAATGCTGGGATGTCCATTGACGAGCAAGACAAACCTGATGTAGCAGCCACTACAGCAAAACTTCCCAACTCATGTAGTCAGGTTAATCACACTACAGCTGGAGGCAACCAACATACATATGCAGTGTCTCATTTTCGGGGAAATTTACTTCTGGCAGCCATATCAGCATCAGCTGTAGTAATTTGCTTAAACTACTAATGAGCATCCATACCTTTCTACATGCATAGGAGTCACCTTCCCCAGGGTTCAAACTTAGTGTAAAATCCAGGATTGGAGCAGGGTAACTAAAGAGTACCTCTTACCCCCAAAACAACATTCCAGAATTTCTTGCATTTTTCAACCCCCCAATGGGTTATCTCCTTGGGTAACCCTTCATCCCATGGATGTAGCATTCAGAATGAACTGTGCGTCATTGTGCTTAACCCTTTTACTCCCAGATATAAGGGTGCCATACAAGACAGTGCTACTTTTCACAGCAGTACAGTGCAATATGTTGAATTCTTGGATTGATCAGTACAGAAGATTGCTAATAATTCTTGGAGTCTGCTTGTCAAAATTCTGCTTTGAAAGTCAAGGTTCATGAACATGTACATATACAGCAGCTGCTGTACAATGTTCATGAACGTGTAATTTTCAAACTCTCTGTTGCCTAAATGGTACATAAAGATTGTTAATAGCTATTATTATTATATAGCACACAAGTTAATAACAGGTTCTGCACATTCTGATTGTTTAGCTCGGAGGTGAATAGTAAGTGCTATTCACCTCCAATTTGGTGAATGATAATGGGTAAATATGTTTGTATTAGTAAGTGAAAATTGACCCACTGGTTCTTGCAGATGTCGACAAACTTTTTGCAGAAGAACAAAACTAATAATATTGTAACTTTAACAAAATTATTGTTGATCTTTGAATCAGAAATAAATACCTTTCCTGACTTTTCTTTTTTAATTTTCAATCTCAATATCCAGTTGCCCCTCGGAAAAAAAGAGTAAAGCTGATGGGAAAAGCAAAGAGGTGTGTTCTTTGATTGTGAAAGTTTTGTAACCATTTTTATATAATTTATGTCACTTCACAGCAGTGATTGACTCAAAACCTGGGCCCGGTTGTTCAAAACCCCAATTAAACTAACCTCTGATTAAGCCTAATTGTCGATTAAAACCATACTGGGTTAGCTAATCAGAGGAACTGAGAACGTTGTTCAAAGCTCAATTAGAGGGCAGATTAGTTACTTATATTGTCTCTTTAATCAACAATTAGTATTCCATAATGCAATTTCCCGTGAGTAAGCGCTGCGATTGTTTCCAATATGACGTCCATGTTATGGACTACCAGTGAAACGGTGGACTTGTCTACTCCAGTTGTATCGTGGACAACTTGCAGTAAGCCACCACTCGCATAAAATTGTAGTGCTATCAGCGCTTGGTCTATTGGTTTCAGAGCGTATTGACAATTCGTTTTCCTCTGTAAATCTGCCTCTGTGAGGTTTGTATTGTATTCAGTCGAGGCTCAGACTGCCAAATCTGTAGCGAGTGCGAAACTTTTGATTGCTGTAAATTAGTAATCTATGCTATCATTATATCGATAAATTCGTGCTCGTCTTTGTCTCACGCAAGGAAGGCCAAACAACAAGTCGACCATTTTATTTCAATATTTATCGGCCGATTAGCAAATTAATCTTCCCTCGGAGGTGTATTGAATTTAACCTGCTGATTAGAGTCAGATTAGCATTAATTGGGGTTTGAGCAAGACAATTTAATCGCAGATTAAATTCAATCATAGATTAGCATATTTAATCGGGGTTTTGAATAATCGGGCCCAGGTGAATTCTCATAAAGAAAAGTAGAGACCTGTGTTGAAATTAGAAAAAAAAATTATAATCTTATAGTTCCTCTCTCTCACACTTTTTGTTGAGTCTTTCCAAATAACACAGTCAAGAATTATGGTTCTACATCTACTGTTAGAGGATACATTTAATAATATTTTACCATAACATTAGCACAATTAATGGCAGGTGACTGAAGATCTTGTTAAAAAGGTTGATAGTCATCCACAAGAAAAAGAAAGAAGCAAAGAAGGTATTTACATTTAATGGCATTGTTAATCATAATAAATTTAAAATTTGTGAGGATAGGTGACGTATTGTACATGTGTACATTCTTATTTTCCTAGAGGAAGTGTGTGAAAAATGCCATAATTAAAACATTTCTGTTCTGATCTTTTGGGCTCTGATCCATGAGTTTCCTTCATCAGTCAGTGTAACCAGATTTATTCGAAGTAAATTTTCGCGGTGAAACGAGAAAAGGGTTTTCACCGGCGAACGCGACAATTACAATCCCCGACAATCACATGGAAAATCGACACACGATACCTAGCAATGAAATACAATGCTAAATAAACTGTGTAGTAATGCTAGATGCGTGACAGACCGATTTCCCATAAAAAATATTTCTTCCAGGCTACAGCTCTGAATCAAGAGACATTTTCTGAGAAATGGACTGCATTCAGTGTTATATTGTTGTGAAGTTTCTCTAAGTTTAAGTACCGTAATGATTTCAATTTAGCAGCCTCCTTCCAATAAACACCCCCATTCCAATGAACTCCCTCCCTCCCCCCCTTGGAAAGTGGCTCTATTCCAATAAGCGTCCCATATTCTACTATTACTCACTTACAGCTTCAATGAAAATCAGCCTTGTCAGGTATGCAGGAGTATAATGGCTCAAGGTTTTCAACAAGCCATGAGCAATTCACTCGACAAGTATCCTTCCAACATCGACTCGGATATCAAAAATGCCCCTTGTCCTGAATAAGTGCCAGTTGTCTTGAATAAGCACACTCCCTTGAGGTACAAAAGTACCCCGGGCACTGAATTGAATAATTATTTATAGTATATGTGAATGTCAGAGTGACTTAGATGTGGTTCAGTTCTATTTAATTTTAAATATGAAACTTCACACTTGGGCTTTCTGTAGTGAAAAGAGTTTAGATGCTGAATGTTGGGTTTCAGATGAAAGATCCAAGAAGTGCCTGGCAGATCTGAATGAGGAGCTGTTATGCTGTATCTGTCGTGAACTCATGGTGTTAGCACACACCCTGCCTTGTTCGCACACCTTCTGTTTTGGCTGCATTAGAGACTGGCTTGGGTAAGAAATCTTAAACAGAAATTAAATCTATTTTAAACATCAGTTAGCCTGGTGGCCCATCAGGTTAGCACTCATGTCTGGTTTCTGTGGCATTAAGAAACTAGGAATATTTCTACAGACCCCCCCCCCCCCTCCCCCCTTTATATGATGTTTGTCCATCACAGGGTAACCCCTAACATTTAATTCACCCTGGCAACATGCTATTTCATATATTATGCACTATAAGTACTTGAACAAAATGTAGGAATAAGTACTTAATATTGAAATTGTGAAACTGAAGGTAAAGGTTAAGCAGCTTATACAGTTAATTAGCTTATCCTGGTTTTTATGCTTGTGGGGACCAGGAATACTCTGTTTCCTCCACTGGATATGATGCTAGTCATTCACTGGGTTACTCCCAGCATTAAATTTAATTTGCTTGTTCCATAATTATGTATGTGTGGGTGGAGAGAGGTTTTGTAACAGTTTAGTGTCTTACCTAAGAACACAGCACAGTGTCCCAGGTTAGGGCTAGAACTCACACCTGATCCAGAGTCAAGGACACTTAACAATTAGACCCGTAGCTCGAAAGGGCTACGGGTCAATAGCCCATGAGGCGAAGCCGAATGGGCTATTGACCCGTGGCCCTTGAGGGTTAAGGGTCTAATTGTTTTAGTATCACCCAACTAGTCGGACAGAAAAGGCAATAACAAAGTTAGCAAATGCAAGTTTAGGAAATATTTATTTGGGGGAAAAAACGAAGGAAAAACTGGCAAATTTCGCTACTCGATGACTATTACTATTAGACCCCTAGTAGCGTAGCCAATCAAAATGCAGGATTTGCATTAGTCCACTAGTTGGGTGATACTAATAACCATTAGGTCACTGTACCTCCAGTACTTATGGATAGTGTTGGTTTTTTAGTCATGCTAGTGTTTGCCCAAACTGCCGAGCAAAGGCACAACTGAAGTCAGCGGTACCAGTGAAGGTATAAATTTGTGACATACACATTTCAACTGTAGATAATAAACAGTTGCATGATTGTGCTGGTAAGCAAAACTATGAACAGTAATATTAATTAATAAATAGTTTTACTACTTACTAGTTTGTATTAAAAACTTTTTAGTGTTTTGTGAATGCATGCACAGGTGTCCCAAACTCATGATTCGAGGGATCAATCAAATCTTAATGATTTATTTACGCGTATCGAGTGAGACGTGACTGACTTAAGTGCACGGTGTTGTGTTACACATTGGGCCGTGGAGAATTTGAGCGTTCTACAAGGCATTGTATGGAATTTAAAATAACGAAGGATAAAATCGCACAATGAAATAAAATGTTCCTTTTTTGGAATGAAGTTAAGGAAACGAACTCACATGGCCTGATTTCTGTTGTCTATTTGGCCTATTTTGTCATTTTTGGGGGGGGTTTCAGGTGTTTGTCGTAGCTTTCTATAGACGAAGTCAAGGCTGGACACTGCTGTTTCGAAAGACCTGGATCGCGAGGCTGTTTTCTCGCCAAAATTCAAATCTGTTGCTTGATTTTTCCCTCCACCTCAAAGAAGGATAGTCCTTTGGAGCAGAAAGTTTGAAGATTTTTCCAAGCCAACCGGAAAAGGGCTCCAATGGACTATCTTCCTTTGCATTGGAGGCAAAAATCGAGCAGCGAATTCAAATTTCGACGAGAAAACGGCCTCGCGGTCCAGATCTTTCGAAACAGCAGTGTCCAGCCTTGACTTCGCCTATAGAAAGCTGCGACAAACACCTGAAAACCCCCGGAAAACGATGAAATAGGCCAAATAGACAACAGAAACCAGGCAAGGTGAGTAAATTTTTCTAATTTTATTCCAAAAAGTAACATTTTATTTCATTGCGTGATTTTATCCTTCGTTATTTTTAATTCCATACAATGCCTTGTAACTAGAATAGAGCGCTAAAATTCTCAATGGCCAGATATGTAACATAACACCGCGCACTTAAAGGCAGTCACGTCTCACTTGATATGCGTGCACAAATTGTTAATATTTGATTGATTCCTCGAATCGTGAGTTTGGGAGGCCTGTGATGCATAGAGAATCTGACCCACTTCCCCTCTCATAAAAATTAAACTGGTTTTGAAAAAAATAAACTGTTTTGGAAAAACTTAAAGAAGAAAAATTATTAATCATTTTAGATCATCAACTTTAAATTCATTTAATGCATTACATGACAAGTATCATTGTGTTACAATATAAGTTCAAATACAGCATGTGCACAACATTAAACATAAACAGTGCGTGCGTTAAACTTGGCAAATGGAGTAAACTGAATTTTCAGCTAAACAGATGCATCCCTCACAATGTGTGAAAATGCTTAGTCTTGTAATTAGCTTAAATTTGTGTTTGGATTAGTGTGTTCTATGGTTTTTGTTTTGCATGTTTCACTTTGAGTGATAGCTGTTTGAGTGTTAATTGTTTAAATTACTTTTTGATCTGCCAGGTCTTAGACAATACAATAAGTAAAGTAGCAGAAGAAGTTCTTTCACCAGAGGAACTGGAGGAGAGACAGCTAAAGATCCAGGTGAGTAAGTTATAACGCAGTCTGGTCAAGGCTTTTCAAGAACCTTTGCTATTTGGGCTATTCCCTATTTGCTATTCAGGTTTTTCAGATACCCTTAGCTACCTTTCCTTAGTATTGAGACCATTCGCTTGAGGATGCCTTTTATCCTTAGCCTGTGTAGCTGGGGGAATTTTGCGTGCAAGTGCTTTTGTTTTGGCATCGAAGCTGTGAACACGAGCGGCAAAGCCATGAGGGTATTGGTGAGGAGTTGAGTTGAATTTCATTTCACAGCCAATCAGTTGTTGTTGTTGTTAATAATTTTATTCTTATTGCTGTTGTTATTATCGCTATCATTATAATTATTATTATTATTATTGTTATTATTGTTGTTGTTGTTGATGATTATGATGATGATGATGTTAGGACTACTGTTAACATAGGAAACCAGGTCGAAATTGAAAGTAGTTCTTCCTCAAGTGGTCAATGGAATAGGAATTTGGAAATGTAGGTTTACAGGGAGATGGAAAAAACCGCTGGAAAACTCTTGGAGGGAGAACAAGAACCAAAACTTAACTGAACACCCAAATGGCTTGGACGCAGAGAAAACGCACTTTAAATGGAATTAAAATTTTATTGAAACTAAACGAAATTACTTACATAAGTCAAAACAGTAACAATTGTTCAAGAACAGTAAATAACAGGAACATGTGTACAAGCACAAGGTCAACAATATAATGATGAAACAATAATTATTACTGTTAAAAACTAACTGGCTACTTCTTGATGGATTAAGTAAACTTACTTTTTTTGTTCATGTTGGTGATAGAAAAAGAGCAGTTAACTTTCACGAAATTATAGTTGTCTATTCATTTGGTGACATACAGGCAAGCGAGTAGTTACAGAGTTAAAAAAAACATTTCAGGCAATAGTCTGAACAGATTTCTAAAATTCAAAGTTCCTTAGAAAGCTTAGATTGTGAACTAAAGGAATTTCACCAATTTTCTTAGATTTTTTAGCAAATTTGGCCTTCATCCGTCACGGGTTATCTGTAGGCTGGCAGGGAATTTGGCCTTACTCCGTCACGGATTATCACTAGGCCATCACGGATTTTCAATAAGAACTTAGGTATTTAAAGCGAAGTTGGCCTTCATCCGTCACAGATTATAGCTAGGCCGTCACGGATTTCAGCAAAAACTTAGTTTTTGAAAGCAAATTTGGCCATAAGTAATAAGTCTCAATACAATGTCCTTACTAGTTTAAGAGTCGAAACATATCTCTGAGGGGACCTCTCAGTATAAACCCGGCGGTTTCTTGAGGTCTCCTCGCCACTTCTTACTTACTTTTATTATTAGTTATTACTTACAGTACACTTTTGTAATATTTTAATTTATCAATCGCTTTAACTTTCAATGAATGTACGTGGTGGTAAATAAATAAGTAAATAAATAATAAATAAAATAAATCTTCTGTTACAGATTATAGCTAGGCCGTCACGCCCCCCAAAAATTGTAACTCAGCAAATGCTGAACAGATTTCGAAAATTCAAAGTTCCTTAGAAAGCTTAAATTGTGTACTGAGAGGTTTAGCAATTTTTACTAATGCGTCGATGATAGAAAAAGAGCAGTAAACTTCTGCGAAATTCCAGTTGTCTACGCAATTAAATTCACCTGGTGACATTCACGCAAGCGAGTAGTTACAGAGTAAAAACTTTTTCTCAAGGAATACTGAAAAGATTTTGAAAAATCAAAATTAAAGCATTTGATTTTGTGAATCAAATCACTTACAGCTCACCGAAAATTTGCAGTTTAGCCGGCCTGGTGTTGACGAATGGTTCGACGTTGCTTGTACGACTAAACGCTGGACGTGACATGTGCTTCGGAAAATTACGTTGGCTATTCATATGAAAATTCACACGACCCATGCCACGGACCTTGAACTCAACACCAGGGCCTTTGCTCCACTGTTTCCTCACATACCATTCGTTCCAGTTGGAAGAACAAAGGAATGCTAAGAATGTGCCCAAATTTTGCTTCAAGTCGGCTCTAGTGCTGTACCCTTTAAAAATGTGCCGCTGACCACCAACGTCAAGATTAGTCTGCAGGCTCGCTTCTGCTCGCCCGCAAATAGATTCTAACATTGTTTTGATGCTCTGTGGAATTCTCAGAACTAACTGGTTTGTAAGAAAAAGTTTAGCCATCATGAGAAAGAATTAGTAACAGGAAGTTTGAGAAGTTGGAGATGTGGAAGACAATGCCTAGCCAACACTTAAAGGACAAAACCCTTTGTAATTTATCTTTTAAATAAATTTTGAATTGCCTAGATCTGTTCAGTACCCTATTGGTTTATGTTTAACATACAAAAAAGATCATGTGTCTCTTCACAGGAGATGCAGCAAGAAGCTAGCAAGAAAAAGCCAAAGGAGATAACTGGGTCCAGCTCAAGCAGGTTGGCAGGATGAATTGTTTGATTATTTTTATTTTCTTTTTTTGCATTTTAAATGTCTAACCAGTGCTAATTTCAAAAAGAATGAGGATGCAAAGAGCACCTTTGTGGTTGTGCCACTGCCATTGCTGTACTTCTCATTTATACTTTGTGTTGTATAAATGCAGAAACAAATTAAACATTTGAATGTTATTTTAAGTACAAAGATTACCACTTGGCATAGAAGGCTTTTGAAATTAATAACTTTGTGGTCTTAATAATTTCTTAACAATGTAAATTAGAACAACTTTGCAAGCTGATTTTGCTTATTGACCCTGTCAGCTGTTTTGATCATGTACAATGTAATAATTAACACTTAATGACTGGGCCCTGAGGGGAACAGCGAATTTTGTTTCCCAAGAATCTCAATGTTTCCCGAGACGAAGTCAAGGGAAACATTTAGATTCGAGGGAAACAAAATTCGCTGTTCCCCAGGGGATCAGTCATTAAGTGATTATTTTGTTATATAGCAAAACAAAACCAAAGCAAATTTTGAAAAATGCGCTGAGATTCCAGCGATAACATCGGGCCACCTCTGATCACGTGCAACAGTGGTCAACATTTCGCGGATAACAGTGAACTGTTACCCATTTGACGTCATAGTTTTCTCAATGTTGCCCACTTGCAGCATTTGGCGGGAAACAGTTTTATTGTTAGATGTCATGTGACCATGAACTAGCCAATGAATGGGTGCGCTATAGCGGTAAAAATGCCAGCTATGTAACAAATTAGATTATGTTATCATACATGTGCTTGTACTTTGCTTAATACCTTGCTTGTAGATTGCCTTGAATATTTCTTGATTTAGATTTTACAACTTTAAACGTGGCAGGTGATTCTTGTGGCATAATTATGCTGCTAATGCCTCATGCAAAAACTGTATGTTAAACAATATTACACCTTTCCTCACATGAAGAAAGTTTTCCTTACCATTGCCACCTAGGTAAATTTCTTATTAGTTTTTACTTCTTTATTGTCAACTTCTGATAGCTTCCATTTCAAATGGCCAATCAAACTGCAACAACTTGGGGTTGGTTTCAGACATTTGCGTGTTGAGATTTTTGAAGTTCTCATGAGATCGAATAACAAATTGTGCAGTTTCAGAAATTAAAATACCCATATCATCCCTGCCCTCCACAGAAGGATTTCGAATTTCCTGTTGGTGAGACATTCTGTAAGACCAATAAAAATTTAAAGAATTGTATATGCCTTTAGTGGAATTTCCAGAGGGTGAATTGTCTTCGAAAAATTCCCTGTCATGGAGGAGGTATATATAATTTTTGGAACTGCACATTTGACAATTTAACATATCTCCTCCCCCTCAACTGCTCCCATGATTTGATTGCCTAGTTCAAATAGAAGCCAGCAAAAAGTTGTCCAAAGGAAATAATAACAAAAAAGTCAAATTTATCATTATGGATGTTTAGGCATGGCTTTTTTGTTTTTGTACTAGCAGTGATTCTGAAATGGACAGAAGTACAGACCATGAATTGTCTGATGAAGAAGAGGTGCTGTAAGAAAGTCATTTTGTGATATGTTTTCTGGAGTTGTAGGTATTTGTAAACGTGTTTCATCATGTACTCAGTACCTCCTCCATAAGGGACACTTGGGTGTGGTTACACACACCAGGGTAAGTGGTCAAATACCTCCCATACAAGGGATGAATTGAGGCTACCGCACACCAGCGGATTTTTGTTGGCCAACAAAAAATCTTCACTTGTCGGCGAGGGTGCGGTGAATTCAGACAAGTCTGCAACAAAATCAGGGCTTGTCTGGCGATATCTGACAGTGCTAGATCTCAAAACGTCTTGTCGGGCCCTGTCGGCTGGTGTGCGGTGGACCAAGACAATTTGTTGGGGCTTGTGTGTACCTCAACCAATGAGGAATTGTCATGAGAGTCACGTGTACAAGCGTCTTTTCCAAGATGGCGGAGATCAACTTGGCCCCAAGCCTAAACGCGGTTAGTCGTGACAAAAGGGCTAGTGTGCGGCTGTACCGTTGCAGTTATGTCCTATATGGCAGACATGTCCTTTGACGTAATAGGATATACTGAGCCAATCATATCATGGGTTCTATCTAATAATACGCAGCCATAAGACTGGTAACTGATCTCCGTTCTAAGAAGACACTGTCACAACGCAATTTCATTGGAAGAAACAACAACACATACAATTGGTCAAAACGTTTAAGACATATCTGCCACGCAGGACACAACTGCAACGCTACATGCGGCAAGCTGATGTCTCGACAAATTTTAACCCAATTTGAACCCTACAAAAAATCAGCTAGTAAGGGGTCTGTTTTTCATACCATTTTTTTTCATAAAGTTTGTTTCATCAAAATCAGTAATAGCATGGTTGCATGTAAATTATACTTTTTATGGCTTTTGGAGCAAAGATATACTACTTGTTAACCGAGAGTGAGGTCATTACAGGGAAATCTCAGACCGAGGCCTTGATGTATTGACCGAGCGATAGTGAGGGCAATACATAAAGGCCGAGGTCTGAGATTTCCCTGTAATGACTGAACGGGCGGGGCTAATAAGTTATTTATTATATGGCCTTTTTAGTGGTATTCTTAAAAAGAATACAATAGAAACACCAGAAGAAATTTTTCACATCCGCTTGCGTGCTCTATGACTTTCTTTGTCGCTGATACTAATAACGTATGCTAGTTTTTTTTTCAGTTATTGAAACTTTTATAGTTGTACTTTGTCCGTCGCTTTTAACGTTTTTGCCCACGCACTTGTGGCTTTTACTCACACCTCCTCAAAAGAGCCTTTGAGCCATTGTAGAAAAAATTTCATAATGCCCGGTCATTACAAAAAAATAATGCCCGCTCGGCAGCCAATCAGAGCGTGCGTACTATTGTAGCCATATAATAATGTAGGATATATTCTCTGTATTGATTACAACACATTTCTTGAAATTTCAGTCATGAGAATTTGGTGGTGGATCAGGCAGCTTTAATTTGCACCATTATTTTTACTGAATTATTTTTGCCATACTAGCTGTCTGCTTGAAAATCACACTCCGGGAAGTGAAACTGCATTCAAAATGTAGAGGTTTCTGGTTCAAACACGCTCTCATCGTTGGTGGCATTAGTAAGGCTGCCGGTGAGGGAAGGGAGTCGGTAAGAATGAGAATGCCCACTGACTCATCTCTCGCGACTTTGTTTATCGACTTTAAGGTCTGCACCATGAAGGGACTAGTCCCTGCAATTAGTCCCCTAAAGAGTTTACATAAATGGACTGGTCGCAGGGACTTGTCCCTCGAACAGTTTACGCGAAGCATTTTGAGGAACAACTCGCAGGGACTTTTCCCAAAAATTCAGACTGGTGGGATAAGTAGTTGCAGGGATTAAAGATGGTCCTGCAACTAGATTTTGAAGCAACAATGGCCAGTTGGCCCACGATTTGTTGCAGGGACTAGTCGCAGGGATTAGTCCCCTCGTGTGTGCCAACCTTTACTCCTGCTGCAACACAAAAGAACCTGCTCCCTGTTTCTTTGCACCTCTTCTTGTCCACCTTCTTCTAACTAGGACGACTTGTTTTCTTTTGTTTTATTACAGGAGTTTGATGACAGCTATAGGTACGGTGTTGAACATGCTCGTAGTGGTCGTGCACAGTGCAGAACTTGTTACAACCTCATACCTTTTGGGTAATTATCTCACACATTTGTCACACTTCTGTAGCCTGTTCAATAGCGAAGCGCACGAAGCCTAAAAATTGAATGCAAATCACTGAATTCCCCGCGAGACGCAGTCAACATAAGCGTGTTCTGAGGGAAATACAGGGAATGTAGGTGTTTTAGGAACACCAGCTTTTGCCCTGAAAGAAATCTTTAAAATCATCCAACATTCCAGTTTGTTTGTCTCATATTATGAGCTTAAAATTTCTATCAGCGCACAGAAATATTATTGAATGCAAATAATTTAATTCTTTTAGTATAAATCCCCCAAATCCTCTTCACAGACACTTTGAACATGCAAAGAAGCAGCTGCCATTTTGTTAACAACAGCCCACTGGCAGTAACTGCTGAATACCCTTCCACTCCGTACCACTATTGTTTTCGTTGGTCGGCGTTCTTTGAATAACGAAGCAGAACACAATAGACGCTATTCTAATTCAATGAGATGCAAATAATTGGCAGGGTCTTCTGCAGTTAGAGCTTGCTAGGCTATAGGCCATTTTCGATATATTAAAATTCTAACATGGCTCCGAGGCTTGGGGCAATAAAACAAAAGAAATGAATTATTCATCTCTCATCCTCGATGTGATTTCTTTTGTTTTTTTCCCCCAAGCCTCGGAGCCATGCTAGAATTTTAATATATCGAAAATGGCCTATTCACAAGCGGGTTTATGAAACGACGACGACAACGCCGAGGACAAGTTCGATTAAAAATTGAATTTATATTTTACCTACAAATCTTGTGATACTCTTAAGTCATTTACTTTGTTTATCACTGTCAAAGCTATCGCAAAACTAATAACACAGCGATAAATTTCAAATAATTGAAATAAAATTTTAGGAAAGTTTTCGTCATGGCTCACGTTCTCCAGACAATGCAAAATTTGGTCATTTCACGTTGTTGTTTTGCAGAGGACGGCAAAGAAATGTATCTAGAATTATAACGCACGTGCACAGCCACTGTTATGCTCTTTAACTCTTTTGTTCAGTGACGCTTCCGTGGCCGTTGCCGTCGCGGTTTCGTAAACTCCCCACGTGTCTACAACAGCCTGCGAACACGCTTGTTAGAATTGTTTGGGAAGGGTATCGCCGGCAAGAAGAATGGGGCGAGGAAAATAACCTCATTCCCAGGGTCTCTCATCTTACCGCCTGGGGCGAGCGAGGCTCTGGGATGAGAGGCCCTGGGAACGAGGTTGCGAGGAAAAGTGATATTGATTTTTGAATTCCCTGTGCTCACTGACGAACGCAGTGATCCGATTGGTCAAAAATGACAGGTTAGTGCGTTTCACATGACACCTCCAAGATGGCGCCTCTGGACTTTGTTCAAGGAGCGTTCTTCAAGCTTTTGGTTACTGAAACTAAAACAAGAGCAGAAAATAGCTGTAAATTGTTTACTGGAAGGGAGGGATGTTTTTGCTGTGTGGCTGACCGGTTTCGGTATTATTTTATTTATTTAGTTATTTTTATTTTAATTCTACCGAATGAGATAAATAAATTTTTTAAAGAACAAGCAAGTTTAACAGTGAAGTAAACTTCAACAATATTTCGTCCATAAATACTCGCCTCAATCAAGCCAAAGGAACCTTCAATTCCACCACTGGTCTTTCCTTTTTCAACACATTACGTGAGCGACGATTTCTGCCTCTGAGAGCGAAATGTTGAAATTTCTTGCTTCGCGCTCATCGTGTAAAAAATTTTACGGATCGCCGCACAGTGGTCTTTCCGTGTTGTGAACACTCGAAAAAGCGCGGGAAAACCGGACACGGAATGGCTCGTCCGTGAGGGAATAGTAAAATCAAATTCGTCAGGTAACCTAAAGTGGTATATTGTTTCCTCACCTGACCCGGCATTAAAGCAGAATCAACAAACTGTAATTCCGCCATTTTGATTTGTTTGTCTTCCTTTATCATCCGATTAGCGAGTTAATTCACCTCGCTAGGTGTGTTAAATTTTACGCTTACTCCTCCGTACATGTCCAAAACACCCGATTCGTAACGGGTCGCCAAAAAGGATGACGGTTCGTGACGGTACATAACGACTCGCAAACAACACAAATAAACAGGCCAAAGAAGTGTAACAATATTCCTCGTTATAAAATAATGACGGCTCAAACACTTGTATGAGTGTGGAGGACGACATTCGATCGCCAACATGTCGCGAACTGACAAACGGTACCGGGTCGTCGCGATCCGTCACGAACCGTCACCAGTTTGGCGGCCCGTTACGGATCGGGTATATTGGTCAACCCAAGTTTGTGTTGGTGTCACTTTGGAGGTTTTGTCACCAAGGCTCCATCGCGCCTTGCTCGACTAATGAGGGACCTTCAGATTGGACTACGAGTACGAGATTGAGTACGAGTGCGAGTTTCGAATTTCAAACCAGTGACGTTTCCAGAGTCCTCGCTCTACATGTTGGTGTTTAGGTAGAGAGGGAAGCTCATGGGATGAGATGGGTCTTTCTTGTGATAATGTGGAGCCTGCAAACTAGAACTGAAAAGTCGTTGTCGTACTCGTACTCAAATCTGAAGTCCCCTAATATCTTTCTTAAAACGAGAAACCCGGCATTTGCGTGGACAGGCATGCATAAGTTAAACTCCTTCAGCATGGGCAGCAACAGTAATGCAACACACAATGAACTGATGCTGAAAGATATTAAGTGCATTAATGCTTAGATCTTTCTTATTTCCTCCAGGTCTCTACGATGGATAATGCATTTCATCACTGATTATTACAGACATTATGAACAGACCCACTATCATCATTTGCAGTGTTTTTTGCCACCAAGTTATGTCACATTTGATGCAGTAAGTCTTGATATGTGGTAGCATGTAGTTATATACAAACCTAGTGGCGCATAGTTGATCTACAGAGCAGGGATGTGCTGGCGAGTTCCGGTCACCTCGCCACCAGGCAATTTCGCCACCAAGAAACCACCTTGGAGGGGTTATTTTTTTTAAATTTTAATTTCATTAATTTTTGCAAATCTTTTGTATTTTTAAGTAATTTATTTATTTTTTTAATGGAAAAAAATGAAAATAATTAACAACTGTTCAGCGAAGTGGAGTCACCGACACTGAGGTGAATAGTTGTTTTAGTATATACTAAAGCAGTGAGATGATATACACCACAAAAAATTAATTTGGATGATTTCTTCACTTGTCACGGCTGCAAATCCCCGGGATGCCATTTTCTCTTGAGTTGCTCGGAGGTAAATAACATAGGATATTCGGAGTTTGACGAGCCAATCAGCGCGCGCCTTCAACGCTATCGACTGTTTTAGTATATACTAACAAATAATATTATGAAAAAATAAAAAAAATAAAAATAATACCGCGTACTTTAAAAAATTACACCACTGTGAAGCACTTTTTTCTATGGTGTTGATGGGCGGCCACCATACTATGCACCATACACCTCGCCATCAATAAACTAGAGTAAAGTAGTCGGGGTATAACAGCTTTTCGAACGACTACAATGTCAATTGATACGATATGTGTGCCGTTGTCTAACGAGAAACCATGGCGTTCTAGAATTCAACTACATGTATATTTCTTTTAAACTGACTTTGTTGTTGTTTCTCAGTTTCTTTGCTGTTGCGTTTACATTAAAACTTACGTAAATGTTTTATAAAGGGCTTTGCTGGGTTAAAAAATCAAACAACTTCAACCTTGCACGAGCTGAGTGAGTTATACAACTAAACAAAGTAGAGTCAATTTCAGTCTCTTCGGCTTGTGGTTTAATGTTATTAAATCGATAGTAATTTGGTGGCGAGGAGACTTTGCGTGGTGGCGAGGCTTTCTGGTGGCTGGTAATCGTACTAGCTCTCGCTTTAGTAGATTTGCCGCCATGTTGGCTTCAGAATATATTGGCTTTTATAATCCATCAGATCTTTTCGCTCGCGCGCGATTGGTCTAAACACGTCACGTGACCGAATATTCCCCAGCTTAAACTGGGGGATATCCGAGATTAGTATAAATTTACCGTAGTCTAGTCTTTACCGTAGTGAATCCGTGAATTTGAGTGGCTAAACTACCGTTTTCTATCTGCTGATAGTCAACAGTTACGTATCAGCGCACATCGGGCATCACGTTTGAACCTGACGTAACGTAACAAAACAGTTTTTTTCTACGCGTTACTTGACATTTTTTCTTTTTTATCCAATGAGACTACGGTAAATTTATACTAAAACAATTAGACTACTCGCCCTCGCCTTCTACGAGCGATAGTCAACTCTGCTGCGCCTTGTTGACTATCCGCTCGTAGAAAACTAGGGCTCGTAGTCTAATTATTTATAAATATACCCCAATTTTCAAAACTGCGCGCGTTGCGAAAAAAATTTGAAGGGTAATAAACACGATAGCCTCCATTTAGGGCGAACATATGCTCGGATATTTGTCCTTGGACATTATCTGTTGCTCGAAGCTCACAGTTTTCCTCGAGCTACGCTCTCAGAAAACTGTTCGCTTCTCGGAACAGATAATGTCCGCGGACAAATATCCTAGCATATTCTCGCGCCAAATGGAGGCTATTGTTCATTTAGCCTGTACCAGGCCCTCGGTAGTTGGGGACGAGCGAAAAAAGGGCGAGCGAGGGAAAAACGAGGAGGAGTACTCGTTGTTTCTCTCGCTCGCCCGCTTTTTTTTTTTTTCGTTCGCCCCAAACTACCGAGAGGCGCCTGGACAGGCTATTAGGCCGTCTGCCGGCCAACTGTTGACAGTTAATTAATTAGCACAAAATGCCGTAGGATTCTGATAAATCCCTGATTTTCTTCTCTT
>CM042756.1:13563853-13575605 GCA_022496165.2 Catalaphyllia jardinei
CACTATGCACAGACATAATTTACCTCACTGTACACAGACATAATTTAGGTCACTGTACACAGACATAATTTAACTCACTGTACACAGACATCATTTACCTCACTGTACACAGACATTATTTACCTCACTGTGCACAGACATAATTTACCCCACTGTGCACAGACATAATTTACCTCACTGTGATCAGACATAATTTACCACACTGTGGCATGTACAAAGACATAATTTACCTCACGGTACAGTGAAACCTCGATTTAACGAACGTCTATTTAACAAAGTCCTTGATATAATGAACAACATTCTATGTCCCGGCCAAAGTTAGTGTAAAATGTATGGAATAGAACCTCGAAATAACGAACCTTTATATAACGAATACTTCGATTTAACGAACATACTTCGGAAGCCCAAACATAAAATCTACCTCGATGTAACGAATTACAATGTCAACATGCGACAGAAGATAAACGCTGAAGAGATCAACGGTCAGCAAATGTTTTAATCCTTATGGTAAGGAGACAGCAGCCTTTCAGGATCAGCCAGCGCCTTATTACATGCCGTAGACATCGCACTATAGTATTTCCACAGAAGTCACCTGTGTTACAAATCAATCATTGACTATGACCTCGATATAACGAACATTTTGGGCGTTTCCCCTCGAATTCGTTATATCGAAGTTTTTGATATAACGAACCCTCGATTTACCTCCCTGTACACAGGCATAATTTATATCACTGTACACGGACATAATTTATGTCACCGCCCACAGATATAGTTTCCCTGATCACTTTGTTCAGATGAAAAGCTAACGCTTGAAACGTCAGCTTCACAAATGTGCTATGGTGGTTAACTTACCAATTTAAAAGTATATCAAGAGATGTTTCATTTTTTGGCATCACAGCCCAACAATTTTTCATTCATAAATTTATTTCCGCTGATATGTCATTGAAGACACCATTTCCTTCAAGTTCCTCATTGTTGCTTGAGTGACATACAGCAAATTCCAGTGCAGGGTGCAAAGCATGGCGGTGACTCGTCTTTATCCTGCTGTGACCTTACTCCTGGCTGGCACTTATTTACTCTTAGCAATATTGAATCTATATGAATCTCAAAATAAGAGTATCGACTTTGGTTTGAATTTAACCTTGGTCTTAAAACGACCCATTCGAGCAGGTTTGGAAGCGGTGAATCGTTGCCGACGTGAACTCGCTCGCTCGACCATCTTCAAATCGACCGCAAGGAATCCATCTAGACGATTACTGCTTTCACTGCTATTGCTGAGTGGAAACATCGAGCTGAACCCGGGACCTCAATACAAGCAACCTTGTGGTGAATGCACTAAGCCCGTAAAGTGCAGTAATGCCGACTTGTCAATGTATGAAATTCTTGCCAATACTTCACTCACATGGATATGTCCACAATGCGGGTTTCCTAATTTTTCAGACTCGTTCTTCAACGACTCTATTGATTCCCTGGTTTCATCAAACTCTTTTCAGCCACTACAAGAAGCTTCCATCGCAAATAGTATGACTTCGCAAAATGTCCGCGTGAATTTCAATAACAAACAAGAACGCCGGTCGAAAGTTGCTAAATGCAAATTGACTTGTCTTGCCGTAAATTGTCAAAGCATCAAGAACAAAGTCGCCGATATTGCTGCAATCGTCGATCAATATAAACCACATATAATTCTTGGCAATGAGTCATGGTTATATCCAGATATCAAGAGCAGCGAAATTTTTCCAGATAACTACAACATCTATCGGAAAGATCGCATGTCTGACAAGTGGTGTTTTCCAAGCAGTGAAGAAATATATTATCGTTACTCATCGCTATGATTTGAACACGGATTGTGAGATTATTTGGTCCCAATGTCAGATTCAAAACAAAAGATCAAAATCTTTACTCTTCGCCTCCTTCTATCGCCCAAACAAGACCGATATAAACAGTCTACAAGAACTTGACTCATCTTTATTCAGGTTAGGAGTTAGATTAAATACAAGCAACGTAATCGTGGCGGGAGATTTCAACGCCCCGGACCTCAAATGGAACTATCCTGAACCAACAAATTGCTCTTTAAATTCTGAACGGCTGCTTGAAATCATCGATGAACACAGACTTACCCAACTAGTAAAAGAACCCACTAGAGATGACAACATTCTCGATCTTGTGTTGACAAATAACGTCAATTTCATTAACAATGTTAGGGTAATCCCGGGAATAAGTGATCACGATTTGGTTCTCTTTGAAGTGGACTTGGCATGCAGATGGAAAAAGCCAGGTAAACGCAAGATTTACATGAGGAAAAAGTCAGATACCACTCGTATAAAGAAGGAACTGCAAGACTTTGCGAATGATTTTGAAGATATGAAGAACGAATCCGTAGACGCAAAGTGGAATATGTTTCAACACAGTCTCACTGGAATAATGGACTCCTGTATACCGCACAAGTTCACTACATTACGCCTTGGTTTAACCGTAGCTTGAGAAGACAAACGAGGTTAAAGCAAAGGCTATACAACAGGGCGAAGAAATCTGGAAGGCAATCCCACTGGAATAAATTTAAACTAGTAAGGAAACAATTACACAAGAACTTGAATAGGTCCAGGAATGATTATCTACCTGATTTTCTCGGTGACTCTATAAAACAAACCCCGAAGGCTTTTTGGTCACACATCATAAAGTTAGGGAAGGAGGACACGGATAACCAAGATCTTAAAGTTGGAAATGAAGTGTTTACCGAACCGAGAGCTAAGGCCGAAGTGCTAAATTTCATGGAAATGTTCTTGGCTTCTTGATGTTTTGGGGGGATTATCGGGCCTCAAATCCAATTTTAATTTAAGAACACGCGAAGCAGGGGTATCGCATTTCAGCTTCATTCTCTCTTGGAAATATTTCGTCTCATCAAGTAACGTTTCTATCTCAGTAAAAGTCGTTGTAATGATTAATGTCCTTTGCATTGAGCTTATCAGGAAGCAGGTTACCCGCTGTTATTCGCCCTTATGCAAGAAATATCAAAATTTGACACGTGTGGTCCGTGATGTCAAGAAGGTGCGTGGAATAACTTTAGCGGGGTGGAGGTGGGGGAGCCGCGGCCTGGTTCAGCCTTCTATTATTTTTTACCGTTATCACACTTTCCTATCGACTCTGATACAGTTTGTAAATATTGAAATGGTAACTTTCGTCAGTCTAGCAAGGAGTCTTATTCACAGTGTTTTTATTGGACTTTACTTCCTTAGCGGTTATCAATCACACGTGACTTCATGCTTCAGCGCATTCGCATGCATGAATGACCCCGAGAGCAAGCAAATCTACACGCAAACAAATTATCTCTGCACATATTCGTCTTGGGGTTACGGACTAAGCAAGACTTAAACCTTAAAAGCGTAATAATAAGGTATAAATAACTTATAAGTTTTATATCATTAAGTATTGTTCAGTCTGTAGCCCCAAGAAAAATACGTGCAGAAATAATAATTTGTTTGCGTGTATATTTACTTGCTCTTGGGGTCATTCATGCATGCGAAACCCGACAAGCGTTTATAGATTTAAAGAATGTAGTTAGTGAGCTAGCCGTACCTGCTGAAAGTAAAAGGAGGCGGAGATGATTGACGTCCACCAAAACTTCGGTTTTGTCTAGACTTTTTTTTTCGCGCTTAAGGTCGAGTGTGATAGTAATTAACTTCAAAGAAAAGTTGCTACACTTGGCGGCGACTGGAAGAGCAAATTCCAGGAAAAGTGAATTTGATTGGCATCTGCCTTTTTTGTAGCAATAAGCAGACATCGTGAAAATAGCTGAATAGTCGTCGGTCGAACGAAGTCTTCTCATTCTCTTGGTTCTTCTCACTCTTCAAATTGTGCATTCTCCGAATCGAAGTGAAACATGGAAGAAAAATGTACTTATTCGGAAAAAGTAGGGGGCGTCTGTGGTCTTGACAAGCGGTACAAAGAAACAAATGTCGTACCTTTGTTATCATATAAACGGAATGTAACAGAGTACACTCGTGGAGTTGGCATAACGGAGGATATCAACAACGAATCCGAGCTCATCTTGGCCCGTGCCAAGCGATATATCTGCATGGCAGATATGTCCAGCCCATCGATCACGCCTGTGTATTGGCTGGAGGAGAGGGGCCAACAGATGTCGCGTCTCGGCTGTGTTGTCCTCACATGGAGAAAGGAAAAGGATAGCAGACCGGGGAATCCGCAAATCTGAGTCCAAGAAAATACTGCGATACTCAGGAGTATTTCTTCCCGTTGGCTCCGGTATGCATATTAATATATAATATTTTACATCATTACCACAGGTTTGTGGGTTCCCTGGCATTTTATGTTGCGCAATGACTGTGTCCTCCAGTTTTTATAACCCTCCTAGGCCCAGCATGAAGTAAAACGAGGCGCGTGTCTTTGCGATTAGGATGCCCTGCATGCTGGTTTACCGTGAGCGAGAGGATCGACAGAGCCCCAACCCCCAACTAAGAAAAGGGTGTCGTGTTTTATAAACAGAGAAAAATTCATTTCTATTTTATAACATTATTAAAGAGACTTTGTTCATCCAAGAGCTAAAGCCTTCCCTTAATGTCAATATTAGTAGTGAGAAGTTGTTGCTGTTTTAGCTGTTACTCCTCATTATGTTTATACACGTACTGCTGCAGATCATATTTCTCAGTCTAGGTTCCAGACCTCTTATGTTTACGATATATATATAGTTTTCAAAAATTGTAACCGTCACTTTTGAAAATGTATGTTGATTAGCATAGGAAACGTTAAGTTCTATGTAAAAATGCGTTGGAATACAATGTTTATCACCGCTGTTTGTGTTATTTTCTTAATCAAGCTACGATGGCCTAAGAACAAGAGTTTATACGATTATGCAATGTACTTCAGGTATATGGAGACATTGCAGAGAGACGCTTGAAGCTCAATACTCTAGAAGTCAACTTAAAACGCCTGAAAAGTCGTTCGAAGGCATGTCACAGAGCTTTTCCAATCTGTCTTTGGTAAGAACCACTTCTTCACGGATTTGTATAGAATCAGTTTCGTTAAACCAATCATTACTGATCAGTCAATCGAAATGCTTAGTGACAGACTGTTAAAGTTGAAGTAAGTGGGGAGGGGTGATCTTGCATTATTTGTTTTCTCTAGAGTGCTTGCCGAGAACGATTTTTTCTTGTTGTCAAGGGCTTGAATTTTTTAATTAACAAATAAAGAAGCCTAAGCCGTATATTACACTGTGATAAAACACGATGGTCATTTGAGAACACGAGGGAAATGTAGAAACACGAACCGCAGGCGAGCGTTTTCTACATTTCTCGAGTGTTTTCAAATGACCGGAGTGTTTTATCACAGTATAATACACGGCTTAGGCTTCTTCATTTGCTTTAAAATATAGATTTTACGCGCGAAAAACAATAAAACACGCTTTTTCTATGTTTTGTACTCTGATAAAACATAGGTTTTTGACCAATAAGAGCGCGCGCAGGGCCCTATCTATATTTTAAAATCATATACGTTTCGCCCGCCAAAATAATATATATTTCAATGTGACCTATAAGGAACACGGTCTTTGCAATTTTCATATGTAAACAAAAGATATAGTAGAATAATGAAAAAAACTGAATGCACGCTGAAAATTGTGATGTAGATTAGTGCAAACAATGAAATAAAGGATTTTGTAAATCTTTTGCATGCATGCCATTCCCTTCGTCACAATAGTAATCTTGTCACGTGATTAGATTGTTTCATGTCTTAGTTACAGAGTGCTGCCCCTCAACGTACGCTATTCACGCCTGGAAGTCTGTATGAGCCCAGCCATGATTTGTCGTCTGCTGACGAAGAAGTGATCTTCAAGAAAGCACGACCCCAGAAGCCACTTGCTGCTTTGAATGACTACCTTGAAAGGAGGGATGTGAGCCCGGTTCGTTCTCAGCTCCGAACATCATGGGTAGTGGCAAGTGATCGTACCAAGGGGTATTACACGCGGAAAGCAGGGCAAGCTGTGGCGGCAATGGTGCGCGATATCAGCCCCAGCGAAAGCGGGCCGTTATTCCATGAAGTAATCTCCTCTGATGCGCTGCGCCACCAATTATCGAGTGACGAGGATTCCATGGAAGATGAGTGCGTAGACCAAACACTGATGCTGGTCTTGGCTGAATGCTATGACGCTGCCAGTTCATGGGAGACGCGACGGCAGATTTTATCGATCATGGCGGACAAAGTACGCTACAAAAAGATTATTCGCTATATTCGAGGCCTCTCTAAGTACCGCTACACTGAAGCGAAGCGTCATTGTGCGCCCCATGGAAAGGGAGCAGCAGTCCCTAATGTAAGAGCCCCGCGAAGGGATGTGGCGACGCCCCAAATCGAACATTTCATATCTTATATTTGCAGCGCCCATGTTATCCAGGACTTGCCATTCGGGAAGCGAACAATCACTTTATCCACCCAAGAAGCAATCCATTAGAATGGCCATCCCCGAAAGACTGGTGAAGCAGTGCCAAGCATACTGTGAAGAATCAGGATTCCAGGCCTTGAGCCGCAGCACGCTGTTGAGAATCCTAAGCATTTGTTCCGCTTCCTCGCGTAAGTCTTTGCAAGGGCTGGATTATGTGAGCTCAACAGGAGCTCAACAGGAGCACAAGAACTGCTTGATGTCGTAGAGAAGATAGGTGACGTGGGCAAAGGATGCGCAGAATCGGCTGCGCGCTGGAAAGCGCTATCTAAAGGATGACTACAAGGTATACATTAAACATAAAGGGAGGCTAATCCCCTTCGTAATATGTGTGCATGCACATGATAACGACGGTAAATCTCCTCACAAATAGACGAAAGGTATTTACATGTGTGGCCGGTACATGATCCTATCATAATATGTAATAAGTTGTCAGTTTAAGCTGCTTAACAATGTTGCGCTGTGCGGCGCTGCATTTGGCCAGAACAATGCGACACAGTATGGGTGGGGTATTGGCTACCCTAGTATGAGACCTGTTCGATAACATGAATCTTTTTATTAACCAGAGGCAGATTTTCAGGAAATGATGAATGCAGTCGTCGATGACCTGCTGCCCAAACATCCCCTTATATATGACTCACACAATCTTTGCGAACTGGCTTCCAAAGGGAAGTTCACCACATTTGCTGTGTCCGTTCTAAGAGAGATGTGTTGCTCCTTCGGAATTGATGTCGAGGACATCCATGTCAAGCGACGAAAACCTTACGCTGACAGATTACAGTCGCTCTGTGATGTATGCACATGCAAGAAATAATTGAACTGTATTTTACGCCGGGCGGGGTGTTGGTGTTGGTGGTGGAGCCGGTTACGCAAATAGGTCATTCGCCATTTTGGGGTACTCAATTTGCCTTTGTAAAGCATATTTTGGAGGGTGGGAGATAATTTGTGTCATGCACTGGTATTTTTAGGGTATATTTCCTATTTCCAGCGAGCACCCCCCTCACTTTTACTAGGGTACTAGAAAGAACACCGCCCTCATTTTCCCCACCACCACCCCCGGGACTTTACATTCTCCATGTGCGCGTAGATAAAATTGAGCGGCAACCTGTCATAATGTCAATGCTTATGCTCCTCAATATTGAAAAAACTTTTTTCCATATAAATGAAATATCCAATATTAGAAGGTCATTGTGCTAGATTGAGAAGACATGTATTTTATCCCACATTTCAAGCATCTTATAACAGTAACAATTAACTAAGTACAATGTCAACTGCATTTCGCAACTCTATTGCGATAATCCAAAGTCAAGTAATACACCAATTTCAATAAGCTTTGACTATAGGAAAATGAAAAATGTTGAAATGAAGTCCTGATAAAGCACCTTGCAAGAAACCCAGGTTTTGGGGCTTATATCTTTTTGGAAGAGTTGAGAATCATACTTGTGAAATTCGGCATGGACACATTGTAGTGCGATTCTTCAGCGAATAAGGTCTACCGAGTATGCAACTTGGTCAGGCACTTTCCCATTTCCAGTAGTCAAAGTTATTTGAAATAGGTGTATGTCATTTATTCCGGCGATTCCTCGATCTTTAATCGAAAAGTTTGTGCACGTGTGCACGCCATTTTGGTACGGTCAAATATCTTTTAAAAACCTGAATTCTGTTTGTATTTGATTGACAGTGTAATACAACAAATTTGGCAGAGTGATTTAATAAATAAATAATAGAGAAGGAGAGGCATATTGTTTTGAGTCTCATACCTACCCAGATGTGCCAGAAAACCAAATGAGTTTCGCCACGTACCCGGGCTACGTATTACAAATCATTCCCTACCGACCCCCTGTGAGGTTCTACCTCGCGCCCCTTTGGTAAATAACGGCACACGCGCAACAACTCTCAAGTTCCTTAAGCCGTGGCAATCAGGGGATCAACACATCCCTTTAAGAAATTAAGGACATTTTCCGACGGCACTGTGCGAAGAAAAATGATGAATGACAACGACTTTATGGGACGAATTTTCAAGAGAATTCGGAGCTGATGTGTGACAGAGCGCCGCTTCGCGTGTTTCCTAAAATTGGATTTGAGGCCCGATAAACCCCCCCCCCCCCCCAAAAAAAAAATCAAGAAACCAAGAACAACTCATCTCAAGTACTTCCTCAGGTACATTTTCATGTAATACTATTTGCAGGGCTTGAATAAACCACATTTCAGACTCCCATTGTGAAATGCCTAAAGATTACACTTGGTGAGGTGTTCATCGTTTTGACAGCTCGGTGTTGTCATAATGCCGTTTTTGAAAGCGCCAGTGTGCAACGATTATAACCTTGCCGACAATAATTCTCGTATCATTTTAAAGCCTGTTCTTTCTACTTTCTAGAAATATATATTTTTGTTAATTTACTGTTTTACCGGGACAGTTTATTCGCTCTTGAAAACTTCCGCCATTTTGAAAAGTTTAGGTCGGTGAAATTTTGCCTGTTTTTAATTAATTCCGGTGACCTCAAAGGTCAAACTAGAAGTTTATATTTCAGTTCAAATTACTTATAAATCCAAGGTAAAGACGATTCTAGGCTTGTATTGCGGCTTTTTATCGATCCGAAGTGAAAACAAATACATTTTTTAGGGCGACTGATGAGGCTTGAAAAGGCTAATTCTTGCTGCTTGCGGGATATAGCTAGTGAAGGAAACGGTTATTTTACAGATTTTGAAGTAATATTCGAAAGAATAAATACCCCCACGTTTCTTACCATACGATAGGCTAACTATGGACCAAATATGAAGTAATTCGATTTTTCATCATGTGCCACATATTTCCAATTTCGCTCGGTCTTAGTGGACATTCTCTCTTAAATCATTTTGCCTGTAGTTCAGGGCATACCGCATCCCGTTTTTCTTTTTTTCAACAGAAATTTAAAACCTTGCGACAGTTGCACCGTTAATTGTCGAAGCTGCGCTGATGATGACGAGCCACTGAATCAATTTATAACATGAGCATTATTTTACCACGCCCAAATTTGTTCGAAATTTGTAAATGATAGCACGTGTCCTTGAGAATCGTGACATTGAATCCCATGGTTTTTAGCTGGACGCTCAGAAACAAGAGGCCCTACTGCCGAAAGAGGTTGATAATTATACGCTATTTATGACCAAAACGGCTGAAAACCTTACCCTTTGCGGCTGCACGTACCTATATATAGCCCATATTAGGGAGTACCCCCGGGGCACCCTCCTTCGAGCAAGGGAAGACGGCATGTCCCATCACTTAACTATTTGTTTCACCAGCCTGAGAAATCAAACACAAGCTAGTTTTATGGCCAACAATGCTGGATCCTTCAGGAAAAAAGAAAGAGTAGGGTACTAGTCCTATAAGCATGCAACAAAGCCAGAAATCGCTCTATCAGCATCTGCTGAGTTTCTTGGCCCTTTCTTTTGATTTTCTTCATTTTATTCATGGGTCGACCATTGGGTTTCTGTGAAAAACGAACGGCTGATAACGGGAGAGAAAAAAGTGAATTTCAGTTGCATATCTACTTCCAGCAACTCCTCATATTTTTTTTTGAGAAAAAGTAGGTAAAAATTGAAAATGATGGTCGTCGGTCGGTCGTCGTTGGTCGTCGTTCGGTCATACTGACAGGATTACACTAGTCCAAAAATTAAATCAATGGGTCGACTTTTCAATTTTAGAATTGAAATGAAACGAGATTTCTATCTATTGATCGGCGCACGCAGGGCAGGGGATCCTCTATAGCTCGTAATTGGTCACGTTACAACTTTTGTTACATTGTGACAAAGGCTAGTGTAGCATCCGTGGCATCAACGGATCACGACGTTCACTTTAAATGTAAGTGCCACATAAGCGCTGATACTAAAATACAAGCAGCCATCAAACATGAAACGGAAGTACAGACCATTCATCCTAAAACATGGTTCCATTCAAGCCTGTCAGGTGCACTTGACGAACTCACTTCTCAGTGATCAACCGGAAAGTGTTCATTGTTTTTTGTTTTAAACATTATGGCACATACTTGACATAGTCGTCAAGTTCCTAGTAGTCATTAGGCGAGTAGTAGTACAGGATTCAGTCGTCATAAAAAAACGGTATATGAAAACTTACTACTTTCATCTTCTCCTAGCGTTCCCTCAATCTGCGGGAGAATATACCAAAGGAACTTATCAGGACGACGGCTACGGTTAGTGATAGCCATTACTTTTGGAGTATCTCGCAAGTCTTGATCAAATCAACTAAAAGAAACTTTTTGCCACTACTTGGAAAGTCAACAAACGGACCCGAACGGCAGAAGACGTATTTTCACCGAGTGCAAGGGTTAGGCAAATAAACTTTGACTTGAGCGATAGTTGTGTAAATACACTGATTGCGGCAGATTTCAATCTGTTGTGCGTGTGCAATCCAAGGAGATACCCAGCAGTTCGAACTTATGGAACGGTATATTGACGTAAGAAATTTACTGTGATGTGCTTTTTAGCCTTCATTTAGACCCAACTTTTGAGATTTTCTTCCTCAAACTTGGCTAAATGTTAGTAGGTGAACAAAGGCCTCAGAGTAGGGTGTCTTCCAGCGTCTCTGGTGAGCTTAGAATTTTTCGAAAAGTTTCCATATTTGGTCAGTCAAAGTAATGGATGTATCTTAGAATTGTATGAAAACGAAATTCTGCCACCTGCATTTCAGGGGACGTAGCATGCTTCACAAAATCGGTGAATTTTACCTTTGTGATCACGATCGGTAACCTCAGTTCGGACAAAATTCAATTTTGGCTCGTAGCAAAGCAAAAATAAGAAACTGGAAAATAATAAATTGCTTTTATATATATATATATGTGCCAAACACTTTTCACTGACAAAAAATGAGGGAAAATTATTTTTGGTCCCGAAATCGAGTGGACCGCTTTTAGAGAGACTGCCACTTAATTATGGAGGATCCACAAAATGTGTAAGGGCTGGTTCGCACTTTGACATAAGCATAAGGATAAGCCGAAATACGCAGACGCAGTACGATGTTGTTAATTAGCGCCTTTTGTTGGAAATTTCCTTAATAAAAGGTGCTAATTATCTACATCTTACTGCTTCTGCGTATGTCGGCTTATGCTTATGCTTATGTCAAAGTGTGAACCAGCCCTAAGTGTCTATCAGACTCTTTTTTTAAATTGAAAAAGTACAAATTTACACTGCATTACATTACATGTTAGATTTACCGTTCATTTCTTACATTACAATACTTACTATACATTACTTCGTTACTACATTACTACCTTACTACCTTACTACCTTACTACCTTACTACCTTACTAC
>CM042756.1:13595983-13615983 GCA_022496165.2 Catalaphyllia jardinei
GCCACCCTAGGGTAAATAACCAACTTGAGCACAGTTTGAATAAAAACCATTCATTCGCGAATTATTTTCCTTTAGGAAGGCTTATAGAAATGGAAATAGGATTGTTGTATAATTTCAGAGGCAACACCTCGCAAACTTAAGTCTTCAACTCTAATTAATGTGCTATTGTTGTGGTGAATCACGTTACGTTTTCTCTGTGACCTATTCAATTTTTTGTTAACTTAATCTGAATGTAACAATCAATATCGTTCTATAAAATGAATGGACGGCGACCTGATGCTACCTTAGGGCAAACAACCAACTTGGGTCAAGTTTGAATGAAAACCATACATTCGCGATTTATTTTCCTTTAGCAAGGCTCATAGAAATGGACATAGGATTGTTTTATAGTTTCAGAAGCAACAACATGCAAACTTAAGTCTTCAACTTTGTTTAATGTGCTATTGTTGTGGTGAATCAAGTTGCCAAGCATTTAACTATACCTCAGCGACCAATGGCCCTTTTCATGGTTAACTTCACTCATTTTGCATTACAATTAAAATCTCGCATGTCTGCCAGGCAATTTCGGACTATTTTGTAGTTTTAGCCCGAAATTGCGTCGCATCCACGTTGCAACATAATAATACAAATGAGAAAAATAAACAGTGAAAAAGGGCTATTAAACAGGAACTGAACAAATTTAAATTACGTATCAAAACCAAAGGTTAACAAAAGCAATAACAAACACTCCTTTTATTCTATGTTTACAACTCGAGTTCCAAACTACTATTTATTAATAATGATTCTTCCTTAGCTGAATCTTTTTTACTATTTTTCCTCTTAAAAGCTCGCCTCAACAAGTAAAGCTCGGATTAACAAGTTACGATTAAGTTTAGGCTTTTTTTTTCTTGAAACAGTTTCACTTGTGAAATAACACTTCATACAAATTCTTCACAACTGTCCACTCTCTAAAATCTACAACCATCCGACAATTCACAGTAAGACATGAAGAGGAGACCGAGAGAAGTAATCATTTTGTAAAACCAAGTCTTGCTTTAATGCAAGATTAAACAAGATGCTTTCACTTACTTCTTATTTCTGACTGCAACTAGACGAAGCCAACAAAACTAGCCCCAGATAATTCACTAACCACTCCTTCACCTTTACCTCGAACCTTTCAGTTGATCATTCAACGTAGAAGCTGAGGACTAGTAGACTATTTACACACTTGAAATTCAACACGGCAGAGAAACGTTTGTAAAAAGAAAACAACAAGAACATAGTAGGGAATCATAAAACTCGGGTAGCTAATCGTCCAAAGACTGGGGGCGAATCGTCCGGGGCTAATTGTCTTTGGGGCGAGTTGTCCTGATACCCTTCTAAGGAATTAGCAATACTCAGGTAAAACTTCCGCCTTATGTGTGCCTGCAAGGCCAGTTACGGAATCTATTTTTCCGAAATGATACAAAGCGACCGGTAGTCTGTGATTGCCCGAGGAAAAGAAGTAAGCTTAACAAGGTGGCCAAGCACTTTCACAACCATCAATGAAGAAATGCAAGCAAAAGTTGTAGTTACAAAATACTTTAAGCAAGATTTAACACTGAAGTATCAGTGTAAAACTATTCGGTGGAGAAAACTTGTTTGGAGGACGGGAGCGGTACAAAGTATTGCCAACAAGCCGCTCACCACTCAACATTTTGTGATACTTTTAGTGATGTTATTTTAACAGGCGAATGCTAGGTGAACACTGAACATTACCCTCGCCGATCCTTCCGCAAAGTTGGGGAACAACACCATAAAAAGGGTCATCGAGGTTTTGTTTTGATTCCTTTCAAGCGGAAACCTTTCACAATCCCAGTTTAACTCGACTCGTCAAGCCATTTCCATATTTGGTCATAACTTGGGCTTGTAGACAATAATAACATGAAATGGACAAGAAGATGCAGGGAAGATGCTTGCTTAGTATGAGTAAAAAGAAATAAAAAAATGGCGTAAGAGGATTCGTTCTGTCATTTTCTCAAGATTGCCGGGCCAGACAAAAATTGGACGAACGTGTATTTAAAATTGTATCGTTTTCAAATCTCAGGTAAGCCTTGCATACAGCTGGCACGAGGGAAATTTGAATTGACCAATCAGGATTCAGCAGGTGGGAAAATTTTAGTGTCCTCACGTTAATGTAAGTTGACAGGAAAGGCATTGAAATCGAGCACCTTTTCTCATTGGAGATTGCATTAAATATTCACTAAAGGGGATTTACAATTCCCAAAACCATATCACATTGCAAAAACTGAAAAATATGAAACATCTTTGGTCTCCAAGCTTCTAATTTGGGCACCAAAAATAGTAGTTCCTCAAGAGTCGCAGTGTAGGATAATAGTAGTCTTATTTTGAACAAATTGTGCTGTTCGTCGTCAAATTAAACCCGGAATTCTCTAGTTAATTATTAAAAGAGGCCAAAGCAACTTTAGCATTGTCTTCATTTTAGCTAGCGGCGAAGAAAAAGGCTATTTTCATGTCGTTTGGGTAGGACACCTAGGTTTTGACTGCTGCACATACTGCGGGCTCAGCCACCGTATGCAAGGAGCACTCTGATAGCGTAACTTACAAGCACAGGTTCTGAAGAACGCTTTCTCTTATAATTTGCGTTCTAGAAAACGCTTTTTCTTTTGTTTGATCCATTACTGTTCTGTATCCGTTCGATATCCGTTCAGTACCCGTTCTGTTCGCGTTCTCGTACCCGTTCTGATTCTGTTCTGTACCATTCGCATTCGTGTTCCCTATTACGTTTCTTCTGATCTGTACTGTACAAACTCCAGCAATAAAATTCTAACATGGTATATTCTAAAAATATTAAATTCTTCTATTATGATTGCCTCTGACAGTGAAACACAACTCATATGGTGAAACGTGGTTAAGACTAGAAAACAAACACATACACAAACTTACTTAGCAAAGTGAACTAATCGTAAACAGCAACTCAACGAAAAAAATACACTTACATTTGTTACCGAATTGACTGCTCAAGGTCAAGAAAGTTGCAAAATACCCTTGGACTGCTCGAAGCAAAACTTCTACTATAGATCTGCTCGCAAACTGAGAACGACTGTGGAAAACAAGGACAGAAAATGACTAAAATAAGCCTCGAGTATCTTTAAGGGAACAAATAAATTAATTACAATATTAAGAATACAATTATTAAGTACAATATGTTTAGCAAGGTCTACCTTCCTGATTACTCTTAAACTCATCTAACGTTTTAAGTTCTCTGAATTTCTTTTCAATCTTAGACCAGAGAACCGGTCCTGGCACTAAATTTCCGACTAACACATTCTGCACGCTAAGAAAACAGACAATTACATTGCTAAGGGACAAAATACAACCGGGCTAATGAACAGGCATTTAGATATAATAAGCAGTATGAGCTGTATGAGAAGGCCACCGAAGATACATATTGAAATTGCAAGATGAAGTAACCGAAATATTGCAAGGCCATTTGGAAGAGAATTAAGACTGCAAGCGGTTTGAAGTTATATTAACAACAATTAATGGATGGGAAAAACAAGAAATCTTGTCATTATGCGAAGTCGAAGCACAAGATGAAGAATGCAAGCAAAGCAAATATGCCAACAAAACAACACAAGGAACCACCTCAAGTGGTAAATAGCTCCAAAACACCGCCATTTTTGTTGCACGACCGAGTCTGAGGAGAATGGGTCCAGCGGCTGTTGTGACGTCTACCCAGGAAGATCGAATATCTCCCGTCCTCTCATTTCCTTGACGATGATGCGATGCATATTCGAAAAGTGTGCAGAAATGCCTTCTAGAGGTGCTATCGGCTGTTGCTTCAATATCCCAGATTTAAAGAAAGATTTACTGTACAATTTGATGGCGATGATCACTCAATAGTACAACAAAAACGTAAACGATGGTTGATTTTGTCAAACTATCGAACAAGCGAACTATCTCTGTCAGAACCATTTAAGACCTGTTAGTGTAATTTGTTCCACAGACTTTCAGACGCTATTTTCAAACTTTTTTTCTGAAAGCCAACCAGCAATTTGTGGAGATACTAACGACAACCTATATCTTCCAATCCCACAGTATTTATAACAAATCCCGAAAAGTTGTGAGATCAATCACGAAGCATTACGACCGATATATAAGCTTACTGATATGTAGACAAGTTTCAACTATACGCTGCCAACCAACGCTTATTTCTCTTTTGATTCACATAAAAGTCGAAGACTAATCCTTTAAAATTACATCATAACAAAATTGTTAGAATCACAGAGTTTTTCGAAGGTTTGGAAAACAGCAGTTCGACAAACATTCTGGCAATAGTGTCGAAAATAAGATTGCGTAAAATTATCTGCGGACCGCTTGAGGAACACATCTTGTTCGCTTATCCAACAAATTTCACTGCAAGCATTGAGAAAAATTTGCATCGGTTATTTGGAGTTACGACTTAAAACGTGTAACAATGTGAAATCGGAAATTGCATGAAATGCTTCCTTCCACCTTGCTTCCCCCAGCTTCAAAAATACAGGTCCAAACAATTCTACGATTTTCAATTGCCAGATCGAATCCAGTGTTTTGGAGGTCATCACATCTCGAAAACTGCAACAAGTTCTTCGCTCTTATAAACATGAAGCATTTTAGAAGGTAAAATACAAACTGGATTTAATAGAACAACCATACTTTAACAAAATACATTCTCGCTAACGCCAACTGTAAACCAGCTTAAACACGCATGGGAATCTTGTCTTTAGGTAACGAATTTACCATCCAAAGAAGTCCTTGAGTTTTCTTTCCTGCTTTTCGTTTTCCTACTCCTCCATTTCGTATCTAGCTTTCCATTCCTAATATACAATGTACAAGCAGCTCGTCCGCAAAGAGATCTTCCGCGTCGTCGCTTGAAATATTGTAAATCGCTCTCAAAGCTCTAAGCAGTGATTTCACGCGCTCGGTCTAAATTTATTTTGGAGTCTTTCGAATCGAAATTATTACTCTTACTCCAGTGATGAAAATGAAATGATTCTTAAACAAAACTTTGACGTTTTAGTCCCAAAATATATTGGAACAATTAATTTTGCTTTCCATTTTCTTGAACAAATAGAGAGAGCTGACTAAGGCGCCACTGTATTTGGTTCCTGGGTAGACTTCGTCAGCAACCGCCGCCCCAGACTCCCTAAAACTCGGTAGTACAACTCTTCAAGCGCAACTTTGAGAGGGCATAGAAAATCGAGGATTCAAGCAAATTCAAAACTTTTTGCGCGCAAATGCTTCCAATAACAAGTAGATTCGATTTAGCGAAAAAAAATTGGGAGTTAGGTGCACTTTAAGTCAAGATACTGTTCAGTTACGGATTAGATAAGATTCGTGCATTGAAGTATTAGCCCTATTGTTTGAAATCAGCCTAGCAGATGCCATACAACGAGGATGAACGCTTTTACCAATGACACTTTTCGGTCTGGGCGGGTATGCTTGGGTACTCATAGAGCCACAGCCTTTTCTGAATTAGCTGTATACACCTCTTTTTATCTAAGGTTGTCGCAGCTCAAGTGTACACACCCAGACCGCAAAGGAGCATGTGAGGTAAAAATAAGTGGTTATTCAACAAATGACGGACATTCTGCAACACGGAAACTGGTCAGGACTTGGCTTAAACAATAGGTTTGTAAGACTCGACATCATCTTTTGAAATTTCATCTTCAATGGATTTTTCTCAACGCTTAGATACGGCTAACATAAACATGAGGCATTGTTTTCTCATCAAGATATATCTCTTGCGTAACTGCCATAGACTCCGCAGCTAACAATAACGTAAACATGTTGGTATTTGTTGTTGTTGCAATTGGGCCGGGATTTAATTCAATATCCCACTGAGCAATTTTTTCTTTCTGATGCATTATATTTCATTTTATCTTCTTTTCGGCTCGTGAGCGGGTGGAATTCAACAGATCCTGCAATCTGATTGGTTACTGAAGCGGGCTGAATTATCTCATATGGACCGCTTCAGCGGGCGGAATCCATCGAGCTGATCTATTTTTGTGAATGAGTTAGCGGTTATCGTCAATCTTTCACCTTTTTTTCAAATCCAAAGACGATTAATCAACGCAAGTTTATTTCTATTCACCTTTGATGGCAAGAAAAGGTACTGTCAGTAAATTCAATTGAAGTTTTTGAAGTTGTAAGAGTTTGTTTGGTTGTTTGTTGTTTGGCGCTGTAATGGCGCGTAATCCTGTGTGTCGTTTCTGTATAATTTTAAGTAAAAACTACGTCAATTTCAGTCGAGTTTCCCTCTCTAATCGTTGCTGTATTTGAGAGAATTGCTGTGGTGTACACTTAACGAACTTTCTCATTACCTGCTACTCAGTTTACGGTAGAAAAGTCTAATTCGGTCGAGTGATTAGCAAGTCAAACTTTGCACAAAATTTCACACCTGGAAAACAATTTTGGAGACCTTAACTAGGGAACCAAATGTACTAACATAAACTAGTTCGAGACAAATCTGTTCTTTAATACATCTTTCTTCGTACAGTATCTGATTTACTCGTTCGTTCGCCCGGTTTTTAGCCGGCGTATAAGCCGATTCAATGGCAAAGTTGCGTAAACAAACCCACTTGTAAGCCAGTTTACGGCAACAAAAAAAGATAAAAATGTTATTGGCCGGCTTAGGGTTGGTCCGTATAGGGAAAAACTGTGACCTCGGGCTTGTGACCGAGGTACATGTTGTATTGAAAATGCTGCCCGAGGATCTTGAACTCGAATATTTTCACACTTTCCATAATCCTTTTTATTCACAGATGACAAGGTATCACACAGGTAAGATGTATTCTTCACCACATTCAATTAATAATAAATTTATTCATCATCACTACTCAAAGCTATTTCGGTCTGCATGTTCACCATGTCGGTGTTCACCATGATAATAGAACCGACTGTAGCGTTAGTTTTCAATTTAGAATCAATTATTTTCCCGAAGGACCGAATCTATTCCCATAAGGAAATTCATGTTGCCTGAAAAGGCAAGTTTGTTTCCCCGCACGGATTTTATGTTGCCTGAAAAGGCAAGTTTGGTTCCCTTTAGAAGGGAATTCATGTTGCTTGTAAAAGCAAGTTTATTGGTTCCCCGGAGGGAATTCGTCGTTTCCCGAAGAAAAGAGCTAGGTTCAAAGATGGAATTAGACGATTCTGATAACAGGTCATTGGTTGCCACGAGCGGTACATGCAGTATTTCGGGCTGTTTGGCTGCAGAAATCACTCGGCCGCCATGTTCGACAAAACCTTGGTGACTCACAATCAGCAATGTTTTTGAGGTCCAAACTTTTGAACCTTCAACACCCTTGAAAGACAATGAATGCACTGAATGCTTTGCCTAATAATAAACAGAAAATAACAAGAAAACATGGCAAATCTTACCTTTTGTCGACGAAGGTAGAGCATTCACCATTCGCAGTAGGGAACACGAGGACACGTGCACAGCTATTGTTCTGCTCATTAAAGGTTTTATTTAGCGACGTTCTCGTTGCCGTTGCTGTCGTGGTTTGCTTAGGTTCCCTACTAACATGATCATAACGAAAAGATTTCTAACATTGAAAAGTTCAACTATTGTAGCGACCAAAACTTTCTACGACTTGGGCGTGTCACGTTTCTCCGTGACCCTCGGGGATTACGTAATGGTAATTTTTTTCTGGTACATAAGCGGCCTTGATAATTATTTTCGCAGTGCTTGTTCGCTGTCTGCAGTACGTTTGCTGCTTTTCTTAGTTGCATTTCACTGTTGAGAACCCAAAGTATTACAATTCTGAAATTTGTTCCGTTAGAAATCGCCACAGTTTAGAAACTAAGTATACTTTATATCGTCGTCATTTTGGTCGTTATATTTTGTACTTAGGCAATTTTCTTGTTTATTTCTTCAGTTGAATCACACACTGCTACCATCACCTTTATTTTTATTCGCGTTTACGTGCGTAAATGTAGTGCATTCGAACTGTGGCTTCGTTGTTTCTGGTGTTTACTAGACCTACATTCATTCAAAAAACTGTGTTCTTGGATCGACGGATTATGGCAGAAGCCAGTGATTTTTTCCCGGATGATGGCATTCGCCGCGTGAGCGAGAGCATTGATGCGGCAATGTTGAGCTCTGACCCTCGTGATAACGGTGTTCCTACAACATCGAAGGTTAAGAGAAGTTTACGGCGATCTCGTGCTGGTTATCAAGGATTTCTAACAAAGCTGCACAAAGAAATGGAGTTTTTACTTCTCGACAAACGGAACGTCGAACTCATGAACAGCAAGCTCAAAGTTGTTCATGCAGCATTCATTAATTACGAACGAGCGCATGCCGTCTATTTGGAAAGCCTCGATGATGCGGAGGAGATTCAGAGAGCAACCTCGGAATACAAAGCCGCCTAAAGGAAAAGTTTGAGTTTTTCCACCGTGTCGATCAGTGGATGGCCAGCGCTCAGCCGAGCCTTAATGTTCAAGTACCCTTATTGGAAGACAATATTCGTCCAAGAGATTCTGTAAGTCATCACGGCACTTCAGCTACTAAAAGCAGTCAGCGTACGAGTTCCCGTTTAAGTGTGAAAATAAAGGAAGCCAAAGTCGAGAAGGCGGTTGCCGAGTTACGGTTACAGCAGCTAAAGAAGAAATTATAATTACAAATAAAATGCGATGCTTTACTCCGACGGCAGGAACTTCTAGACGCGGAAAATGACATTGAGGCAGCTGCCCTTAAAGCCCGAATTTTGGAGAATGACATCGGCAATGCAGGTATAAGTGCGCCATAGTTTAAAAATCTGTGCGTTGAACAGACATCTTCCGTGGCTGAACTGAAAGAAACATTTCCCCCTGCTGCAACTCGGCCATTAGAAGAATTACCTATTCCAGCTAAACATCAGATGCTGAACCCTAATGCCCCTGAATGGTTCGCTAAACCCTCTGAAAGAGACATTCATCAGTCTGACGGAAGTCTTGGGCAGTTTGTCCAGCAGCAGCAGCAGCTGATGGAGCTCCATCAACAAGCGTTTCAATCTATGGCATCGACAATCATGCAGACAAGGGTTTACTTTACCTAAACCGGAACTCAGTCCGTTCAATGGCAATCCTCTCAAAATTTGGAGCTTCATGCGGTCGTTTGAAAACAATATCGAGAAGAATACCCAAGATGAATGTGAAAGGTTGACATTCCTCCTTCAATATTGCACTGGAGCTGCTAAAAACGCCATCAAAAGTTGTGTTACTATGGATCCGGCGATCAGATATCAAACTGCAAGAAGACTCCTAAAGGATCGTTTCGGCCATCCCTTCAAAATTGCCACCGCCCACGTAAATCAGGTAACCAGTGGTCCAGCTGTTAAACCAAACGATCAGAGAGGATTAAAGATCTTTGCAGATCAGTTGAAGGACTGTCAGAACGTGTTGGAGTGAATTGTATATTTAGATGAAATCAACAGTGCTGATAACCTAAGGAGCATTATTGATCGTCTTCCCTTCCGCCTGAAAGCTAAATGGCTAGACGTTGCCGACAGCATTCAAGAGTCCAGTCAGCGTCCAAGAATTCATAACATTTCAAAGTTCGTCTCTGAAAAAGCCCGAGCTGCGAACAATCCCGTCTTTGGTGGTGCGCTTAATAGTGACAAGGACAAAAGTAAGAGGGACAGATCGGGATGGGGGAACAGTCCTCCAAATACAATGGCGTCATCCCATGCTATTCATGGAAACTTTAGTGGGCCTGGTTCCTGTGTCCCGAACCCGAGCGAAAATCAGAATCGTCAGTTTACCTCGAGGCGAAGACGAAGCGGGAATGGCAAATGCTTACTTTGTGATGAACTTCATCAGTTATGGAACTGTGAGCAGTTTAAGAAGAAATCATTTGAGGATCGAATGAAGATCATTCGTGATGCTAGGCTTTGCGACAACTGTTTCAAAGTGGGTCATTTCGCATCTGGATGTATGCAGAAAAGTGGTTGTTACATCGAGATCTGCAATGGAAAACATATGACTGTCATTCACCCCCCTGAACGTTCTCTACCTGCAAGGCAAGAAACTATCGAAATTCAGGAGATGAGGAACAATGCCGCTGACCCTAGCTACCAATTCCATGTAAGAGAAAGTGCAGAACACAGCATTCAGAATCACGCGATTGACGCCGGCGCTCGTAATTCAAGCAGAAACAGCGGTGCCCATGGGAGAAAAGTATGCTTGAGAATTTTTCCTGTCAGGGTGCAAGGAAGGCAACCAGGACAAGAAGTGGAGACATATGCACTTTTAGACAATGGTTCTGAGCTAATCGATAAGTTAGGCATCAGCGGGGTCCAAAGACATTCCTCCCTAACTACTCAGGAAAAAAGGGACAGTCCAAGGTCAGGTTACGAAGTGTAAGCTCATCATCAACTCGATTGACAATGAATCAAGTCTGGAAGTACCCAAAGTTTGGACTGTCGAGCGTCTGAAGATTTCCAAGCTAAGCATTCCAAGACATCGGGATGTCGACAGATGGCCTCATCTGAAAGGAATTGAACTTCCAGAGATTGACATAAAGGACGTCCGAGTACTTATTGGATGTAACGTACCTGAAGCCTTTTAGGTTCTCGAAGAAAAACGTGGTAGCAAAGGCGAGCCGGTTGGCAATCGGTCACCACTGGGTTGGACGATTATAGGGCCAACTGAGAAGATTGGTCAAGAGGACAGCTTCAATGTGAACTTATAACGTCTGGAAACGAAAGATGATGATGAAACCCTCTCTCAGCAAGTTGAGAAGTTTTGGAAAACTGACTTTGTTGACTTGATATCAAGTTCAAAGGTGTCCATGTCTGTAGAAGATCAGCGAGCCTTAAAGATAGTGGAGGGGTCTTCCAAGAAGGTTTCTGGGCATTACCAGATAGCGCTGCCCTGGCGACAGCAGTCTCCTTATCTGCCAAACAATCGAATTCTTGCAGACCACAGACTACAACTGCTCAAGAAGAAGTTTCTTCACGATAACAAATTGTTCGAAAGCTACACGGCGAATATTCATGACTACATCTCAAAGGGTTACGCCCAACGAGTCCCTAAAGAAGAGCTTGATGTCGACGGCAGACCTCTTTAGTATCTTCCACACCAAGCTGTCTTCAATCCTAATAAGCCCGGGAAATTAAGAGTGGTATTTGACTGCGCAGCTCGATACAGAGGAACATCGTTTAATGACCAGCTATTAAGTGGCCCAGACCTGACCAATAGCCTGTTTGGTGTCCTAGTAAGATTTCGTAAAGAACCAGTAGCGTTATCATCAGATATCGAGGCTATGTTCCATCAAGTAATAGTTGATCCAAAGGCTGTGGATGCCCTGAGATTTCTATGGTGGCCTGACGACGACTTATCCAAACGACCAGTGGACTTCAGGATGATGGTCCATTTATTTGGTAGCACATCTTCTCCAAGCTGTGCCAGTTTTGGTCTACGAAAGACTGCTCAAGAAAACGCAGTGTTGAAGAACGTTAACGTCGACGATTGTTTGAAATCAGTGAAATCGACCGAAGTTGTTGTCGAGTTGAGGAAATATCTGTGTGCCTTGCTGTCAAGAGGTGAATTTCGACTGATTAAATGGTTGTGCAACCGGAAGGAGGTCCTGGAAACTATTCCAATCTCAGCCATAGCTCCCTGAGTTTTGGATCTGGATTTGAATTCTAACGTTTTTCCTACTGAAAGAACCCTTGGTGTCCAGTGGAACATGAACAGCGACATTTTTACCTTTAAGATGACACCAAAGGATAAGCCCTTCACATGAAGAGGCATCCTGTCAGTAACAAGTTCCATTTATGATCCGCTTGGCATGGTATCACCGATCATCTTGCCTGCGAAGAGGCTCCTTCAAGATCTTTGTAAGCAAGGACTCGGCTGGGAGGAAGAAATTGGAGGACAGGAATCCCAGTGCTGGAGATTATGGTTGTCAGATTTACCTTTGCTTTCAAGTGTTACATTGCCAAGATGTTTAAGACCGGTAGGCTTGGGCCAGATCCAGGATGCTGAGCTTCATCACTTCGCAGACGCTTCTCAGTTTGCTTATGCGACAGTATCATACGCGAGACTCGTAGACGAGAATGGCCGCACTCATTGCAGTTTCCTTGCTGGGAAATCTCGCTTAGCTCACATGAAGCAGATGACTATACCCAGATTAGAGCTGTCAGCCGCTGTTTTGGCCCTCAGAATGAATCAGACCTTACAAGAGGAATTCCAGTTAAAGTTTGACAGAACGTCGTTTTGGACTGATTCAACAGCCGTTCTCCAGTACATCAAGAACGAAGACAGGATTCTACACGTTTGTGGCCAATCGGCTAGCAGTGATACATGAAGGTTCATAACCCTCGCAGTGGAATTATGTGCCAACTAACATCAATCCCGCGGACGATGTCGGCCGAGGTCTGACGGTGAAGGAGTTATTGAACAATGAGCGATGGTTCAGAGGCCCTGCATTTCTGTGGGAAGATAAGCCATCATGGCCTATCAATCCAATCTCGTTAGCCAACATTTCCGATGAAGACCCAGAAGTCAAAACTCAGGTCAAACAAATCACCTTACCCAGATGGAGGAAAAACGACCATTGGACCTAATGATGCTCCAATATTCCTCATGGTACAAGTTCAAGAGAGCTGTTGCTTGGCTTCTGGTATTTGTAGAATTCTTAAAGGGAAGGAGGTACTTGCGAGTTTCATCACCTGTTGATGTATCATCTTGTGGCAGGCTGTCTATAGACGAATTACGATATTCAGAGGCTCAAATCATCATGTATGTGCAGAAGTCAGCCTTCTTGCCAGTGATGAAGGCGCTCCAAGACGCAAGCCATGAAGAACCTAAGAAGCTTACTTTAAAGAACATAGGCTCCTTCGGCACTGTGTACAAATTGAAACCATTTCTAGATGGAGAAGGAATGTTGAGAGTTAGCGGTAGGCTTCAGTATTCTATATTAGAGTGCCAATCAAAACACCAATTATTGCTGTTAACTTCCAAGCACCATGTTACCAAACTTCTTATTATGGATGTTCATGAATCTGCGGGACACCTAGGCCAAGAATACGCCCTGACCAATTTAAGACAAAAGTACTGGATTGTCCAGGGACAGGCTGCTGTTCGGAGAGTACTTGGTAACTGCTTTACCTGCCGAAAACAAAATGCAAAGAAGGGCCAACAAGTAGTAATGGCAGATTTCCCCAGCGACATGCTTACTCCTGATGAGCCCTCGTTCTCTTATGTTCGCATAGATTTCTTTGGTCCATTGTACGTGAAGCAAGGCAGAAGTACTGTAAAACATTATGGATGTCTTTTCTCTTGCTTAACGATGCGAGCAACTCACATTGAAGTGTCCGAATCTCTTGAAACGGACTCGTTTATTTACGCACTTCGCAGATTCCTTAGCAGAAGAGGAATGCCGAGGATGATAAGAAGCGACAATGGTACCAATGTAATTGACGGAGAGGGGGAGATCCCTGAAGCACAGCTGGAATCAACAGAAGATTGAAGAGTTTTTACACCAGAAGAATATCGAGTGGAAGTTTAACCCCCCTGGAGCGTCGCACATGGGAGGAGTCTGGGAACGAGTAATTCGTTCAGTGAGAAAGATTCTGAGAGTCCTTCTTAGAGAGCAATGGGTTTCTGGAGAAGCACTGCGAACATTGATGACGGAAATTGAGAGAATTCTGAATGATCCACCCTTGACACCTAACAGTGATAGTTCCATCGACGCAGAACCCTTAACTCCCAACCACTTGTTACTTCTCCGTTCGAATTTAAATTTGCCGCCAGGAACCTTTGAGAAGAATGATTTATATTGCCAACGTCGCTGGAAGCAGGTTCAATACCTCGCGGACGTATTTTGGAAGAGATGGATGTCGGAATACTTACCAAGCTTGCAAGAGCGGAAGAAATGGATCAATCCACGTCATAATTTTGCAGTTGGTGACCTGGTTCTCGTTGCTGATGAAAGAGTTCATCGTGGCCAATGGCCTCTAGTCGCGTTCTCGAAGTCCACCCAGGAAGGGATGGATTTGTCCGATCAGTCAAGGTTGCCACAAAGTCGTCTGTATTGACAAGGCCAATTTCAAAATTGTGTTTCCTCGAACAAGAAAGCTTACTTCCAATGTAGAACTCTATTTAATCTATATGGCTATCGAGTTTAGTTGACAATGACAAAGGCTTGTTAAATTCGTGCACTAGACGTTGTGCTTCAGATGGAACACTAATAAATTTACTTAGAGACCCACTTAAGATTATCGCATAAGTTCTAGTCGTTAAGTGCAGTTACTTAGTGAACTCATTTAGTTAAGAGGCCGGCTATGTAGCGACCAGAACTTTCTACGCTTTGGGCGTGTCACGTTTCTCTGTGACCCCTGGGGATTACGTAATGGCAATTTGTTTTCTGGTACATAAGCGGCCTTGATAATTATTTTCGCAGTGCTTGTTAGCTCTCTGCAGTGCGTTTGCTGCTTTTCTTAGTTGCATTTCACTGTTGTGAACCCAAAGTATTATTCTGAAATTTGTTCCGTTAGAAATCGCCACAGTTTTGTAAGTATACTTTATATCGTCGTCATTTTGGTCGTTATATTTTTATTCGCGTTTACGTGCAAGGAGATTAAATGTAGTGCATTCGAACTGTGGCTTCGTTGTTTCTGGTGTTTACTAGACCTACAATTATCTTAATTCTGCTCTTGAAGCAGCTGCAGCTTGAGCTGTCCAATGTCTTACGTTGACTGAGGTAAATTACGAAGCCCTAGTCAAATTGTCACAGGAACATTTTGGCTAACCCCAACAAGTTATCAGAGCAGATATGGATTGTTTTCTCAATGTGTCACCATGTTCTAATGATCACTCTCCAAGTCTTAGATACGTATGCAATCAAATATGTGTCCATTCCAGCGGTATGGCCTAGCTAAGTATTTCAACGGATCATTACTCACTCACTCCCTCACTCACTCACTTAATCCCAAAATACCCATTGGCACATAGGGCGTCAAGCGGATCAATATCAAAGTCTCTTAATTCCAATCATTATGTCCAAATTGCCACCAGAGATTAGGTTCCAGATAGCCAGAAACTCTTTATGGAAAACTAATGAGCTGCTGAGTGTGATTAAAATTGAAGTCGAAGCAAGTGAGGCGGGTGAGAGACAAAAACAAGACTGAAAAATTGTTAGAATGTGCCTTACATATTTAACATCATAATTACACTGAAGTAGGAAATTGGGACCATCATGTTTATTAATTAAAAGAAATTTTCAGGAACTACTTTTTGCCTCTTTAGCTGATATTGGTTGGTTTTACCACTTTGGGTATTTTTCCTCTCTACTAAACAATAATTATAATGAAACATTTGCAACATTTAAAACAATTAAGCTCCTGACCACACTTAACCCATTGATGCCTGTGCCACCCATAACACTTCTGGCATCATCACCTTTGCACAAAATTAACATCATCCAATCTCATGATCAAGCTCTGCAGGAGGAAGAGATCTTTCCAATTATATCCAGATCAGAGGGACTGGCTCAATGGAGCCTGAGATATACACGGAAATGCTACGAAATTTGAGTGAAAAACTCAGAGCAAAATTTCCTGTGACTACAAAGTATAAATTGCCTGTCTCCAAGCCTGGAAGTAGAACAATCACTGCAGCAAAATGATAAGAAAAGGAGAAAAAGGAATGCCAAAATTAAGAAAACGAAAAGTTTCAAGACATACAGTAGGACACTTTCTTGTCCAAAAACTCAAAACCTCAAAATTCTGATTTTTGCATATGTGTAGCAAGCAGGACGAGCGTAACTAGGACTAGCCCAGGTGATTATTATGGGATTGAAAAAGAGGATCCCACGAGGAAGAAACGAGATAGTTTTAAATGACAGTCGAGGAAAAATGCCTTGTTACCCTAGTCTACATGTAGTAGTTGTTTTTCGCGTGATTAATGTAGTGTGCAACATATACCTGAGCAAAAAAGTGATAAAACATGATGCTAGTATAATAAGAAAGGCATGCTGTCTCCTTACAAATAACAATTTGAATAGATTAGAGCTAATTTAGCTCCTATCCAAGTGTCAAAAACCTCTAGGTGTCAATGGGTTAAATGTAGTTTACATATTTATACCTTGATAGAAGAGGAAATTTTAGCTCCTTCAAAGTGTGGTTTTCTCCCTGAAAAAGACATAATAAATATTGAATATACAGCTCAACTGTATAATAACCAATGGCTCAGGTCAATTTTGGTCTCAAAATTATATTAAAAAAAGAACACCTCCAAACAAAATACTGAAAGCAAAGATTACAGCTGTTTATTCAGCAACAAAGCCTACGTCATATATTTTTACCTTCAAAGTTTCTATAAAACAAAACTTAGATAAAGAAACAAATTGACTGACAAGAGTTAAGGGAACATTGCCTTTAAGTGAAGAAGTAACATTGTGTAATAAAACCAAAAAGCAGCTAAAATGAATGATAGGAAAAGGGAACATTATATTACCAAATATAGTTTTTTGCTCAATACAAATAAACAATCATGTAGAATTAACTAAGTACATAATCATTATGCAGATTATGAAGTATGGAGAGCTTTGAAATAATTGTTACGCCTGGAATTACATGTACCAGATAATTTTCTCAAACTTCCTCAGCCATGAAGTGGCTCAGACTCAAAATATGTTGGTCAGGAGTGTCACAAGAAACACTGCCTTCCTGCTGTCAAAAGATCAAATTAAGATCCACAACATTAGGCACACCTGCATGTTAGTTGCCAAATGTTCTTTATATTTTGTAAAATAAAAATGTAAATTTAACGTGAAACACAGGGAGTGCTTGTGCGATCGCCTGAGCCAGAGGCCCATGATAAAGTGCTTGACAATAATGCAGATCGAATTGGAATTTGAAAATGTTGGCTTTTGAGGAGAGGGGAAAACCGGAGTGCCCAGAGAAAAACCTCTCAGAGCAAAGAAGGAAACCAACAACAAACTCAACCCACATATGACGCCAGGTCCGGGAATCGAACCCGGCAAACATCAACTAGCAGAGATGGAAAAAAGTGCCATCAACTTGTCTCGGACAAGTAGATTTTCCTGCTCGGAAATTAACTTTTCATCCTCACTTGCCCGATGCATATGGCACCGGGCAAGTTGTCTGCCAACTAAATAAAAAAAATAAATAAATACACTAAGACTTCCTCAGCAGAAGCAAAATTTGATAGCGGCTTGTACAAGGAGCAAAATAGAACTCAAGTTCTTCTGAGCCCTGAAACAGCCAGTTCAGATTATACAATATGAGTGCTTGCAAAAATAATATATTAATAGACATGTTTTCTCTGCAATTACCTGTTATTGTTCAATATTCTTATGGCCACCAAGTAGTTCAGTTTCAAAATGTGTTAGAGTGCCGCAAGAAAAACTTCCCTTAGTCTGAAGATTAATCTCAAAGACAATAAGCACACCTGCATGTAAGCTGCCAAATGTTCCACATAAAACAGCCAATAGATATGTTCCTGTCAAATATAATGTCAAAGTTTTACAAAGTTGTTTTTGTCATTCTCCAGATCATGATGCACGAGAGATTTTGCAAATAAGTTATACTTAAAGGTTGTCCTTCCAGCTACAACCTTGCTCAATGTCCTTAAGGCCATCAAGTTCAGTCTTGAGTGCACTGCTGTCCGAAGATTATAAATGTCCATAACATTACGAGCATGTGTATGTAAACTGATTAATTTTCTATATATATATATATATTTATTTATTTTTTAAGCAGCCAATAAGTAATGTTTTTGCCAGACATGCATGTAAATTGTCAAATGTTTTTCTTTAGGATTAATGGAAATTCCAAGGGGAGCAGGCTCTCACAACCCAAATTTTTTAAAGGTGAGTATAACCTAAAATTGTAATTTGCAAAGGGATGCGAGGTGGGGGGAGGTTCAAATCAAAAGAACCACCTCAATTTGTAGCAATACACATATGTTCTCAACCATACGACAAAAAGCCTACCGAGTATTTCCCATTCCCACTCAAACGCCAAAACATAAAGCCATGAAGTGGCAAAAAAATACTGTTTATTTGTGTAGGTAATCACATGATTTCGAGTGCAATTTGGAATAAATAAGCACGAGTAAATTTTTCAAAGACTAACAAAATTGCACGAGCCCGTAGGGCGAGTGCAATTTGGGGTCTTTGAAACATTTACAAGTGCTTATTTATTCCAAATTGCACGAGAAATATCATGTGATTACTTATTAATAATATACATGAAAAAATTCTAGATGCTATCATAATTATGCAGAAGCAACGGGCCTCAATCACGTGCAAAAATAATTTATTCAAACCATTTAACAACCTCTTTCGATCAAAACAACAGTTTTCTTAGTGCAAAACAAGCGCTTTCGATCAAAACAAGAGTTTTCTCAGTGTAAAGTTCAATGTGCAGCTAGGAAATTCAAGGAATTGTCTGCATTAGTCAGTATCCGAATCACTTTCGATGAAATGCAATCGTCGTTTGCGAGGTTTTATGACAGGCGAGGCCTTGCTGTTGAGGTTGAATGTGACAGTGCAGTTAGTAAAGGAATTCATCAGATTCTGCGCTTGGGAGCTCATCATGTGTGGAATTACTGCACTTGAAGTAGAAGGACCGGATGTACCACTGGCCACTGGCATGGGTTTTGCTGTGCTATTTCTTTCTGAGATGGCCCACGAAAGCTGGCGCTGTTCTTCTTCGTCTGCTTCATCGTAGTCATCTAAAGACTGAATATTTCTGTGACCAGTGACTTTTGCAATTGACGACCTCTCGAGATTTGCTTTCTTCATCTTGCTAACGAGTGTTTTGCGGGCACTGTGATTGGAAAACCGCTTCTCAGATGACTCAAGGGTAGTTTCAGAGATGATGTTTTTAATCATGGAGTTGATTTTATTTTCACCCATGGGCTGGACTTTGTACCAAATTTCATCGCTAGATCCTCTGTTGTATTTTATCGAGAGATAAAATGGACCACTATTCCTGGTATTGGGAGGCCTACGGCTGATGTACTGGCGAAATAATGCAACTGGACATCTCTCTCCGCCAGTCTGGAACATTTTGGGCTGAAACTGTCTTTGCTTTGCGTTCAAGCCTCCAGGTCTGGTTTTCGTTGGCCCTTCAGCAAACTCAACAAATTCAAGGCCATCGTCGCCTTTCCTGATTCTGAAATCCTCCAGTCTCATTCCGTGATATTCCTGCCTTCCACGGAGGCCAAATTGTTGGGCAAGTAGCCACCCCATTGTATGAATCAAGGATTCTGGAGATTTACCACCGAGTTTCTCGCTCTTCCAGAGAATTTTTTCCTCCTCTTCGGACAGCTGTCGAGCTTTGTTTGGTCGCTTCCCGCGGCCAGCCAAGCGAAGCTGTTTCGCTTTTCCTTCCAGTACTTGTTTGGAAGAACTGAATTCTCTGTCGCGAACAATGGATAGGCCATATCCTTTGTTTTTCAAGTGTCTGTCAAGTGATGTAATCATTACTTTCAGGCTTTCTGGTTCGTAATCCTTACGTGTTTGTTTTTAAGTTCGGCATAGAATGGCTCCCGCAAAGAGTTGAGCTCCGCCGGCTCGTAATTTTCAATTTCCTCAGCAATTGTCTTCTCCAAACACCACTTTTTCCACACCGAAAACAAAAAAGCAGTGCTTTTCACAGTGTTTTCGTTTTTAGAGCTATTTTTCAGCTCTTGTATTGTTGTCGCGGTGGCTAAAGAAAACCTACTCAAAACGCCGGCCATTGTTTCGCTTGAACATTTTCAGTGTATCCAAATCTTGCGCCGTTCAGGGCTTGCATTTGATTGGCCATCTGTAACTTTCTTTGTTTATAGACCAATCAGAATGCGCTCTATATATCCATTTTTTGCATTCAATTACCTCTTTTCTGCACTGTGTTAAGGAAAAAATGCACTGTTCTCAGCCAATCAGAATCGAGTAATTTTTTTCATGTATATTATTAGCTGGTAAACATTATGAAGACGGTAGAGCTATTCTATATGTTGGTGCCTGGTTACATGAA
>CM042756.1:13618483-13640191 GCA_022496165.2 Catalaphyllia jardinei
CACATCATGACTCCGCGCGGATCCCAAGACTTACGGTCTCCGTCCCTGATTATGGCTCCTGTTCTGTGATCTTTTACTAAACAGATGCACGGTAACATGGAATCCATTTGTTAAATAGATTTAGGCCAGCCTAAAAGCGTAGCTCCTTGGCCAGGTTGTTAAGAACCCGATTAAGCTAACCCAGGAAAAGGTACAGGTTTGATTTGAGTTCTGTAACTATGCGGTGAGGTTTTCTGTTTTGAGTTTTATAAACACAAAACAAAGCAGGAAAAAAAACATTTGTATAGAAGAAAACGTTATAATTCGGCTAAATTTTAATCCCAGGCTAGCGTTAGCCGGTTTCCAAACAATCCTGAACTGTGTTCAACAAGTTAACCTGACATGAGCCCCCAATCCAATCAAAAAACCAGCATTTGGTCAGCAGATAACTTCAAAAACACGTGATCTCGATGTGTTCTGAACTTGAGCCCGCAATATGGTCATGTGATATTGGTCAGCAGATACCTTGTCAACAGGTGTCAATTGATCATAACATGGATGCCCAATATCCATGAAGTACACAGTAAACCAAGGCTGCATGTCTCTATCAACCTATTATTTGAAGTATGGCCGCCATGTTGCACGACTCCACCGTCGTCGTCGCCGTCGTGCGTATGCGCCCATGAGCAATACCGCTGCCCATGATAAACTATGAGAAAATCAATACATGGGTCTCTTTTTCCTTTATGGTTATGAGGCTCCGCTTGGCGGGCCTTCGGGCCACCGGAGCTCCACTATAAACCACACACAAACCACAATTTCTCGTTCCCCTAACTCAGGCGAAAGGCTAGCGCTCGAAACGTCAGCTTTCGAATCTCTTTACGGTGGCCAATTCATACTATCAACCCATTTGATAAAACCAAATTATCTTGTAACACTCCCCACCGACGCATAACACCACAGTTTCTTTAGAAACTTAGCCCCTTGTTATGATGTTGCTTCCACTTGTCCCGCTCAAAAGACTAATTCCCGGGTTTTCAATCGTTGAAAGTGAGTATTTAGAATTACTAGTGGATAGTTTATGTTTGCGCTCACTTGTAAGCTCTTGCAGGTTGATCGATTTCTGTGCCTTCAGCTTCATTTCCTTGTGATTTCCTCCACCTGCTCGGCGATATGCGATCTGTAAGCATCTTTGAATGAAACCATTCTTCATTGAAAAAAGAGAACGATATTAACTTTAGAAACATAGAAAACCTTTTAAATCAACAAAAAAAGGGACACGCGTTAACTGAAACTCAATAACAACACATTTTTGCAAATATGTTACACATTTTCCTCTGTACCTTGGAAGACCTTGGTAGGCCGGAGGTGTGTCCTCTGTTGATGCACTGGAATTACTTCCGCCCTGAGCTGGTTCACTTCATCATTTTTAAAGTTCGCGTTTCTAAACTTCTCATCGTACTGCAGCGGAGAACAACTGGCGAACAAAGGATAGTCCAGCTGATTCAGGTTTGTTGCAGGAAGCGTACTACGCAAATGAATGACGCGAAGCTACAGTGGGACGGCCGACCATCAAGACAATAACCAGTCGCCTGTTTCCTCTTTTTTGCCTCCGTGAAAACTGAAGTATGCAAAGAGAACACCGGGAGCCCTCGTATCCATTTAGAATATGAATAAAAGATCAATGTTTAGTCGCGGCCATATAAATATTTAATACACGCGCGCGGTCTGCTAGTTCGAGGTCTCGAACTGAAATTACGGAAATAGCTCGCAGGGTGCTCGGCGCTCTAATGACTCTGTTATTTTTGGCATGGGGGGCGGGGAAGGGGGTTGGAAGCCCTTCCTATGATACAGCGCGTCAAACTTCGGGCGAGTTTTCACAAATGTAAACAGAGGGCGCTTTCCATTTGGTCAAAAATTCCGAAAATTCCGGTTCGGGGCTAAATGGAAAACGTTTTTTCGGTTCGCCCGACCGGAAAATTCCCAGAAAAAGTGGAATTGCTCAGAAGGTAGTCCCGTTTTCCCGGTTGCAACGTCCCAATGGAAATTTGTGTTCCATTTACAGCATTTCTCGTCTTTATCACCAGTTCCATGTCTTTCGTGGTCTTTTAAGCGGCCAGGCTTCCCTGGGCTCCCACGTGTTTCCAAAAAATGGCGGCTGATCCACAGGCTCCCCAAGCTCAAAATTAGTAGTGTATGCGACAGCTTGTTACGTTACTCTTCCTTCTAAAAGAATAAAAGAATAGAATACTTTCCATTCTTTTAGGAGGAGTAACGATTTCCAATAACTTAACTAAACGGCGTCAGAATGGCTCTAAAATCGGAACGAGAGACAAATTTGCCACAAATTCGAGGTAGGAAAACTTTATTTCAAATGAGATAGTTATTTACACACTTTTTTTTACGATCGGCGATTTTCCCATACAATTCTCTATATACACAAGCCGTCGCATACACCACGTATTTTGAGCTTGGGGAGCCTGTGGCTGATCCGGGTCAGGTTTCTGGAAGCTTTTTGCAAACAAACTTCAGGGCTACTACAAGTGCTCTGCCTGCAACGTTCTAGGGCCAGATCATGGAAGTTTATTGCAGCACGAATATACCTTATATAGAAGTGGCAGGTAGGAGCACTGGTAGCCCAAGCTCTCTGGGCATCTTCAACATGACATTGGGTAATGGCGTTATTATAGAAATATGGGAAATATGGGAAAGTGTGTAAATAGCTATCTCATTTGAAATAAAGTTTTCCTACCTCGAATTTGTGGTGTATGGGAAATATGTCGATCGTACAGAATAGTTCAAAATAAGGGGAAAAATAATAAAATCGACTTACCTTTCCTTGTTGTGTGTATAACTTCTGTCTTCATGGCGTTTGGAGGCGTTTTAGAGCGATTCTAGCGAGATTTAGCTTCTCTGTATCCCTCTCTCTATTTTCCTCAAGGTAAGGCACTCGAGTGACGGAGCCCAGCAGATCGCCCAAAGGAATCCAGCCATAAATTCGCCCCAAAGGATCTGATCGCCTCAAGACACCGCCTAGAGTAACGTTAATAAATGTTCTAACCATTGCTTCTCTTTACGGGATTAAAATGTCCGCCAAGGAGCAATGTTAGAGTGCAGATCTCTCAAGGCTTTTCCATCGATAGCCGTTGAAAGATGCGGGGACTCTATGTTCCGTGCACCGACCGTTTGAAATTAGCATAACGACGGGACCTTTGGGTTCAAATTACCTGCTAACCTGGTGGAAGAAGGTAAGATATGTATAACAGTTGCGGTGGACATTATCCCTTCTCCCACCCGGTTAGCAGGTAATTTGAACCCAAAGGTAGCGTCGTTATGCTCATTAACAGCGCAGCCGCAGGCGTGCGCGGTTCTAGGTTTTGCTTCGGTTTATTTTTTTTAAACCGCGCAGCTGTAGGCTGGGTGGTTTCTTGCTCTGCCTTCGGTTTATTAAACCGCGCAGCCGTAGGCTGGGCGGTTTCTTGCTCTGCTCGCTGTTTTTAACCGCGCGGCCGTAGGCAGGCGCGGTTCTAGGCTTTGCTTCGGTTTATTATTTTTTTTTGTAGTTTTGTCGGTGAGTAGACCCAAACTCCCTGCCGACTCGGTCAATTGTTGTCACCGGATGATGTCATCATCAGCCAATTAAAGGCCATTTCTCAGCTCTTTTCGTCATATCAAAGTTAAAACTTAGCCTTAGCGCTCGTAAAAAACACTTTTGACATATGTAAATTTATAGTCGTTTGAAAGGTCAAGGTATTTTTTTCCTTAGACATAAACAAAATTATCCGATTACAAGTCACGCTGGACTCATGCAAAGAATGTTTCCATATCTCAAGCTGCCCCCTCCCTATTCACGTACACACATGAAATTTTCTTGACACAGATACTTTGTTTCTGCTCAAGGGAAAAAAAAGGGAAAAAAAATTCGTTGCGACGAGGTGGATTTCAACCCGGCGTGTCAGCACGGCAGTCTTCTAATCTAACCACTAGACCACCGAGAAATCACTTCCGACGATTTAAGTAGCATATCGGAAACCCGGACGCTATAAAGAAGCTAACTATTAACCCTTACCCTAATAACCCTAATCAGTATTTTCAGTGTTTAGACCTATAATCAGAATTTACTTTGTGTATGCATCACAAGGTATCCAAGGACGGTTTGAGATATGGAAACAAGTCCTAACCATCTTTTAAATTGTTTCTGGGTAATGTTTTCTCGCAACACATTCCTTGCTAAATATTACGTAATGTTTTTGTGAGCGCAAAAGAGTTTAAAAAAGCGGGTTTTAAGTTTTTTTAAACTTCTTGTTTGTTTTTGGTTGGTGAGCAGACCCGAACCTCCGCGGATGATGTCATCATTAGCCAATTGCAGGCCATTATCAGCTCTTTTCCTCATATCCTCCCTCAGCAGAATTTTGTAAAGTTAGCAAATTAACTACTTAGACAAAAAAATGGCCGCCGAGGAGAAATGTTTATTTGGTCAAACTTGGGTTAAAATCCCTCGCAGGTAGACGTCAGGGCATATGCAAGGATAAAAAAATGTAATTTGGGACCAGTTGCTGACTACTAAGGCTGAAATTGTCCAGAGTTAAGCTGTATTTTCTTTTTGCGTGCAAAACCCAGGAGGTGATTATTGTTCACACGCTAAAAAAGTATTATGCCTGGCGTTAGCAATGGAATGCGTTGACGGTGAGAAATAAGGTCGTGTTTACTTCGCCAGAGGCAATGATGGAATTTTCTCGGGAAAAAGTTAAAATCTCAGTTCTCGTCAAAATCCCTTTTAACACACGAAAATTTATATTCGTTTGATAGGTCAAGGTATTTTTCCCTTAGACGTAAACAAAACTCTCGGATTACATATCACGCCATGCAAAGAATGTGATCATTGAATCACGCAACTTGTACTGTTCACTTATTGTGGAATCGATCACGGAACTTATGATCTGTTGACCCGTCAATACACTAAAATTCAGAGCTTTATAGCGTGCGCTGTGGAGATGAATTTGGCTTGGAATTTAACTGGAAGGGAGTGCTTAACACTGTGCTATGATTCTGCGGAGGAATTGGGGCAGCTGGCATGCTTTAACTGTCTCTATTTTTGCTTCAAGCAGGAGTGACTTCAGAATCGAGTGCGTAGCTTTTACTCTTCTTACGCAATAATAAAGGTCTTAATTAAGAATTAATCGTGCAAACAGACGTGCAACAATTTACAAATAATAGTTACTACTGAAAAGACACCTATTAATAAAAACTGATTTAAAACGACTTGTCCGGATATTAGGTAGAATATAATTATGCGGCGTAGTTCTCAACTGCCGTGTTCTGGGGAGGTAAACTCAAAGGAAAATCAAAAAGCGATAAGTCGCTTAAAAGGTTTCGGATCGCGTTGAAACGCAGCATGACTATACAAAAGACAACAAGGCATTACGGTCAGTTATTTTTATTACAAAGATTACTAAAATTTAGGCTAAAATGCCTATTGACGTTTTTCTCAATACAAACCCTTTGTAACAAAACACTTCCATGTCATGGCTAAAAGGCGAGAGGCATGTTTCGCGCAATGAAAGTCGGTTGTTATGACGACGGTGAATGGTCAGATGTACCTCAAAAGAATATTACGTTGTTTGATGGTGAATAAAATAGACAGACCAAACACAATTCCCATTAGTCCATTGGTGTTATCGTTGACCCTCTAAGTTTGGCTCTGACGAGTACATATTTTAACGACCTCCCTTTGCTGTACGAAAGGATGGGAGGGTCTTTAAACGTTCTAAGCACAGGTTGATTCTTTATAACGTGCCACTTTGCCATTAGGATATTCTTAAGATTAGGCACAGAAGGGCGATGTTCTGTTACAAACGGTGAATTTCTTTTGTGCATCTTTTGTTTATTTGGTAGCGCCGACGATCTTTTGCTAAATTTAACTTCTGAAAGAATGTCATCTTGATAAACCCTCGCTCTTTAAAAGTTTCCTCTGAAGGAAAAGTATGCGGCTTTTTATCCCTACCGTGGGAGATAAACTGTAGGCGCATTCCCCTTGCAAAAACTGCGAAATCCTTTAATGCTGGTTCTCACTAGCGCAAAAGCACAAGCATAAGCATAAGCATAACATAAGCATAAGCAAGTGAGAACACCCGCGACATAAGCATAAGCATAAGCAGAAAAAACGATCCTACTTCTTTGTCTTATGCTGTTTTCACTTGCGCATAAACAAGCAAGCCGGAGGGGTACTTCCTTATTTGGGCTATACGGGGACGTGCCGCTGGATAGGGTATGGTTTTTTGGCCTCGCCGTCCTAAACAGGGTATACAATTTGACTTGCCTCTGTCCTAAACAGGTTAAAAACCTGTCCTATACAGGGTATGGTATTACGAACCGCGAGACTCTTTCTTTTCTTGGCATGCGACCCGGAGCCTGCGAGAAGCTGAAAGAGCATGCGATCGAGCGGCGGACAAGCGACTCGTTTCTTGTCCTGATTTGCATGCTGTGAACTGAATAAAGCGACTGTTAACCGAACATTACAATGTCAATCAATTAACATAGCATTGTATTTTGTGTATTTTCTTAATAAACTTGTAACTTGTCGGTATCTAATGTAAAATATATTTCCACTTAGTAGTATTATAACACGCGCGCATTTACAGAACAGATCGTACCGTAAGTCTAGTTGCTCTGTCTTGGATAATTTGATGAAAGAAAGATGACACTGTGTCGCACAAGCGTGAGGGATCCCGCTGGGATAAATATTGTTTACGAATATTTTGCTCTGTAAAAGTTCTATTACTGGTTTAATCATTATACGGTAATTAAAGAAATCATTCCTCTATGATTTGAAAACTGGGTTTTAGACGCATCGAGCATGATTTCTCTGATTTGAATGACTTCTTAAACAGTTTAAATTCCTGTAAATCCAGTGTGTGTGCATTTGTCAGTTGTCCTAAACAGGGTCTTGAAATGGAGGCTGTTGTCCTACACAGGGTAGGGTTTTTAGTGTATTTTTGTCCGAAACAGGGTCAGGATTTCAAACCCTCGGCGGCACCCCTATACCTAAACATGGGTCAAGTACCCCCCGGGACATAAGCATAAGCACAAGAAAAACAAACATGTTCGTTTTTCTTGTGCTTATGCTTATGCTTATGCGCAAGTGAGAACAGCATAAGACAAGTAAGTGGGTTCGTTCTCCTTATGTTTCTGCTTATGCTTACGCTTATGTCGGGGGTGTTTTCACTTGTTATGCTTATGTTATGCTTATGCGCTTGTGAGAACCAGTCTTTAAGAGCGCTTTTCTTATGTGACTTTCATTTGTCACGGCCGTAGGAATATAATTGAGTCCCCTTGACAGAAGGTTGATTTCGTCACGTGTGAGATCGTAATTTAAGAGGTTCTTTATGTGTGCTTTCTTTGATTTCATTGTTTTCTTAGCTATATCGTGCTGCATTATTTTCCGGCTTTCTTTTTGGGGGAATTTGCAGTCAGAGACAACACTCTTGGATAAGATTCAACTTCTCGCCAAGAAAGTGATCTGCCCCCCAAAACAACATTTTGCCGGCGGTAACTATGTCACAAAACTCTCGGATTTTACAAATCACGCTGTGCAAAGAATGTAATCATTGAATCACGCAACTTGTCCTGTTCACTTTCACTATGTGACAAAGAGCGATCGCAATGTGGAATCGATCACGCAACTTATAATCTGTTGACTTGTCAATATACTAAAAATTCAAAGCTTTGTAGCGAGCGCTGTGGAGATGAATTTCGCTAGGAATTTAACTGGAACGGAGCGCTTAACCCTGTACTATTACTCTGTGGAGGAACTGGCACGGAATTCGAGCAGGAGTGACAAAACCCTTTGAACATATGCAAATATATATTGGTTTGAAAGGTCAATTGTGAGGTCTTTTTTCCTTCGGGCTAGGTAAACAAAAATCTCTTCGATTACAAATCACGCAATTCCAACCACGCTAAGCAAAGAAAGTGAAATAAAATCTCTTACAACCCGGGCACTGCGCCAACTGTGAATCACGCAATCTTTATTGTTTCCGATTATAATTGTTTCCAGCTAATGTTTTCTCGCAAAACGTTGTTGCTAAATATTTCGTCATGTTTTGGTGAGCGCCAAAAGAGATAAAAGAGCGCGGCTTTAAGTTTTTTAAACTTCTTGTTTCATATGGGCAATGCACGGAACATAGATTTGGTTCATTGTCTTGACCTCAAGGCTGTTTGTATTGTCGGGAACCGTGAACAATGTTTTAAATCATTTAGTTGTTATCGTCGCTTAATTGTTATGTATAACCGGAAATGACTTCAATTAATCTCGCAGAATGTACCTTGTACTCTTAGGTATCACGTATCGTGTTTAGTTGAGAAATATCCTGCACGCGGTCGAGTAGTAGTCCGGGAGTTTAAGTCGATTGATTCTTCTGATTAAAACGTTGATTAAATAGGAAACGTTCTTGAGTGCGTTTTCGACAAACTGGCGACCACGAAGGGACAACCTGAGCGAGTATGGAAAAGGAACTAGCAGAGTTAAACGCAAAAATCAAAACGTTAAGTTTCAGAGTCAAGAAGACAAACGAAATCCTCCAAAAGGATGATCGAGCGGCGTTGGAGAGACACAGAGCTTCTCTTGAGAGTGTGGTGACCGCAGTTGCGACCCTGAAGGAGTCTATAGAGGAGAAGAAGTTTGCTGAAGGCGAAGATGAACAAGCAGTTGAAGAATGGGCAGAAGAATTTGAAGAATCGGTTGACGAGGCAGATAAATGCATGCGACAATTGGCAAGCAAAATAGAGCTGATCGATCGGAAATTAAAACATGAAGCCGTCGTCTTTGAGCACAAACAAGCCATCGCGCTAGAAAACGAAAAGATCGAGCAGCAACGAGAAGCGAAAGAGCGTGCATACGCTGAAGAGCTGGCCTTTGAGCAGAAGAAACTCGACCTGCAACAAGCACAACAGAAACCGACGGAAACCGCAGGAGCGGCTGGCGATGTTAAAATGCCGAAGCTTGTAATTACCAAATTTGATGGGACACCTCAAGATTGGTTGCGATTTTGGGGTCAGTTTGAAACACAGATTGACAAATCATCTGCTCAAGAAGTAACAAAGTTTTCGTATTTGAAAGAATTGCTGGTTTTGAAGGTCCGAAATCTGATCGACGGACTTCCGTTCACGGCCGAAGGTTATCAAAAAGCTAAAGATTTACTCGCACGACGCTATGGCAAAACCAGTGAAGTTGTGGGGACATATGTTCGGAACATACTCGAGCTGCCTACGATCAAAGAGAGGGATGTGAAGAAAATTCACGAATTCTAAAAGATCCTGCTATTTAACGTCGAATCCTTGAGGACTTTGGACAGCCTGCAGAAATTAGACGCCGCCGTACGATTCACGTTTGACAAGCTGGAGGTTATAAAGAATGAACTTGCGATGATTGACGAGCAATGGAGCGAGTGGTCTTTTACGCAGTTCCTGGAAGCGCTGGAAAAATGGACTTTGAACAATCCACTCTGTGAAGCTTCAAGACCCAAGAATATGGGAGGACATCTGGACAGTAAGAAAAAATCGAGTTTATTTTTCTCCCAGCGTGGTGATCGCGACCCAAAGACCTCCCGCGGTTGTTTGTTTTGCGAAAGCCCCGATCACAGTGCAATCAATTGTGATCAGATCGTGGATTTGGTGGAGAGAAAAAAGATCTTTCTTCAGAAGCGTCTATGTTTCAACTGTACGGGAACAAGACACAGAGCGGAAGACTGCAAAAGCAAATCGACATGCCGCAATTGTAACGCCTCACATCACACGTCATTATGCGACAAACCGAAAACACGTGAGCCTGGAATGACAGCAAATAGCGTCGGAAGTACCGCGGTAATTCAACCTGTGGTTGTTGTGAAGATTGGTGGATTCAAGTTCAGAGCATTACTAGACAGTGGCGCAAGCCATTCGTATGCTTCATCAACCGCAATCGAGTTATTAAAGGTACGCCCTAAGTCTACGGGATTACGACAAATTGCCATGCTGACAGGAATCACAACAAGGACCATGCAAGTATTTGATGTGGTCATAAGTTCTGTCGCCGGTGATTTTAAGCTGGACGTGGACATAACGAAGGTGAACAAGAGAGAATTATTGGTCCTGGAGAATCCTGGCTACGAGAAAGTGATTGACGCAAATCCACACCTCAAGGGAGTACGAATGGATGACGATGACACGAAGAAAATGCTACCAGTTCATATTATACTCGGAGCCAATGACTTTGCCAAAATACGCACTGGGGAGCGGTTGCGAGTAGGACGCCGGGGGGGATCCTGTTGCTGAGTTCACCAGGTTTGGATGGACAATTATGTCGCCTGGGGCCGATGGTTGCTTATCGCCTGCCCTGTTAGCTGTAAACACTAATGCTGACTATGAGAAGTTGTGTGCTCTTGACGTGTTAGGACTGGTGGACTCTGCAACTGGAGATCAGAGTGCTGTTTATGACGAGTTCAAGGAACAGTTAGTTCGTTCTCCAGAAGGATGGTACGAAACTGGCCTGCCCTGGAAGGGAAACTGTCCCCCTTTACCGAACAACCGGGAAGGAAGTTTGCGCAGATTAAACACTCTCGTACGGAAGCTGAGGAAGACTGACCTGCTAGACGATTATGACGCTGTGATCAGGGAACAGCTGGAAGAAGGCGTAGTGGAGCGAGCACCTGTTGAAGTCTCTGGAAGAGAGTTCTTTCTACCCCATCGTGCAGTTGTGAAAAGAAATGTTGAGACGACAAAACTGCGAGTGGTGTACGACGCGTCCGCACGTGCACAAGAGAAAGCCCCGTCGTTGAACGATTGCCTCCATGCTGGTCCTCCATTACAAAACAAGTTGTGGAGTGTCGTTGTTCGAAACCGATTCCATCCTGTGGTAGTGGCTGGTGACGTTCGTCGTGCATTCCTGCAAGTGCGAATCCGAGAAACTGAGAGGGATGCCCTACGTTTCCACTGGATCGTAGACAAGACAGCCAAGCAAGTTGAAACGCTGCGTTTCACTAGAGTGGTGTTTGGCCTCGCCCCTTCGCCATTCCTTCTCAATGGAGTGATCCAGCAACATTTAGAGAATATGCTGTCTACCTATCCTGATGCTGTGAAAGAGATCCTTAAGAGCCTGTACGTTGATGACCTGCTCTCTGGAGGCCCTACAATCGAAAAGGCGAAACAGTTAAAACGAGAAGCTACCGAGATCTTCGCAGATGCCAAATTCGAACTGCACAAGTGGCATTCAAACAGGAAAGAGCTTGAGACAGCCTGTGGAGATTACGAGCCATCATTCGCCAAGGAGCAGTTAGAGAACACGCCGGCAAGAGGAGAATGCAAACTCTTAGGCGTTGGTTGGGACAAAGTTGAAGATACTCTGCATGTGTGTTTTCCTGAAACACCAGCCGAGCAAACAAAGCGTGGTATCCTGACCAACTTGGAACGACCCTCTTGGAATTGTGTCACCTGCCATGCTTGAAGGGAAAGTTCTGTATAGAGAGTCCTGTATCGAGAAGAACGCTTGGGATGCCCCCTTGTCAGAGGAGACTATGAAGAAATGGAAAAAGTGGAAGAGAAGTCTGCCCGAGGCGGTGTCGGTGAGACGCAGTATTCCTCTCTATCAAGAAGAAATCGATGAGATTCAGCTCCATGCGTTTGGTGATGCTAGCGGACGTGGGGTGTGCGCTGCAGTTTACGCCGTAGTCAAGCAAGCTTCAGGTGTATCGCAAGGGCTGGTTACTGCGAAGTCTCGTCTAGCGAAACAAGGTCTTACAATTCCTCGGTTGGAGCTCGTGTCAGGTCACATGGCTGTGAATCTAATCACCAATGTACGTGAAGCACTAGAGGGACTGACCCTTGCGACTAAAGACCATTGCTGGTTGGACAGTTCCGTTGCCTTACACTGGATTGCGGATAAAGGGGAGTACCGTCAGTTTGTGCAGAATCGTGTTAGTAGAATCCAGTCTCACCCAAACGTGCTGTGGCGTCATGTCCCGTCAACCGACAACCCCGCCGATCTAGGGAGCCGTGGTGGTAGTGTAGTAGGCGCAGAACTGTGGTGGGATGGACCTACTTGGCTCTCAGAACCTGCCCAGTGGCCAGACGATATCATGCCGGAACCAAGCCCTGATAGTATGGCAGAACGAAAGCTCCAGCAAGAAGTGTTCACGGTTGGAGTCGAGACCCGTGATGATTTTGAATTGGTCCTATGGAAGTTCGAGCTGCGTAAGGCCGTGAGGATTGGTGCTTGGGTCATGCGATTCCTGCATAATTCACGTTATTCCTCCAGCAGGACCAAGGGACCACTGACTACAGCTGAGGTGGAGAAATGTGAGATGTTCCTGGTCAAGAGAGCACAGCTGCAGGGGATGAGCCACGCCCACTTTGACCAAGACCAAGAACAATTGAACCTGCAGCCTAGTGAAGAGGGTGTGTTAGAATGTCGAGGACGGATCCAGGGCGAGTACCCAATATACCTGCCTGACTCAGCTCTGCTAGCATGGAAGGTAGTGCAAAGGGCTCACGTCACTACACTCCATGGGGGAGTTAGTCTAACCATGGCGAGAGTAAGAGAGAAGTTCTGGATACCCCGTCTTCGGAAATTGACGAAGAGAGTTGTGAGAAAATGCAGTGGATGTAAACGCTTTCAAGCCGTGGCCTTTGCAAATCCGCCACCAGCACCTCTGCCAAGAGAAAGAACGGAAGGTAACACGCCCTTCAACGTCATAGGCGTGGACTTTGCTGGACCTGTGAAATACCGTTACAAGCGCAAGGAAGAGCGAAAAGCCTATGTGGTGTTGTACTCCTGCAGCCTAACCCGAGGATTGTTTCTGGAGTTACTGCCCAGTTTGGAGACTACTGAGTTCATCAAGAGTCTGAAGCGGTTAATCGCCCGAAGAGGACGACCATCAAAGATCTATTCAGACAATGGTCAGACGTTCGTCGCTGCAGCCAAGTGGCTAAAGAAAGTACGGAAAGATGAAAGGTTCCACTCGTTTCTAAGTGATCAGTCCATCATTTGGCAGTTCAACCTTGGCCGAGCACCCTGGTGGGGCGGTCAATTTGAGCGACTGATCGGGTTAATGAAGTCAGCGTTCTACAAGACAGTTGGTCAAGGACAGCTCAGCTGGGAGGAGTTAGGCGAAGTTATCCTGGACGTGGAAGTGACCCTTAACAATCGTCCGCTGTGCTATCAAGAGGAAGATGTCCAACTTCCCACATTGACGCCAAACACGTTACTGTTCCTCAACGCCAATATCCTGCCTGAATTACAGCCACATCAGCTGGATGACAAAGATTTACGGAAGCGTGCCAAGTTCTTGCTGCGAACTAAGGATGCATTGTGGCGTCGGTGGACAGCCGAATACTTGCGATCATTACGTGAGTGCCATCGTCTTAAACACGGTGACAAGAAGTGTACCCTTGCTGTTGGAGATGTGGTCGTCATCCAGTCTTCTGAGCGGAACCGCAACTGCTGGCCTCTTGGAATCGTCGAGCAACTTATTGAAGGAAGAGATGGTGTAGTTCGTGGTGCACGGCTGCGAGCCGGCCGATCACACCTCGAACGCCCTATTCAGCACCTCTTTCCCCTGGAATTGTCGTGCGACAAAGAGAATGTGCAGAGAGACACGACACCCCTTAATCCTTCAGCGCCTGTGTTTAGACCTAGACGAGATGCAGCAGTTGCAGCCAGGCTTCGAATGCAGCACGAAGCTGAGGAGGAGGAGTTGGACTAAACATTGCATAGAGAACCTTGAACTGTATTGAACTGAAGGAACGTTAATACTGATTTTATTTTTGATTGCTGATTTCCTTAGAGAACACTTTTCAATCAGTTCCCTGTGTTGCATGTGTCTCGATTTCTGCGAGTCATATGGGGGAGTATGTCGGGAACCGTGAACAATGTTTTAAATCATTTAGTTGTTATCGTCGCTTAATTGTTATGTATAACCGGAAATGACTTCAATTAATCTCGCAGAATGTACCTTGTACTCTTAGGTATCACGTATCGTGTTTAGTTGAGAAATATCCTGCACGCGGTCGAGTAGTAGTCCGGGAGTTTAAGTCGATTGATTCTTCTGATTAAAACGTTGATTAAATAGGAAACGTTCTTGAGTGCGTTTTCGACAGTATCTTCTGTTCATGCTTTAAGGAAAATGTTAAGTAAGATTTTAATGTTTGTAAATGTCTTTTCCAATCTTTTATCTTTATCGTAAAAGTTCTCGATTTCTGCCCTTCGGCAAAATGGCTGTCATCCCGCAAAATGCCATATAAATTATGACAGATTGCCAACTTATACCTTGCATGATTTGTAGACAGATTCTATAAATTGCTGCTTCAATATATAGAAGAATTTAAAGTCGATTGATCTCGAATTAACTTCACTGTTTTATACGTAAAAAACAAGCACCGAGTTGAGTGTCTTTTCACCGGGTTTCTTTCGCCAATTTCGAAATGAAGAAGAAACCAGGCGGGCGCAAATATACTTTGATGGTTGTACACGAGTTAGTTAAGTTAGGCTTTGGTAAGATATTGCTGAAACCAACTGCAGTTTCCATAAGGAAATGAGACATACAATGTTAGATGGAATTAAGTGAAACGTTATTATGGTTTTTCATATTTTTGCGCTACGGTATAACATTTCACTCGCTCCCGCAAGATGGCCGTCATCCTGAAAAGTCACCTGGAAACAAATAGAGTTAGAGATGTTGACCAACAAATAGTAAAAACGAATTCTGCGATGTCTGGTAACCCCCAAATGTCAATAAGCTGAAATTAACTCCAAGGCTATAAGCCTTAATAAAAGCTCATTTTCTGATCAATCGAAGATGAAAAACAGAACAGAAAAATCACTTGCTCACAACTTCCACCAGCCAGACAGACTGGTGCGATGGAAGTTTATTGGCTCGCAAAATATCGCAGAGATGCAAAGACGGAGAAATAACAAATATATTTTTGACCTTCAAATAAAAATTACATATGAAATCAGGCTTAAACTGTTGTACTACATTTAAACAAGTAAAACCTCTGTTGAGGTCCTTGTCACTTAAGGCAATTTCACTATTTAAGTATTTCTAAGTTTCGGCATAGCAAGCATGTAGCTCACACCCTCTAGAGCAAGATCAAAGTATTTGTATCAGTCTCTCTGAAATTCCCTGAAACATGGAGGAATGAAGGGTACAGGAAAGAAGACACCACTTAGCACTTTCCTGGTTGATTAAAAAAAAAAACATCCTACAACCTATGCCAAATTCTTGAAGTTAAATCCTGTCAAGATATGAATTTAGCCGGGAATCCTGCACCATAGTTTGGTCAAACTCCAGATCCTGATAATACCTTTTCAGACCCAGCTAAATGTAACAAAATCAATAATCACTACTGACAAGGTGAAGGTAAACTCTGCATATGAGCCAAGTGGTTCATATCAGGCCGAAGCTTATCCTGGTTTCTTTAACATGAAACAACCAGGAGTACTTCTACTGCCCGCTGGATGGGATGCTCGTCCATACAGCTGTAGCAATGTTGAGAGGCACTGTGAGAGTATTTAGTGTCTTTACCAAGAACACAACACAATGTATCCAGCTGTGTCCTAAACAACGGTCACGCGTCGCCTTTTTTTTTCAACTACATCGAGGCGTCGGGCAGGGATGCCCCTTATCGGGTCTCCTTTTTGTAATTGGCATTGAGCTTCTCGCAAGGGCTTTGAAAAGCAACAGTGACATCAAAGGCATATTCGTTGGCGGAAAGGAAATAAAAGTCACCCAATTCGCTGATGATACAACAGTGTTCGTTAACGACCATCAGTCTGTAATCAAACTTTTGAAGCTTCTAAGTGAATTTAAACAAGCCTCCGGTCTAGAGATAAATACAAGCAAAACAGAAGCGATGTGGCTTGGAGCCTGGAGAAACAAAACTGATACCCCATATCATTTTAGATGGCCCCAAGAACCGATTCAAGCTCTCGGCATTTTCTTTTCGTATGACTCCGACGCTGCAAATAATCTGGATTTTAGAGAGAAAATTACCAAATTGGAAAACACGCTTAAAAATTGGAAAAGAAGAAAGCTTACTCTCCATGGCAGAATCAAAATAGTGAAAACTCTAGGTTTATCGAAGCTAATTTATAATACTTCTGTGCTCGAGATCCCCGATTGTTACGTCAAAGAAATAAACAAACTAACTTTCAATTTCATATCGGAGGGAAAACCAGCCAAAATAAAAAGAAAGACTATAGTAAGCGATATAAGTCAAGGAGGATTAAGAATGATATATTTTGAAATCATGAATAAAGCGCTGAAAATTGCTTGGATCAAGAGAATCACCGAACACGTTCACCCCGCATGGAAAGTAATACCAGAGTTCGCCGCCGCCAAATATGGAGGTTTATCTTTTCTAACAGAATGTCAATACGATATCAAATATCTCAACCTTGATACCCTTCCACCTTTTTACCACACGCTACTTAAGTATTGGCAAGAATACAATGCTAACAAATTTTCAGGAGACCACTGTATACACAACAAAATAATCTGGAATAATAGTCGCATCCTGATTGAAGACCGGCCAGTTTTTTTCAAACCCTTATTTGAAGCTCAGATTACACGCATTAAACATTTTTTAAAAGAAGATAAAAACCTTCCTCTCACTAGACGAGCTCATTTGTAAAGTGAACATCAACATCCCTTTTACACAATACTATGGCCTCATCGCCGCCATTCCTACAGGATGGAAGGATATATTAAAACAAAGCAACTCACACCTAAACGCCCCTCTTGAAGACCTTCCCTCGACCCGTGTAGCATACGCTACACTTCTAAACAACTACGTAAGTCCACCGACATCAGAGATTGCGTTTAAAATTGCGTTTAAAATCATACACCACATTTTACCTACTAAATCCAGCCTTTTTCGAGCTGGCATTACTGAAAGCGACATTTGCTCTCTATGCACCACTGAAAAGCAAACAATAAACCACCTACTTTACCACTGTACTGTATCTAAGGCTTTCTGGGACAGATTCACAAACTGGTGGAAATTCAAACAAGTGGTCAATTTGACTGAATCTGACATCCTATACGGTTGGCATGATAACATCAAAAATAGACAGGCACTTAATGTCACTCTTCTTATTGCAAATTTCCATATCTTCGCGACAAGTTCATGTGATGGCAACTTATGTTTTGAAGGCTTTCTTCTCCGCCTCCACGATAAACTTGATATTTTAAAGCAAAGTTATACTGCCCAAAGAAAGCTGCATATATTCTTGAATATCTGGTGAAATCTAATTTAAATCTCATTCGGTTAATCCTTTTTTTTTCTACTCTCGCCTTTTGTAACTCTTTTCTTTATGCCAGCCGTAGTCTTGTTCGTAGCCGTTAATTTTTTTTTTACATATTAAAACATAAAAATAATTGTTACCATTATATAAATAGTGTAAAGTTAATAGTGTAGTATCGTTCCGTAAGCATTGTAAGTTGTGTAAACTCTGTAAACTGTAGCAGAAGTGTTTTAAATTATTATGTTGAGTAGTGTTAGCAATTATTGTAATTACGGTAGTGTAAGTGTTAGTGTAATATTGTTTGTATTGCTCTTGTAACTGTACTTTGAGTCACATTAAAAAATTATATATATATATAAAAGTTAATTAAAATTGCAATTGTCAGCTATTTTAATAAATTGCCCAGCTCAATATAATGAAAAAAAAAAAAGAACACAACACAATGTCCTGGTCAGGGATCCAAACTAGGATGCTTGATCTGGGGACAAGTGCACTCGGGAGGAGGCCCTTGTGTGTTTTAAACACCAGGGGAATGACCCAAATAACTACCTTGTACATATAACAAAAATAGCTATCTTTGTTCAGAGAACTCATTATTTTAAAATTAATATAAAGTATGAATGAAGAACGTTTTTTAAAAAAAAATGTAAAAGCGCTATCAGAAGAAACCAGAGGAATGGCAGTGGTTCAAACCAAAGACTCTCAGACAGTAAAAGGAGAATGGATATTTTAATGGAAAATACGTTTGAATTACAGGTAAATTAGGTACCAGCCTATGAAACATAGCTATGACAAAATCATTTGCTCTCAGTGTATTCCATTTGATCAAGAATTATGACTGGCATGCAGATACTTGACAAAGAAAGTCCTTAAGTGAGGCAGAAGAATATTTTCAGTTGGATGTGGAAGCTTAGTTAGGGAGGAGTTCTTGAAACAACCAGTGGGGAATTCAAAAACTTAATGACCTCAAATTAGAAAATGCAATGTCTGGATAATTAAATGTTATGATTGTTCAAACACTTGAAACCTGAACTAAATGGGCAACATAAAGATCTTTCATTCAACTAATCTTAGATGACAAAAATCCACAGCACTCTTTGAATTAAATAGACCAAAGGATATTATCAGAGGCTTCAGCCCTGAAACTTTTGTTGTCATTATTACAAACATCAAGATCCAGTAGTTTAGATGATGGCAAACTGGTCTTCTTGGCAACAAAGAATCAGACTGCCATTAGGCAACTTCTCCACAGGCCAGCTGCCAATCTTCCAGCCCGGTGAAATTATACTAAAATTATCGCGATCTTTAATTATATATTTGGACGAAGAATCCTCCACTAAATATTGTTTATGCACAGTGAAATAATTGTGAAAGACAATATAGTGCAGTTTGATTATTTATAGCGTGTTTCTATGAATTAAATGGATACAAATAGCCTTACATTTGCACAATAACAGCAAATAAATTTTTATCGTACTACAGAGCCAGTAAGAAATATTTACTTAAGCGTCATGGCAAATAAATTGTTATTTTCATGTAAAACCCACACACGCACCGGTCGATACTCACGAAGAATGTTTCAAGAAACTAATCTCCGACATATGTTGCGTTAAAAATAAGAGATCATTTAGACCTATGCTTGATTTAACATAAGCTTAAACGTAACCAGATACGAAATGCTAACAAGATTATTACCTATTCTAACTTGCAGTCAGTATAGATCACCAATTCGTTTTTACTCCTGGTTTTACCACTTGGCGATTGCTAAGATCCTACTCTATTTTATGAGATGTAGACAAACCGAGAAATTAATTGGCGAACTAAACCAATCCGTTGGCGAACCGACAACAAAGAAAGTTGGCGACTGGAATTAAAATTTCTAACAGGAACGAAGGCAAGACGGCACAAGTCCGATTCACTGCGAGTCAATGGCAAACTTGCCGTCCCACAACAACAAAGAAAACCTCATCACTTCGACGGGTAATGTATTGTTAATCAACTTACGGATTTGGAAAAAGATCCCTGTACTTTACAGCGCAACACACTTAAGCGAATAATTTTAACAACAAACTTTCAAGAGACAGTGGACTTGACTCCATGAACGCCACTAACAACTAACAGGTCACGTGACAATCGACGGTTGATAATATAGTTTATTCGCAATGCGTCATGGGAAGGGCTTCCAGCCCCCCCCCCCCGTATTTTCGGTGAGCGATCGGATCCTCCGAGAATTTGCGAGTCCCAGACTTCTAAAATTTCGGTTCCAGACCTCGCACTTGCAGACCGCGCGCGTTTTAAAATTCAAAAAAGGCCGCCAGAGAACACAAAACACGCCCAATAAATGTAGTTTTGATCTTTTATTTTATTCATGTTCTAAGCGGATGTGAGGGCTCCCTGTGAGGGAAGAAAAAAAGTATTGGACGAAAAAAGTAAAGGGTTGGTCTGTAAGGCTTACGAGAGATCAACAATTTACGAGCGAACGTTTGGAGTGAATTCATCAAGAATCATGTTTAATACGCCAAAGGAGCTAGCCATCAACCGGGGCTATTGACTCTTCACCTTGATGAAAAGCATCTTCAGAAGCGTCATCGTATTTTTTAGACGTGATCGTGAACCATGGGCGTAGCCAGGATTTTCAAAGGGGGGGTCACACTGAGTCATACAGAGGGTTCTCACCAGATTGTCACCTGAATATTGTAGGTTGTTTGCTTACAAAAAGGCTTAGAAAGGGGGGTCACAGGCACCCCAGGACCCCCCCTGGCTACGCCCTTGTCGTGAACCAAGTAGGATCCCAGCACGAACTCATAACATGTGTTATGTATCGAGTACACCTAAGTAAAACGCTCTGAGAAACTTCGTAACGTGTAATTAAGTTAAAAGCTCGAACTAAACAATATTCTCTCGTTATTTTCTTGTAATATAGGTATTTGTCTTCTCAAGAATGAAACCCATGTAGCGAATTATTGTACATCTAAGATAAAAGAAACTAATGTATGAGTTGACCCCAGCAAAACAACTCTTGGATTGTACTGTCACGCAATCCTGAAGCAATAAAAAAATCATTCGAAAACCATTCAGTGAATAAAGTCAAGAAATTTTGATGTTATAGGAGAGTAATAAAGATTACACTTCTCTAATTTTTAAATCTGCGTTTTCCCAAACCTGAGATATTCCTCGAATTATTTTGAACAAATTTACAGAGCCCAGAGTGGCTCTATGTCACGCACCGCCATAACTCTGAAATGAAAAATATCTCTCTCGTTTGAGAATTGAAAAACAACAAACAACAACAACGGCAAAGACTAAAGAAAATAGACTGAAACGTTCATAGGCTGATGTAACGATCTTGACTCATTTTACGTGCTAAAGGTCTGTGTAAGAGTAATAAGCTATTAATCGATTCCAAGAAATACAATCGAAGCCAGAATAACTTGAGCACATCGACTCGATTGAATTTCGCACGACTTCAAATGTAGAACATTTAAGCTCAATTGCAATATAGCTAGTGCTTCTCAGTATAACGACTGCCTGGGTACACGCAGCAAGGCGTCTAGTTTGTTATAGTTCAAGGCTCAAAAATAAGTTAAAATTACTGTTTGTCAAGAGGGTTTTAAATTTTACTGTGGTGTTTTACGTTAAATTGTGTTCATTTTAAATTCATTAATACGTTGAACTAGCAAACGTGATAATTTTATTTTTTTCAACGCCAACATTTGTAAGTTGATACTTCTGTTTTCTTCGCAAAGTTTGTAACATGATACCGTTGTTTTCTCGAAAACATACAAAGGACGATATGCTCGCTTTTTTCCTGTAAGAGAAAAGTGAAATAATGCTATTAACGTCTGAAAAAAATGGAAGAGGAATGATTTTGTTTCATTCAAGAAGCAAATTTTCATATCATCGATAAACAATTACTAATTTAATTATCAAATAGTCACGTCGTGTCTCGGAATAGCACGTTCTTATTAGGTTGCCACCGTTTGTGTTAACAATAAACCAGTGCAAAATACACAAAGATATCGATTAATGAAGCCGAGAAGTTTTTTAACTTGACTGATGTTATATCCTACATCAGCGAATGAGTCCCCTCAAAGACTGACTAAATTTATTTGCGGTTTCCATAAGTGCCACAGTGTCTGCAGCAGCATTTGAGAGTTGCTTTTGTCACGACATTACTAATTTTAATGCCGCTAACCCGGAAATGTTTCAGTGGCGGATCTAGGGGAGGGGCCCGGGGGGCCCGGCCGCCCGGCCTATTTTGGGTAAACAGAGAAGAAATGACTGAAGGGAAAAAGGCTGTCATATTAAGCGATGCTGTTAGTGAGATCATATGAGCCAGTACGTGGCTGTGTAGCCTCGCGATGCGGTTCCAGTCGATACCCACAATTTGACCCTTGCTCACCACAGAGTCTCCAGTAGCTCAGTGGTAGAGCATCCGCCTAGATCACGGA
>CM042756.1:13660050-13671599 GCA_022496165.2 Catalaphyllia jardinei
GATAGCGACTGTGTACGAGTCTTCTCCCCACCCGCAGAGAGGGAGACAGAGACGCATTTTATTTCTCGAGAGTTGTTTTATTTGAATATCAACCTCGCATCAAATTAAACAAAACTATTTCCTACCTACACATTGTTTTAGAGGTATATACCGGAAATTCTATATCACTGTTCAGATACGCCACAATCCAACATATAGCATAGATCGTTTTTCAAAACTATATACTACCTAGGTGATCAAAATCTGGCTTTTTATCTAAGACATCGGGTAACAATGTCCAAAAATTATTGCATGAAATTGTCGGTACTCGCTGTTAACCTGCGATAGATTACATAGTATATGTCAAGCCTTCGTGTAGCTACTATGATCTTGATTGTATTTGGGTCGCTAAGCTTAGTGCATTCTTTGCTCCTCTTTAACGTTTGTGATTCTAGAAGCCAAGTTTTCAGTTGTGTCGTTATCACTCTAGCCAATCACAAGACACACAGATAATACAGCGAACCAATCAAAACTCGAATTACATGTAGCTGACGCAGAACGTGGGAAAACGCGTGCGAGCGAGCCACGATTGGTTTTAAATTTACCTCTGATTGGATGAAAAAGTGGCGCGAGTTTTCGAGCCAATCGTGTGGTACAGTAAGTGCAAAGCCAATTCCTATTCGGCACTCAAGTGAAAACTGCTTTAGAGATATAGCACTGCATTTAGCAGAATGGTTTTCCAATTTTTAAGAAATGTTGGGAGTGATTTAATTAAATATCATTATCTTCCGATACAATTATTTGCAAACAACTAAATTTACTAGCAGAAGAATCTACTGCACGGAACCATATTAAATTATGATTTTTACGATAACAGCACAAATTCTCGCCCGCTCATTGGCTAATTTTTATCGTCAATAAGCGGACAGACACATGAACTTATAATTTATGCGATACGGCAGCGAGCGACAGCGGACAATTTGACAGTTTGTTACCATAAAAAAACAAATGGACGTCAGTTTTACATGCGTCTGTTTTATTATAGACAATGAATTTCGTCATGACATTGTTAAAGTAGTCTGCGCGCCTCGCGGATCCACAGCTACTTTGACAATGTTATGATGGACAGACGCATGAAAAACTGACGTCAATTTGTTAAATTGTATTGACTATGTGGTATAGAGTGTTTTCACATGACCTCACGGCAGCCATGCTTGTGTCCCAAATCAACAATGACGGAGTTGAACTCTTCTCGTATGTTAGCGCTATCTTTTGCTCCAATAAATTTGCCTGCTATATGAACATTGGAGTGAAAACGCTCTATAACAGATTAATACAAAATTCCTTACAATAAAATATAAATGCACCCAATTAGTATATAGGTAATCAATTGATTTCGAGTGCAATTTGAAATAAATAAGTACGAGTAAATATTTCAAAAACTATAAAAATGCACGAGCCCAGAATAGTCTTTCTAAAATTTACGATCGCCTATTTACTCCTAATCTCAACTCGAAAAATCATTTGATTACTTGTTAATAATATACATGCAATTAATTTCAAATTTTTGCACTCAGTTTAAACCCAGTTTCTACATTGTTTGCAATAAATTGATGTGCTCTCAGCCAATCAGCATGCTGGAATTTTGGCATGTATATTATTATGTTTAATATTGCTTTGCATCATATCGCATGGTAGTTGAATTATCATTACGTGGAATTAACAACAATGTGCTTAGAGTTCCATTCTATTGCATGACAGTACATTAAAATTCCTAATAGTACTGATACGGAGTTCATTTAGCCTTCACTCTCAAAGTACAGACTATTCTTATCTCATTCACGAGCTTAATAGAACAAGTTTCTTTTTATTCAATTATTAAAATTTAGAAGCTTGAAATTACCAAATATCTTAAGAAGCCAGAAAAAAAAAACTAGACTAAGATTGAGAAATACCATTTCGGTCAAATCTCAAAGCGGATTTTTTTTCGATAAATTCCATAAAACCAGCAAAACCGTCTACAACTTGAAAGGCTGTACTTCATCATAATTTTATTCTCGCAGTTTTGAGATTAATTACGTGGTTCATCCTCGGTGTAAAAAAACTGCTGTAAAAATTACAGAGACGAAAAACAGAGCAAATATAAAACAACTAAAAACAACTTGAAACAACACACATGTGGCTCAAACACGAAGAAAAACTTCACAGGTTTCTACACCGAGGTAAACTCTGTTGAGCAATATTGGCAGATATGCCGACCTTGTTTAGATTTATTTAATAAAATAGTTTGGTTTCTCAATGTAAAATTGGGAATTTGCTTTTCATTAATTTTCAGTGGGTTATTTAGCACTTGAACTTTTGTCCTGATTCTTGCGAATCTAACACAGCACCCAAACAACAACAACAACAACAGCAGCAGCAAGATTGGAAAAAAAAAACATTTATTACCGGCTTGACCTAATTAACCGAACTTAAACATTCAATATAGAGCGGCTTTCGAACCAAAATCGAATCAATGACAACGGCTAATCGCAACAAACTCAACCTGCACAATGAACCAATGAAAACAAGACGCAAATACGCGTGACCAGCCACATGCGCAGGAAATCAAACGCGAATCAGTTTTGTGGCACACTGATTGCACGAGAGAGTGGCGTGACTATTTTAAACCAATCACAGAGTGTGGTAGAGGAAAGCCAACAAGATTCTGCTCTGTCTTGGTTAAGCTGTTGCATGACCTTAAAGTTGGTTCCATCTTGTTTTCACGTTGACCGATTAGAGCAAAGACATTTCCTTCCTAGCCAATCACAGCAAACCACGTTTTAGAATCAGCAATTGTTCCCGCGATGTTTACCAGTTGCATGTTTCTTGTACCTGTCATTTCTTTTATCTACCACTTTTAAGAACACAATTGGAAAACTATTATTCTAAGTATGACTCAAGATATCTTAAGAATTTACTATCTTTTTGTAAATTATCGCACAACTGCACCTTGCTTCCCATTTATCAATTCAGTCCACACGTGCAAACTTAGCGAACTGATTTTCTGTTCGTCCAAAAAAAAAACATTCACTTTCGGCGAATTTCAATGCAAACCCGATGCAACGAACATGTTCGTTGCCACAAAAATGTTATTAGAAACTTTCTCGATACAAGCGCAAGTTTCTCTCAAATTCAAGAAAGATATTCACTTTTTTCAACGTTTTCTCCTTTTAAGATTATGAACGCTCACAAATATTAACCGAGAGCCTTTAAAATTAGATTACCTAGAAGAGAACATAAATTGTCTCAACATAGGAATAAAGTTCCTATGTATTTTCTGATTTGGAGACAAAGACATGCACTCATTCAAACGGCGATAATTCTCATTCTAAATCCATATATGGATTCGCATTAAATTTGCCACAGGGATTGTAAACGAGGAGTTTTTTGCAGGTTTATCACTTCCCTAAAATCCTCCGGTGTCGTGTTACCAGACCTTGCCAGTTTCTGACCGAATGGTCGTTTTAATTGTGCGTGCTAATAATTCTTATACTGAGCTTTTCTTTTAGCAAACTTACTTGCTAAAAAGTTTCTCTTTGTCAGTCCAGCTTTTAAAAACACAGGCAAACAGCACTGAAATGATCTCATTAAAAATTACATGATATTTCTTATAAACTAATCGAATTAAATATCTGGAATTTCGTGGCAAGAAGTTAGAAAAGACCAGCTTTCTTCCTGAGGTTTGTCTTCTTCCACTTTGGCAGAGCATCAAATGCACTTCTGGTCATGTTAAACGCTTTCTGAAAAGTGGAAAAAACTATTATTACCGTCTCTTGCTTTTTGCTTAAACAAGCTGATCAAGCGGTTGATCGATCGAACGAACGTAACGTAACGTAACGTACGTAACGTTCGTAACGAACAAACGCACGAACGTAACCAACGAACTAACGGAATCAGCGAACGAGCGCACAAACGTAGCGAACGAAGGAACCACCGAATAAACGCACGAAAGTAACTTGCGAACGAATCAGCGAACGAACACACAAACGCACGAAGAAAGAAAGAGCCTGAATGTAGGAATAAGGTAGGTAAGGTAACGTCTGCATATGTGCCAAGTGGTTCATCAGGCCGGAGCTTATCCCGGTTTCTGTAGCATGAAGCGACTAGGAGTATTTCTACTCTCCCCTGGATAAGATTGTAGTCCATCGCAGGGTTACCCCCCAGCATTAAATTCGCCGGTACCCATCTATACACCTGGGTAAAGAGAGGCATTGTGAGAGTAAAGTGTCTTGAACAGAACACGATGTCCCCTGGCCAGGGCTCGAACCCGGACCGCTCCTGGAGTCGAGCGCGCTAACCATGTGGTCACCGCGCCTCCCTGTAGCAATGTAGGAATGAAAAGAAGATACATAGTCGAGCTTTTACCTGAAAATCGTCAGCATTTAGATACACTTCAAGTCTGGACGGATCAACTCCTTCGGGGGGTGGTTTTTGCTTCAGTTCTTCCAGGGTGTACTCCGTCCTAGAATTCAAAAGAACGGGCATGTAGACAGCAACATACAAGAACGGCAGGTAGAAGGCGACGCTTGATTTTACGTCCAATGAGGATCAGAAAAACCTTTTTGCTGCGGCCACCAACATACACGCCTTGAATACCAAAACTAATCTCAGTTTCTGCAGCATGAGGCGACTACGACACAACTGACAAGAACATAACGCAATGAGTCAGCTCGATTCAAAGCCTATCGCAGTAACCATTAGGCCACCGGGCCTTTATTCTTCATTAAATATTGCAAGATAATTTGGTTTTATTAACTGGGTCGATAATGTGAATTGGTCACCGTAAAGAGATTTCATAGCTGACGTTTCGAGCGTTAACCCTTCGTCGGAGCGAATCCGAATCTTCATTAAACATCGTTGCCTGGCAACAACCTTTTCTTGTGTTTATAAAGTGAATTTTACAAACCTGGAAAGCTTGGCAAGTTCTGTTTCAACCTTAAACGTATCGCCGTCAAGTCTTCCAGTCTAAACAAAACCAAAGCAAATGCAACAAGAAAATTTCAGGGCTTTTTTACAAAATAATATCATTTAAAGTGGAAAAGGGTTGAGTTTACGATAAGACTTGGGAAGGGGCCTGGAAAAAGGGCTTTAACTGGATGTGAAGTCACGGCGTCCGACCAACTGAGTCGATCGTCTGGGAATTGAACCTTTACGTTAGAGAATTTCAGATTAACCTACCGCTCGGTTTATTTTGGCCACATCAGACCGTTCTTCCCAGAATGGGAAAAGAATCTTGAAAGACTTTGGTTCCAAGCCAGCAAACACAATAAATACTTGGGAAAAGTCGCGCTTCAACTCTACAAAACAACAACAACAAATTGTAAATGAGAACTGGATCTGATTTAACCCGTGGCAATACCGTTGCGTGAAGTCCTAGTAATCACCCCTCCCCCTGTTATCCCATGGGAGGATAAACTTCAAAACCCCTAACTAGAACTACAAATCCACGCGGTAAGTTAATAAACTTGCAGTGAAGTATCCGAACCTCCCAATTATCCCCCTCGCCGCCCAGGCGCCACATCATTCAATCACCATATGTAAACTCTTCCGTTAACAACATACAAATACATGAATAATCCTAGAATAAGATCGCTACATCTCAATAGATCTCCAGTTTAAAGGATATTCCCCCTTCCCCATAGTTTAAGCAACATTCCATTCAAACCTCGCTGGTATCCTGCTCAGAATCCCAGTTCATCTCCCCGCCTTGATACTCTAAATATTAGCAGATCATTTAAGCGCTACGAGTACCTCCCTCGTTCCTTAACTTTGAGTTACCACGGCCTGCCTTCCCTTGAGAAAGTAACACCTTGGGTTAGAGTGCAGTAGCCAACGAGTAGCCGTATCCACCCCGCGAGGAAAAAAACGGGGTGGGGTGCGGGGTGGGGTGCGGGGTGGGGTGCGGGGTGGGGTGTGGGGTGGGGTGCGGGGTGGGGTGCGGGGTGGGTACGGCTTCACATAGGCTAGGATGCAGCAGAAGGTTATACCTTCAGCGTAAGACTTGATCGTCTCCATTGCCAGCCGTCTGTCATTGTTCCACCGCGTCTCCGCAGAGCCGGTTGTAGAGGCTCTCGAATCCGAATCTTCGTCATTCTGCGGCCACCAACCATGCCAGAGGTATAACACTTGAACAGCATCCACCATGAACAGGGCTAAAGATGAAAAAAATAAAAAATAGTGGTCAAAAAATTCTCCATCGACCACGAAGGTAAAGTAAAAGCTTCCAGGTCAGAGTCGTAAGAGAGGCAAAGAAGTGAGAGTGGCGCGAGCAGAGGGAAGTCGTTTGTGTTTTGGTGGAAAGTGTGTGTGTGTGTGTTGGGGGGGGAGGGGGGAGGGGGGAGATGTCCATTTGTAAAGGTCAGGAGAACTCGTCGTTACGCTAACTGGTGTAAATCACAGAGTGTGGTCTCACTTAAAGGAGCTCAGTGGCAGTATGTCGAGTTACTTTAGTGCTAAAATAAATTAAATTGAAGGAAACCAGGAAATAGTAGTTTACTAAGATAGAAAAACACCAAAGAGATAATAATAAACCATAAAGGAACAAGGATGGTTAAGGATGGAGAAGATTAACAAGGACTGCAAATGGCGAACTTGAGAAATTTAGGCTTAATTCTTCAAGATGCCAAAACCGTGACACGGCTCCTTTAAGGTGTTCAGGTCGAAACGCCACTGTTTTAAACCATCAAGGCATCTTTTAGGGTAAGTCTCGACGGAATATTAAGCGTAAAAAAGGGCGTCATGTTCGTTTTAAAGTGGCATATTTTAGGAGTGAAATAATGCTGTAACCACGCCCACACTGGTCTCCTTCAGGCGTTAAATTCAAAATTTTCGATTAGCATCCCCGAGCCTTTTCACTTGGGATTCTCCCTTCCACTTCCCCTCATTGGTTTGACCTTCCTGAGACTGAAACAGATTTTGCAATCTCTTTCACGAGACCCCAAAGAAACTAACCACACACACAAGATCGGATCGGATTGAATTCTTACCTGGCTGATCGGCTGAATACAGTTGTGATTGTAGAATCGGATAAGGCGTGGTGTGTTCTGATCTACCCGGGTTCAGCACTTCAAAAGCCTCAAACGAACCACTTGTGCTCTTTAAGTTGAAAACGCGCATCGTATATTCGTGTTTCTTTGAATCTGAAAGAAAAAAACATTGCGTGTACATAACAAAGACACTACTGGCTTCAAAAAAAGCGCTTCTCTTTCATCCAATCAGAAGAAAGACCTCGTAAAACTCGTTTTCCCGCGCTCCGCGTCGGCTACATATAATTTCTTCAAGTTTTGATTGGTTGGTTGTACAGGTTTATAAATATGTTAAATGTATATTATTCAAATAAAATGATGATGAAAATTATGATAATGATGGTTCGTTGATTGTCTGTGTCCTTTCTGATTGGTTTGTATATGTTATCACATACGGGGCAAAATTACTGAATGCTGATTGGCTGAGACAGAGGGCATTTTTTCTTAATTTTTGTAATTGCCCCGGGCAAAATTACTTGATGCTGATTGGCTGAGCACGCCTACATTGAATTGGTTTTTCCGCTTCAAACGGATTTTGAAAAGAAATTTCAGAAACGCATCGCTTCTGAGTTTCATCTAAACACGGTTATTTCATCTTAACGTGAAAGAGAATCAACATGCAACAAACCGCAGTCTTTTGGTGGAAAAGCAAAAGGACTTTTCCGACTAAAAATGTATCGATTCGAGGCCTTAAAAACGTTTGAGTGGCGACGGCTGGTGTTGCACGAAACATAGAATTACAGGGCCGCCAAACTGAAAGTTAATTTCTTCGTTTTGCTTCGGGTCGTCTTATTAGTATTACAGCTCACCTTATCGGCGTAAAAACAGCATAAATTGTGTTGGTACGTGAAGTTTTCACAGTGGAAAGGACAGTTTTGGATTCAAGAAGTTAAACCTTTACCCCCCCTCCTCTCCCCCAAGAGTGCCAATTGGCACAATTGGTACACAATGTCATAACTTTGTGAATATTTGATAGTTTTTATGAATTTTTGCCAAAAAACTGTCGTCTGAAGATCTTCTCATTGAAGTCATAAAATTGTGACCTCCTCCCATCAAAGACATGGTTGATCACCCCACAAGTTTTTAACAGTTCTTTTTTTTGATGAAGCTATAAACTAAGAGCTGCTAAATAAGCTATGGTTTAGGGGTATACCTACTATAGTAGAAGGTTGATACACTTTTTAAGCTGTTCATTTTTGCATTTTAAAGCAATTTCTCTCAAAATATCTACCTCCTTCATAGCTGATGTCAGTTCTTAAATAAGCTGATCAGTGGCTTTCAAATGGTATATTGTACACAGGCAGAGTGTCTTTAGTCGCCGATTTGGGAAAAACTGATGTTTGGTTTGGGGGGGGGGGGGGGGGGAAGGGTCTAATTTAATCAACAGAAAACGTTTTCAGTGTTTGCATAGCCTGATATAAACACGAGAGGGGTTGGGAGAATTCGAGACAGTTATGCAAATTCCCTGACTTTTCTCTGACTTTTCCCTGGCTAAACAGAGTCAGATATAGTGAATATCACTTTTGCTGGACTCGAAATTAAATTCCTCGACTTAAGAAGATTTTCTTTCTCGAGCGTTTCATAGCCCATGGAAACCCTAGATAACTCCCGCATAAACTTTATTTAAAATGACTAAAATACACAAAATTGTACAATACAAACCTCCAGAGAGTGACAAAAAGTTTGCTTTTCCACCAAGAACGTTCCAGAAGTCTTTGCTTTCTTCTCCTTCAGAAACCTCCTTGGCTTTATACTCCTTAGAATATTGTTTGCTAAACCTTTTTTTTCGGACAGAAAAAAAAGAGAAAAACAAGCACAAGGTTACTCAGAAATAGCCCATTGACCAGTGCACTGAAATCTAATGGGACTGAAAGTGTCCTTAGGCCCGGTCCACACGTATCCAGTTATTTTTGAATCCGCAACATTTTCTTTCCGGATACGGCTTTCGTCCACACGCATGCGAAGAATTCGGCAGTGAATTCGGATGATTTTGCTTGGGGTGGACGGAGAAATTTTTGAATCCGGAAAGAAAAACTTGCGGATTAAAAAATATCCGGATACGTAAGGACGAGGCCTTCGTTAGTCAGAGACCAAATTTGTTCTCATAACATCACGATCATGATGTCATGAATTTTTCGGATTGTCCTCGTAAATTCCAACAGGACAGCAAGATTATCGGAAATGCTTCGGAAAATACCATTCATGAACGTTTGTTAAGAGCGGAATTCATTCTCTTGAACAGAAAAGCTAAAACACCAAGGTTTCTAACTTACCACTTTTTAAGTCTTTTTGCAGCACTAACAGCGATTTGTTTGGCAGAAGAAGGGGATTTGCACCCGTGCCAAGCATGCAAGATAGACTTCTTGTTGTCTGCTACTACAAACGATGTTCGGGATCTCAGAGACGATGAACTGTAAAAACAAAAAGACAAATATTGTCTTCAGCTCTTAGCAACGCATCAGCCACTGGAGCAGGCAATTCCTTATCGCTCTATGGTACTGGTAATCGGATTTGAGCGATTCTAGGATCCCTTAGATAGACCAGACTAAGCATTTGACAAACAGATTCCATTTTGCCATGGGTCTGTTCAAAAATAGATCACAGATGACGTCAAAATGTGGTAAGAACAAAATGTCACTGATGTTCCTGCCACATTCTGGCGTCATTGAGAACACTCAAGAAATGGAGAAACACTCGCCTGCGGCTCGTGTTTTCTATATTTCTCTCGCGTTCTCAAAAGCCCATCGTGTTTTATTACAGTGTAATACAAGGCTCAGGCTTCTTTATTTCTTAACTACTGTATCGATAGCCTCACCTTGCTGGTATCTGCAATAAATAGGCCTCTTCAGGGTGTTCATTTCGTACAATGAACAGTGATCCATCTCCTTGACGACAATATCAACAACAATAACAATAAGACAATACGTTAACAGGACAAAAGAAGCGTGTTAATTAATCATATAAAAGTCACACAAAATAAAATTAAATAAGAAATAATAAAATAATAAAAATCAATAACACACAAAACGATGAACTGGTCGACGAACAATGTTTTGACGGATGAACCGGCCAAACATAACTGGTTGAAGTCTCGAGTAAAATACTTGGCTAGGAAAGGCTAAACGGTCTTCATCCAGCAATATGTTGGATAAAAATGTTTGCAAGTTCTGAGGAGACTTAAAGGGAGATGGTCAGCTTTGGGACCGCGCTGACCTGGACACTAAGTTTTCTTACTTTGAAAAGAGTTCACCCCAACCTGAAATCAAAGCACATCTAGAATCCCGCTTCATTCTTCGCAGTGTTTTGCTTAATTTTCAATCGTTTACTGAAAAACCTATTTTTTGGGTGTGCTTTTGCTCATCCTTTAATGTTGTTTTTATCACAATGGGTTAAAAACAGTATGGACCGTGTCTCCGTGATATGCAAATTAGCTATAAAATGGTATCTGATGCGCATGTGCGCCAGCTGACAGTGTCCCTTTGAAAAGGGCGATTTTCACATGTTTTTGTTTCTCAACCAATCAATGAGCACGAAACAACGCACGTACAATTTATGGAACGGTCGCATGCAGGCACAGTGCACAGTACGCCAGAGAAATTTGAAAAAGGAACAGCCATGGGTCAATTTAATTTGGAATAGTATTCGAGGAAACCTTGAGCAGGGAAATCGTAAGCTTACCGTGACGTCATCGCTACGGAAAATGTTTTTGAAAACTTCGTTCTCAAAATGTTTTCCTTCCAAAATAAAATGCATAGCCGGCGTTTTCAAATTTCTCCGGTTCCAAGAGCGTTTTCAAAAACCTCCGTTTTCATGAGGGATTAGGTCCTAACCGTAGAAATAAAGCTCCCTGCCTAGCCAGCTAAAACTACAACGTCCACAGTACAATGGTACACTGCAGTTTGTACCTTACCGTATTAACCCTTTCAGTGCCAAGGAAGTACTTAGAGATTTTACTCTGTCTAACGCCAGACGATTTTACTCGTCAAAGGGAAACCCCTTGGCACTGAAGGGGTTAAATAAACTCTTGAAAAACTCTCTTTATTAACGCGTAAATTCGTACCTGTTTCTTCCTGAGAGTCTTTCCTACAAAGTGAAGACAAAAAAAATCCTAAATATTCGTTTCTCATGTGTCAATGAAGTCAATTCTGATATTATCTCGTGACTTATTTTTCACAGTCCGACAACTAGAAAAAAGCATTTTTTTAAAAAAATTCAAAACATATATTGTTTTAAGACTTACTTTCCTAAGTGAACAACCATCTTTCCTTCAAACAATCTGGTGAAACAAGGAGGTTCCTTGCCTTGAGCGACCAGCACCTAAAGACCCAATAAAGGTCAAATGTCTGGTTTTGATGTTGTAACGAGTTACCCTTTCAAGTTGTTTACAGCTGTTTCGAGAAAGGTTGTCTTACAATCGGGGAAAGGCTTACGCGACAATGTCGAAAGTAATTATGGGTAATGGTGGTTTCTACGCTTGATTGAGTGAACCTCAAGGTCTTTCAG
>CM042756.1:13676599-13689099 GCA_022496165.2 Catalaphyllia jardinei
GAAAATAAGGCCCTATCTGTCTTCTTACCTCGGAGAGATCGGTGAAACTCCCACTGATAGGTTGTTTAACAAAATCCTGGGTGTAATCCACGTTATGGTCCGGCCAGTCGATGAATTTTTCTCTGAAGAGTACAGTCTCTGAGCGCGCAGTCATGCGGCCAAACAGAGCCCACGAAGGCCTGCTGACTTCTGTTGTCTTAGGCAGACCGTCTGTTTTAGTTTTGGGGTCTATAGGGCTAATGGTGCTCTTATACTTGAATGGCCCCTTAAAGATATCTTGTGCAAGGGTTATACCCTTTGTTCGAGCCAGGCTATGACAGTTTCTTCCAAGCCAAAGGTATACCTCCGTTCCAAAGTCAACAACATAAGCCTTGAATAAAGAAATTTAGAAAATAAATTAGTTAGCTACATGGTTACCTAAAGCAGCATCTCTCCCCCCTGTCCCCCAGGGACGGCTTGTTTAAAGCCCGATTAAGCTAACCCAGGATTAGCGAGAATTCGGATTTCAGGGAGTTTTGTAACTTTTCGGTGAGGTTTTCTGCTTATATTGTTTTTCCTTCAGTCCTGATTCTGAATAATCTCAGACTACACAAAACATATGCTGTGAAGAACAATTTTACACGATAAAAGATAATACCTTCAGTCAACTTTTAAACCTGGGTTAGTGTTAACTGGCTCTCGAACAACCAGGGCAAAGGAATGATAAATGCAATAAACCTATGAATTATTCATCAAATGTGCACAAAGGGTACAGCCTGACACATAATGATTTGCAAAAACAGCATCTCCCCCCTTCTCAAAAGAAAAATAACTAATTAAAACAAACCTGTGAATTATCCATCAAATTCGCACTAAGAATACGGCCTGACATATCATCACGTGGTACAAGTTCAGGGGGGTCAGATGTGCAGTTGACTCTGTACAGTAAGTTGGTCTTTATCAAGCTTTTTTCGTGCTCTTCGTCTGAAGGAAAATCGTTGGCATCTGAAACAAATAGCAGGTTGTTAGTTATCATGGACAGAAAGTGTTTTGGAAGTGAGTTATCTTGTGATTACATTATATTTATGTAGCCACTGAGGATATTGGTCATAGGCAGCTTGGGGTCTATTCAAGATGGATCCTTCGAGGCATGCTTTACTGAACCAGACCAAATCAGATAAGTGGGTTTGGTAAACTCTCGCCACTTGTGACTCGAGCGATGTTCACACTTGGTGCCCAAGAACCTTGCCCAAGTAGAATTTTTGTTGGGCAGAACTGCGAACTAGCACATGTACTTAAATCAGAATTCAGGCGCAGTGTCGGTGCCTGGGTACAATGTCTTGACCTGGTACAACAGTGTTCGGGCAAAAAGACAAAAGAACAAAATCAAGGGAGGGCCTTGCTAAGTGAAGCCACTTATTTTCAGGTTGGGGGTTGCCCTAACCCAGGTGGATCAGTTAAACAGTTGTGCCAGAGAGGCGGGAAGGAGGAAGAGGAGAGTGTAAAAACTGTTTATGATTACAAATCAGGTAGCTATGTAAGACCTAACAAGCAGTTCCTCATTTCCCTTAGCATCTAGCCAGTGCTCTTTGTGTAAAGTTTCGCTTGTAGCCCATATATAGTGAGTCCTTCCCCCCAACCACAGGAAAAAAGAGAGGAGAATACACCAGCATATAAAACAGGATGATCAAGACATACAGGAAACTAGAATGAAGTGCATTACCTGCCACATCAGCTTTGCCTCCCAAAGTCTTCCAAAAGAGTCTAGTTTGAGCATTATTTGTCTCAGGTTCTTGTTCAATGATGTGAACTTTAGTGGCACCACAGCCTAAGTCCTTTTGTTTTACAATTATGGTGGAGACTTCCATTCCCTACAGGTCCAAGAAGATTTTAACTGGTTATTGATGATCTGTAACCTAAAGGATTGGCGTTTTCGCCATAACTTCCCTCTCCTCCACTGACAATGATGATGTTAAGGAGAAATTAAGGAGAGGAGAGATACCATATCAATCAATTCAAACCTCTTCTTGCTCTTGTGAGATAAGGCCATGGGGTCATACTGTATACTTAAAACCTAATCTGCCATTAGGTATTTTTTCACCAAGTAGTCCTTAGTTCATTCTTGTCATCTTGTTTTGTAAGTACCCAACTGGTCTCCCCAACCTGTCAACTGAGAATCTTAACTTTGACAGAAACCTCTGTTCGGTCTCAAATTGTAGAACTCTGCAAACTGCAATCTTTATCACAAGCCAAGGGTAGATTAGGGGGAGGGGTGTGCACAGGAGCCTCAGTCCCTCCTTTTTCCCTCTATACATGTATGTGTGGAATAATTTCAATTGACAACCTGTCATTCCAAACCTTTTACTAGTGAAAATAGCATCTTAAAGAAACTATAGATAACAAATTCCTGGAAGAACAACCCTCACCCATGCTAATACAGTTTGCCAAGGTGTGAACTTATGCTCTCACTGCAACTGCCACCCCTCTCCTCCTGTTTCTGTTGAAACACCCACAGAGCAATTTTCCCCACTATGGCCCTTGTGCTAATGGTTAATAAGAAGTTAGTTCTTCACCTTAGCTTTTTTCATGATACTGGCATCCTTTCCATTCCACAAATGGAGCTCTTTTGGAGTCACCAACACAAACACATCACCCGAATTCAGCGACTTGACCGACGGTTCCACTAGTCTCGTTTGGATGTGCCTTGAACCTAAAAAGGGTAAAATTGAAAAGAGAGACAATCTGCTTATTAATAACAGTTAACCTCTGCATATACATCTGTGCCAACTCTCCCATATTTGAGAGTCTCTCATAAAGAAACCAAGTCTCTCTCTGTCTCCTGTACATGTAACCAAATCTCTCAGCTACACTTTCTTTGGGCTATGGTGGTAATTAATGTTAAGTTTTTTTTAAGGAAATTCTGAGATTTTTGACACATTCTTGTGGTTGAACTGGAGGAGCTCTTCTCCTAACAACATTTTCGTAGGATTGAGAATTTTGGGGTAAAAATGGTGACCTCCCAGTTTAACTTTTTTATTTCTGGAATCTCTATATATTAATTACAAAAAATAAGATGAGCAGATTCACCAAGTCAGAGTAAATACACTGTAAAGACTGAAGCCAATTTATGGTCAAGATATCTGCAAAACAGTTAGTATAATTTTATTTTCCAAGCCAAGATAAATTTCCCAAAACATTCACTATGTCCAGGATTAAAGGCAAGGATTGTTTAATAATTATTAGTACTTCATGCTTGACAGGGTCATTTGACATTTTCATATTACTTCATTTTTGACAGAATTGTGTGTGTTTTGGTGACTTTTTATTAATGAGGACACTTTGTGATGTTTATCATAAGGAATTTGAATCTCATTAGCAATCAATCCTGGACATATCTCAAAACATAAATGCCAAAAAATAAACATTTGGCACTGGCCTACAAAACATTAGATTGTATCAAACAATTTTTATATATTTTTGGACATAAATCATGGCAGCTGCAATTTTACTATTTCTTGTATAATTCCCCCATCCTGCTGAATTTAGCAATGTTCAACAACAATCAAACCTCTCATTAAACTTACAAAGACAACCTGAGAAACAATTTTGCCTTTATGCAGACAACTCATACTTCCACTGTTCCACATTACACAGGAAGAAAAGGAAATATACATGTACATGTAAGACTCCTGCATGCAGGCTGCAGAGAAACAATAATTTGAATCCTTTATACTGGCATGTCCATGATCACTGCACACCACTTATTACTGAGGTCATTACAGGGAACTCTCAGACCGAGGCATTGATGTATTGACCAAGCGATAGTGAGGTCAATACATCAAGGCCGAGGTCTGAGATTTCCCTTTAATGTCCAAACAGATGAGGTTAATAAGTTATTCATTATATGGCCTTTTTAGCGCTACTCTTCAAATGAATACAATACAAACAGCGGAAGTAGTTTTCCACATCCACTTGTGCACGCTATGGCTCTCTTCATCACTCAAATTGAAGAAGTAACTGTACGCTAGTTTTTCTTTCAGTTATTGTAAATATAGTTGTACTTTGTCCATATGTTTAGTTGTTTTCACTCACCGCTCGTAGCTTTTACTCACAACTCAAAAGAGCCGTAAAACCAAGAAAAATTTTCATAATGCCCGGTGATTACAAGAACATCTTACCCGCTCATCAGCCAATCAGATTACACATACTATTGTAGCCATATAATATTATAACTTCTACCCCCTTGGTGATATGCAAGGCTTTTATTTAATTAACAGGAGGCGATGGTTCAGGTAGGCAAAACTTAAAAATGAACTTCCTAATAAGAAAAACTCTCTTCTGGATGGTCAAAATCATTCTCACAGCTGGTCAAGTTGCCGAGTGCCTGGCCCTTGATAAAAAACCCTTGCGAAGTCTGAGAGGTTCACCTGAATTACTTCATAGCATAGGCACGAAGTGCATGCAAAGATTTCAGCTACAATGGAAACTTACTAATCTGGTCACCGTGGGCAACAAAAATCTGGCTGTATCAACAGGGTGGCCGCATTAAAGGGTGTGAATAAATAGAAAAAGACTGACGCCGTGTTTTCATGAGAGAGGTTTTCTACGGTTACTGCTTACTGAGGTTTTGCAACTAAATCGCAGTTATTAGAGATGCTGTTTACATGGAACTAATTAACTAAAGTAGACCACATACAACAGGTGCTTTGAGGTTTTCTCGGAAAGCAAATGCTGCAATGTTGCACAGAAACTATTCTACTCCAATGCCGAATGCAGGCATTTGTCAATTTGCAAGCAGTGATGTTGACCCAAACCCTCCTTTAATATAAAGCTCTGTTTAACAAATAGATTCCATGTTGCCATGCATCTGTTCAGTAATAGATCACAGATGACGTCAAAATGTGGTAAGAACAAAATAGTGGTACACGAGGCGTAGCCGAGTGTGTCACTGATGTTCTTATCACATCTTGACGTCTTCTGTGATCTATTACTGAATCAAACGCAAGGCAACATGGAATCTATTTGTTTTATATAATACAGAAAAGCCTTTTTTTGTTTCAAAATATTTCAACATAACACAAAAGCCGGCTTTTTGCCCCGCCTTTGCACGAAAAAAAAGCCATTTGACGTGATCTATGATCTATACAAAATGAAGCAATTTCATTGGTTGCTATGCAGAGCGAAGAATTGTGATTGGTCGAGAAAAATCACACCACTATCAAACCTGACTTGAGCGTCGCTCTTCGTTGAATGAAAACTTACAGCAAAAGCAGGATTGAACTGCGAAATCTACAAATCTTGAAGAAAATGCTGAAAAAAAAAGTCAGTTTTTAACATCAGAGCAGCCCTGTGAGCCGAAAAGCTTGGACGTTGCCTTAACAATTGCAGGTGTTGAAAAAATACCCTGGGAAAACTTGTAGTTGCGGTCAACCTAGAGGCCATTTGATTCAAGTTTTGAACGAAAGGAGCGTAAATGACGGTGGAGAGTTTTGTCTTTTTGTGGTTGGTGATTCTCAAATCAGTTTGATATAGTGTCGGAGACACATTTTAGCTGCGATACTGTTGACCATGAGCTGTGGTTAGCTATACTTTGCTCAGTGCTGTGCTCTGAAACATACAGAAACATTCACATCGGAAAGCAAGGTTATGTAATTCTTAAGCTTATTTTATTTTACCGATTTTAAGAAGTGATGTTTTGATGTTTTATTCTTGACATTAATCAGTGTGTCAACAGTTGTTTTGACACTGGGAAAAGTTGGATTTTTGAAATACATTAATCTCAAAAATATTTTGTTTTGATTGGGTTTGTTAAATTCGAGATAACGCAATGGTTCTCGGCTTACCAAGACCAAGTTTGTGCATGGTTTAGTCTCGCTCGACTGCCGACTGAGGCTGCTAGAATATTATTTCTGTATCATTTTCTAAAGGAAACAGCTTTATCTTTTGTTTTCTAGCTTCTCGAACCTGTTCAATGCCTCGGCAAGACTTTTTTTATACCTTATCCTAATTCTCAAAAAATTCCGCCATTTTAAAACGGCAGAGGGAAAAACTTTGTAATGATGACGTCAATCATGCATCTGTCCTCTAATAGATCATAGGTGGGAACCAATCAAAATGCGAGAATAACTGGGGTTATTATATAAAGATGAATAGTGGCAAGAAAATTTGGATATCTCGCCAAGCCTCTTCCCGCAAAACACCTGAAACAGCATCTGCTGCAGAGCACGGGCTACGTAAATGTTTAATGGTACTTCTTCTTATTCAGGGCCGCTCTGACAATTTAATTTCTTCTCCATACACTTTGATTATGATCTTTTTCTCTCTCTCTGGGGTAGGTCTTCTTTTAGTTACGCCTGCCTGTACATCGCTACCGAGCTAGTGAACTTCCAACAGAAATGAAACACTTACGGTACGGTAAAAAGAAATTGCAGACCAGGTTTTTTTTTGCGTAAACATGAGTTAATTTAGCTTCTTTGCCTGTTGACTTGAAGCCTACTAATATCAGAAGGAATCTTTCTCTTAAACACTGAATGCCAAGATGTCGCGACAACTTCTGCTCTGCCACAGTTACCGTCGGTTACTGAGCTAAACCATGCCTGATGAGGCGTTCAACTGTCGACAAACCTAGGTTGGCTTACTTTTGATTTTGCCGCCATTTACCGAGGTTTATTACTGTGTTTACACGACTAAAAACTTCACTTCAGTAAAGTAAAAACAGAACCAAGGTAAACATCTCTCATGAAAACATGGGCTGACTGATCTTTTGTTTGGTCCAGAATAATTAAAAGTAGTTGTAATTAATGCTTTAGCCAAATTAACAGTGCGGTTGTAAAATGGGGCTTGCTAATAGTATATTATTATATGGCTACAATAGTACAGGACCATCAGCAAACTAGTTAGGAAAAGGAGGTGGACATGGATAAGGTACGTGCTGTGCATGGACAACAGCTGCCTCCTACGAGTTGCCCTGACATGGGCAATGTCAGGGCAAGGGAAGGGAAACGTAAGAGAGCAAGACCTAAAGAAACGCGGAGAAGGACTGTGGGGATGGAGAGAATGGCAATGGGTTATAACTCTTGGTTGAAGCAGGCTTGGCAGCAGCAAACAGGGTATTTTGGAGGAGCATGATTTCTGGCCCTATTCTCCATACAGAGAGAAGGAAATGTTGATGACTACAATAGTACGGGTGCTCTGATTGGCTGCTAAGCAGGCATTATTTTCTTGTAATGACCTGGCATTATGAAAATTTTTCTCGGCTCGACGGCTCTTTTGAGTTGAGAGTAAAAGCTACCAGGACATGGGTGAAAACAACAAAAAAGATGGACAAAGTACAACTATTTTCAATAACTGAAAGAAATACTAGCATACAGATACTTCTTTAGTATGAGCGATGAAGAGAGCCATAGCACAAGAATAGCGCTAAAAAGGCAAATAATGAACTAGTAATAACCAAAGGTTAGCAAATGCGGCCGGGGATTTTTTTTTGCCTATTTGGTGAATAAAAGATTTGGGGGCCTATAGGGAAAGGTCGGGTGATTTTGTTTGTCCATGAGCACACCCTCCAGGTTTTAATCGTTTTTTCCTCCATTTTGACAGTAACAATAGAGTGATTTTACAAAATTTGTGAAACAGTACAAAAACACCAGAGCATTCCACGTGACACTAATCCCATTGTTTGCTTTCCTTAGATTTAGTAATATGCTGTAATTGTTGCTGTTTCACCGCGTAAATAAAAGCACTCTAGGTTATAAAGTATGTGCATTGATCGAGTCAAAATGATTGATTTAACACAAGTGTGATTTATTAAAAATCATGGACAAACAACATGGACAAAATTAATATGAAATCAAACAAGGCGATGTTTCATAAACAAACCGATAGATCGTGATAGCCTACACTGTATTTGCCGTGATTTAACCATGATAGCTCCGTGTTTTGAATGAGTATTGTTGCAAACAGTTGACTTATTTCGTGGTGAACAAAGTGGTTCACTGGTAAAATTGTGGTAACATTGTGGCAAAACTGTGCCGATATTTCATAAACAAACCAAAGTAGGTGACAGGCTGACAGCTGAGCTGAGCGGACAAAAGACTGAAGGAAGACCAACACTGTCGCTTCACGCTTCTGGGATCGAAGACAATGATCTCAGACAATGCGCTTGTCAAGGACAAACAGCTTTCGCTCCACGCTTGTTGGCTCAAGGGCAAACAATTCTGATGCTCCGCGTTTGAAGTTAAGGAGGAACAGTTGCCACTCTTGATTAAGACGGAATACCACCGGGAAATGGCATACAACGCGACAACATGAACAGAAAGGTTGAATCCAAGTTGACACGCTCGATTTGGATTGGTCAGCGCAGCTTCTATGCATGACCTTCACATGATCCAAGGTCCAAATGTTACGTGTGATGCACGTGAGAAAATAGCATTCTTTGCAAGACTCAAGATTTCAGCAAATTCGAGTCAGGGCCAAACTATACAACTGCAGCATATGCGTTTAACTCATAACTTATTAACCTCATCCGTGCAGTCATAACAGGGAAATCTCAGACCTTGGTCTGAGATTTCCCTGTAATGACTTCACTCTTGGTTAATAGTGGTATACAATATTTTATATTACTGAAGTTGACTGATGCAAACCTTTGATTTGTAACAACATGACAGGTAGAAATCCCCCAAAGTCTTTAATCTCGGTGCTAACTCCAGAGGAGTCTTTAGTCGTTTTTCTCAAGGCAGTGCTTGCAGCAGCCAGATCCTCTGTGCTTGAAAGGCCAGCCATAGCCTCATCAGTAAAAGCTTTCTCTTTTTCTGAAAAGTAGAAAATTATTCACCACACAATTCATTAAAATTAAAAAATGTTTGCCCTGGGCACTACAGCTTTTCTTAAAAATGTTTCAAACAGGAAGGTAGGAAGTAATACAACATACATATTATATGAAGTCATACAACTGAACAACAAATCCACCAAAATTATTATGGAGGCAAGTCTGCAGGCACATGTGAGTATTTCTGGATCAGAATGTCAGAGTTGAACAACCTATTGTTCATAATAATCCATTAATCATACTTACTTTTCTTCCCAGCAAGTGAGGGTTTCTCACTTTCTCGAATCCTAAGAATCTGGAAAAACAAAATTTAACAATCAAAACAAATGTCATGTTTATTAACAGTACTTCTACAAACCCGCAACATTGCACAATAACCATTCATGTTGTACTAACTTCTTTAAGTTAAAGCAGTTTACATCTTACATGCAGGAGTAATTTGCTCAGGTTGAACAAGAGTCTCTAAAAATGTTCCGTGACCTTGATTACATTTAAATCAATGCCAAGAATTATACAAAATTTGGGGTATGATTCAGAAGCTAGCCTAGAACACACAGAAGTGGCTATGGCACCTTTACTGCTGCCCTACAACCAGTAATTCTATGAGCAGTAAGTAAGTAAGTGCCCTTTACTCACTAAGAGTGCCAATAGGCCATTTTCGATATATTAAAATTCTAGCATGGCTCCGAGGCTTGGGGGAATAAAACAAAAGAAATGCCATCGAGGATAATAGATGAATAATTAATTTCTTTTGTTTTATTCTCCCAAGCCTCGGAGCCATGTTAGAATTTTAATATATCGAAAATGGCCTATTGGCACACAACATAATAACTTTGTGAATATTTGATAGATTGCTATGAATTGTTGCCACAAAAATTGTCTTGTGAAGATCTGCTCATTGAAGTCATAAATTGTGACCCTCTCCTATCAAAGACACACAGTTCACCACCTTCACAAGTTTTTGGTTCTTTTTCTAGGACACAAATGTCAATTCTTAAATAAGGTGGTCAGTGGCTTTCAAATTGTATATTGTACACAGGGAGAGTAACTTCATTTGCTGATTTGGCAAGAACTGCTGCTCGTCCGAGGGGGTAAAGGGCTAAATGAGGTCAGACACTGTATTTTGCATTAATTTGGCCACACATATACAAAATTACCTTTAAATTGTTTACTTTAAGATAAGAGATACATAACAAGGGTGGTTTAGCATAGAGAAGATCAATTTTAAACATGGACTACAAAATGACAAACTTGAATCTTTGGGCTAAACTTTTCAACATGTGCTGGCCATATTATAAGTACTCTTAGTGGACCTGCACAACTTCACAACATAATTATGATTCATGGATGATTCCTCATTATAATTTACCGTCAGGACAGACACAACTGAGTGAATGCAACTTGGGCAGATTTGGGGGGGGGGGGGGGGATTGGGTGGCTAGCCACTCCCCTTCTGGAAAAGTGAAAAAAACACCAAAAGTGGAAATAAAATGTGACCATAATATTATGGCAGAAATGAAGAGAACTGTAAACTAAAGGCACCTATTGTACAAATAATATGTAATTTCTGGTTTGTGATATTTCTAGTATTTCTAGTGTAATGGTTTTCAATTAGCCCCCCATTTTAAAGCAAAAAATACAAATTATAATAATTTTATAAATATGTCCAGACCCCCTACAAGTTAGCACCTCTGAAGCTCACCTGTAAGGCCCCATAAGTTCGAAATCTGCTCCACCATCCCTGATGCCCCATCGATTCTGCAAACCCAAGGTTCGAGCCTGCCCCCCTTGAAAAGTCCTAGATTTACCCCAGAACTGATATACATGTAGTTATTGTTACATCTGCCAATGCTAAATTGCATATTGACTTACATCTGTTTCCGTTCTAAGGTCTTCTCTATTCTGTCTCTGGCGCAAAGGGTTGCTACTGGCTGCATGGCGCCTGGCTGGCTTGATTTTCCGTCTCTGGTCTGAAAAGGCCTTCAAGCTGAAAAGAGCAGTTTTTAAATCGAGTAAGAACAGTGTATACTTCTAAGACACTCAAAGTGTGTATACTTCAAATATTATGCTAATTAAACTGAAAGTGATCTCACTAATGACAGTCGGGGGTCCCATTAATGTTTTCAGTTGGAAGGCAACTGGCTCTCGCAGCTGGGGAAAACTTAGTTTGAAACTGAACTTCTTTAAGCGAAGAACTTTTATCTACAAACCAAGCAGACAAAATCATCCTGATGACACTGCTACCAATGCAGAGATTGAATTACTTAATAATTCAGTTTATATTACAAAAGCTGTCCACATACTTGGAAGAGATGAAAGGATCCTCTGCATTTTCCTCCTCACCAAAGGTAAACGACTTTGGTCTCTCTTCATCTTCTTTAATAAGTTTTTTAGTTCTGATGTCTTCTGATGTGTATGACAGAGGTCTGTCAGTGGATAAGCGAGACTTGGTATTCCCATCAACTTTCTCAACACCTTCATCTGGTTCATCTGGTTCATCTGGTTCCTCGTTGTCCCCTTCTAACTCTTCTTTTTCTTTTTCATTCTCGCTTTCTGAACTCAAGAAGTCTTGATCATCATTGTCACTTCCATCATCAATTTCATCTTCGACTTGCTTCTTGGCATTCACTTCAGCTTCGCTTTCAGTGTCACTTTCCTTGGCCGATGTTTCCACGGTTTCCATTGAGTCGTGTTTCTTGATGACTTTATCATCTCCACTTAATGCACTATCAGCTTCATCAGTGAAGGAATCTCTCTGAGGTGAACTCTCTAAAGGAACAGACTCATCTTGAACTACTTTGTCTTTGAAAGGAATAGGTTGTACTGGCCCTTCATTTAATTCACTGCCAAGTGTTGGTAAAATATCAAGCTCCTTACTCAGGCGCTTGTCAAGCTCGTCATCTGTTCCACAACCTTCAGGCTTTCCACAAGGGCCAAACTGCTGGGTTTCACTTTCATCAGAAACAGTCCCACTGACAGTGGATTTTGTCTCTTCTGAATCTTTCCTTTCTTTCTTTGCCTTTCCTGTTGCCTGTTTGGGAGAATCACTACCCTCTAAACCAAACGTCTTGGCAATATCAGATGCCAGACTTTTGATTTCTTCAGCAGTCTGGGGACTCTCACTTACAAACTCATCAGTCATCTGTCGCCGACTGGCCATGATGGCTTTCATATCATCACTAGTGCTTAACTTTTTCTTAAGCTTGGGTTTGCTTAACACTCTCGGCTCTGATTCCTTCTCTTTGGCTTGAAACCTGCTCTTGATGCTGTCCAGTTTTCCAAATTGTTCCCCTTCTTCAAATTCAGGCTGTTTGAAAGCTTCTTCCTTCTTTTGCTCTAAATATCTGCTTTTGATGTCCTTCACTTTTGGAATCATCCGAATTTCTTCGTCCAGTGGTGAAGATTTTGGTATTTGGTCTACTTCCTTCTCGTGTAATTTTTTTCTCAAATCGGCTAGTTTAGGGACATATTCAAGGTTATCGTCAGCAATGGTTGGTTTCAAAGGTGCCTCTTGACTTGTCACACTCATCAAATTTTTCTTGATGTCAGAAAGTCCTTGACTGAATGTGTAATCCTCACCAGAACTGACTGGCATGGAACGTGTTGCCTCAGGACTTGAGGGTGACTCATCCGAAGACATCTTTTGTTCAGGTTGAACGGGTGTACTAGTAACTGGCGACTTTGGACGTTCACCATC
>CM042756.1:13694099-13701599 GCA_022496165.2 Catalaphyllia jardinei
GTGATATACTCAAAGTCGATGAAGAACAAGAGATTTGCATGACAATTTCACACACAGTTTGGTTGTTAATCTCGGAGAAATATCACAGGTTGCAAAACTGTGGGAAAACAATTTTTTGATAATTTCACTTGTTGATAAAACTCATATAGTATATTGGTTTAGAAGTCAGATATCACATGTACACCTGTGAAAAAGCAGCCAAGTGCTTGTCAAAGAGTTATTACATTGCACTAAGTCCTTGACAACAACAAATATCTGACTCCAAAAGCTAATTGTAAATACGAGCTTACAACAATCTGGTTCTGAAAGTGACAGTTCCTGGTATTGCAATTTGCAGATTTTGCTATATTTTACGATGTCTCATTTGTGTTATTTTCTAGAACTCAAAACATTTGAGTCACAGTTGAGTTCACATCTACACAAAATATTCGTGACCGTGAACAAATAAAGAATGACATCTACATAAGCTGTAGGTAATATGGAAAAAGGAAAATATGCATAACTTATTACAAAAGTAATTTTCTAGAGTTTCACACCAAAACAGTTGTTGAATAATTCTAAATGGTATAATTCCAATAGTACTACGTATTTTGTCTGGTGCTCAGACGTTTAAAATCGGATATTTCATGCAGAGGTGTTTCAAAGATCAATATCCGATTTTAGCGATCGACGAAATGTGCGATGGATCGAAGACATGATCATAGCGACGACTCGTCGAATTAATGGGAAATGACTATTCTAATTAAATTTACACCTATACAGTGAAATTGACGAATCATATGCAATGGCTTCCGAACTGGAGCACAACAACTTTGTCGATCTAAAAGCACTACTTTCAAATAAATATAATATTCCTGATATCGGCCGTGAATTCTCACTGATTAAACAGCAGGCACTCAACAAACGGTTTAGCATACCTTCTGGACACACGTACGACAGATCTTTGCACTCGCAAAAACCGAGAAAACTAATCTTAACTTACCGTATCTGCTTACCAGTTCAGAAATTGGAGAAGTCGCCACTTAATGCTCTCTAGATAGAACAGTTGTTTAAAAACAAAAACTGCGCTGTCTTTATAAACTTTCTTGTAAATATAACAGCGTTTTTCTTGTAAACATGGATCGTGAAGACAGACGCTGGTTTATCGACAATAGAAGGAAATACGTGCTTCCTCTTCAAATTTCCGATCTAACAAACAAAGGTATAACACTTTGTTGAAATTGTGACCCCACCTAAACGACGCCTCATTGGTAATATTTGTGAAATGAGACGTTCTCGTGTTTTCATCGATTTCCGATCATGGCATGACATACAGTAGATAAAAATAGGCGGGAATATAATGTATAGAAATTCCTTACCAGGAGGACAGACGAAAACTCAACGTGACAACTTGAAATTTTGAAAAAGCATTCTCAAATTAATTTGTGGATGAGAAACAGTATATATAAGCTTTCATATTAGCTTATTCATGTAGAAATTGATTCCCACATGTCAATTTCAAACGATGTTGTTTACAGCCGCCGTTGTCAAAATTTCTCTCATTCACCAATCTAACTGATGCCTATAAAAAGCTAAACTGATCACATTTCCATTGAAATACAAAATACGAAGGCTGTAGTCATTTGGCTTGCTACTGAAACAAACGATCTACGTCAAGAACGAAAAGCAGACTTAACAATAGAATTGAACTAAATCACCGCTCGCGAGCGATGCCAAAACATTTTTTTGTACCGATTTTTTTGCTTGGCAAGAGCACTCAAAGACCACAGTCTGTGAATATACAATACAACCACCATACAAGCTCTTTAAACTTTTACGAAGGGCAAAAATCAACCGCTTAATCGCCATACTGTACATGCTGAATTTTTTCGAATCATAATATCGACTTCTATAAATTAAAAGCAGTATAAAGGAATAATTACGTACCTGGCAGCTCAGAATCTGGTTTTCATCTACGCAAATTCCAATCCAATGATTGCTTGCTTTAAGGATCACCTTAACACTCTTCTTTCAAATATCAGTAGTGGATGAAACCCAAATTGGAAAGCGTACAAAAAACCAGACACAGATTGAAGATTAATCGCGACGCAAAAGAAGTCAATCAATTGGCGTAGTTGCAAATCCTGTCGTTGCGTTACCTACTTATCCGTGAGGCAGATCTGCTGAGAAGTGCACAGGTCGTACGTTCCACAGAATGTGAAGTGTTAATCGCCTTGAATGATCAGATTTAACTAATGCCGTGGAAATAAAAGGTAAAGAACAACTTCACCAGTGTTTACAGGAAATGCACAAGGGCTTGCACGTCTACCTCCACGCGGACATCCGCTGAAAAGGGAACGTCGTTGCAGAAGAGGAGAGATAATGCGGGAATTTCCCGCCAGGTCCCCGCTATGAGTTCATTTACGGTCAAATTATTTTCCTTCCAGTTGATAGAAATCTAAGAAATTAACTCGCATTGTTTTAAACTTCGTTTAAAATCAACTTCCATTGAAAATAAAGTTAAAAATTTATTTACTGATTTACTGTGGGAGCCCATTATGGGTTGCTGTTTACATATTTAAGGTCTTGGGACCATTTCGGGACGGGAAAAGGGATCATTACAAGAATTATCGCAAAAATTAAGTCTTCTGGCTTTTCGAATTTCCCTCTGCTCCCAAGGTTTAGGTGACGAAGCCACAAGACAAGTCTTAAACAATTAAGTCTTGCTCAAGCTAGAGTTCTTGAAATATTTAGTTTAATCTCGTCAGCTGAAAGTGTTTTACCAGGAGCCCATTGGTTTTACAATCATTTTTTTTTTTTTACCACTAACGCTCAAAATTTTCTAGTTTTTACGCTTGTTTTGGCCCGTTTGCGGCGAGCGGTCTACCCCATTAGACCCATTAGACATTTCTAGGTGATATTATCAGATTCTTAAAAGTAAAATTGTAAAAGCCACCGCAGAGTTTTTAATTTCGTTACCCATTTAAACATTTTTAGCCTTGCAAAAATTAGTTATTTCACGATATCTGTTTGCAACTTTTCAGTTCTCCGTTTGGAAACCAGCGTAATTTATATTTTCATGATTTTTGGCGTCGCGGGACATAATGCTACGATCGCTTTTGTCGAAAAATATATACGAAGTCCGTGATTTTCAGCAATTTGAGAAGTTTACGTATTAGGAAAATAGTGTTATTGCTGTTATTTTTTGTTGAGCACATATAATCAATGGCCTACTGGTTTTTCTTTTGCGTCCAATAAGATATTACCGCTGTGATGTTGTTACTTCAGCGTTGCCATCGAAGACAAGAAACTACAAGGCATAAAGGAAGAGAACCAGTTGACCTGCACTCCTTTAAATCCTCTACTTTGATTTGTTCTTGGCATGGGCTAATTAATCTACACCTCTTTTGTTTTTAGCGCTTAGAGCATTATTTGCGTTCTTTATTGATTGCTTCATTTGGCCAATTATAAAGAACCTTGTAAACTGTGCAGGTCACCCCAAGAAGCGGTCCAGCCTGTCTTCCGGCCCTAGTTACAATTCAGGTGAAAAACTCCCCTAAATTTTCGTAAGTATTAACAGATAGCTGCAGTTTTTGAGGCCCTATTGGGGGTTTTCGAGATACGGGGTATTAAGTTAAACATTAATATTTGGATCAGGTAATACGGGATATCGAGCAGAAAAATCGTTACTTTCTGCAACTAGAATACTGGATGTTTATTTACGGAATGTGGGATACTCAGACCCCCGTGCGTTCCCCGCCAAAAAAATGGGACCTCTTCTTTATATTCTAAGAGAGCGATGAAAAAGCGGGACGAGAGGGGTGGGGGTGGGGGTGGGGGTGGAGTTGGGGTGTTCTTCAACGAAGCACGTAGAGCATCTATTCTATAGTTAAACAAACTGAAATGTGTGAGAAATTTACTTGGTCGAGCTATACCCTACAATGTTAAAAGCTGAAAAATCTTTTAGAGACAGGCTATAGTTTGTGTTTTTATAGTTTTGTTATTATTGTTTAATGATGGCAAATTTAATGGTTATTAGATAAAATCTCTCTTTGTTTTGGTTTTTTCTACTGCGACTTGCATTTTCTTCATGATTTCGTGCACTTTTTGATTGAGTTGATCCTAGAGTCAATTAGCTTTAATCTCTTCTCAAACTCTTTAAGGGGTTCTTAAATCTTAAAAATATTTTTTTTTGCAAACAACTCTGTGGAACAGTTTTGGGACCACATTAAAGGACTTTGCACTCTGACTTCAAAAATGAGCACTTCCAGGTCACATGTCACAATATTTAATGAATAACTAGTTCCTAAGGGTTAAAAATGGTGTTCATTATAAACACGATAACTTGCTAATAAATGGTTCGAGAAGCATGAAATTCAGTTCATGTTTACAAGCAGGTTGTCTAGGAGACAAACCTAAGAAAGCAGTGTTTCGAGGGGGAAAAATGTTCAAAACGTTTTCTAATATTATCTGTTATTAACTAAATTAACTGAATAACAAAGATAAAATTTTATAAATTGCAAATTTTGGAGGTTTACGACCTAGATAGCGGTGTCCTTTACTAATGTTGAAAATTTGATAACATTCGGTTGAAACCCTGTAAAGATATCGTGCGTGAGATATTGGTGATCGGTCTATTTGGTCATTTTGAGAAATACGACTTTAAGTTTTTCTTCGGTCTCTGATAGCCCAAATTAGGGATTGTGCAATAATTATCAGGAGGGGGGCCAGTAAAACGAGAATGGGGCACGATGTAAACTCACAGCCTTAGGGAGAGGGAGTTACATGTAAATTCCCGGGAAAGTGGGGGTAGGGGGGCAACTGAAAAACTGACTTTAAGATTCAAATACCAAAGATATTTCACTAAAAGTTGTACTCATTACTTTCCGGACTGATTTGATATGAATAAAACATGGCTTACGGTATATCACATCAAAAATAAGATGGAACATACAGTCATTGTCAAGTGACATTAACTTGATAAGATTATCAAAATGACACATGTTTATGTTGGTGTTTAAGAGGTTGATGATAAAAACTCTTCGACCAACTCTTCAGCTTCTCCAATGAAGCATTTAGAATTTAACAGGTCTCCTAAACAAGCTTTATCAGTGCGAGACGTAAACAAACCAAGAACATCTAGATCGACATTATCGATCTGTGACACTCCATACTTCTCTGGCGTACATTCAGACCATCAACTGGTGTTCCCCCAATGAATGAAAAATAACAGAAGCTTAACTCTTTCGATTTTCTACAGTCAAAGAACTCCTTTTTTCCGTTTCCTTCTGTCTTCCTTCTTTCTCCTGGATTTTGATACGTTGGTTTTGGAACCAATAGAATAGGTAGCCTTGAATTTCTCTTAAAGAAACACTCTGCCAATCATTGACTGTAACATTAAGGGCCATTTCTACGGTGCCCACAGGGGGCACCGCTTTAACAAAGAGAAAACACTGCAAATAAAAGAATTTCTTGCAAACACAAAGAACACGTCGAAAAAATCAACTCCTGCACGATGCAAACAGAAAGGAAACTGTTTAAAAAATTCTGCACACTGCATGCAAAAGAAGGGGAATTTTTTACCGAAGACATAAAAGACACAGAGTCGCTATAATGTTGTTCAAATTGAAGTCTGTTTTGTATCCACCAGACGCGACAGAGATAAACGGGAGAAAATAAATATCTCGATTCTTTCTGGCTGTTGCCGCCTATGGACATTGCGTGATTCAGATTCAGACGATTCTTTATTATGTCCAGGCAGGTGGGATATGTGTTTTCGGGGTCTGAGTCTTCGTGGTCTGAGTTTTCGGGAACTGCATTTTCGTGACACCCAAACACAGATCCCGACAACTCAAACCCCTGGAAGTAAATAAAGAAAAAGGTTTGAACTCTTCTCAGTATTATCACCTGAAATATTTTAAGGCCACGCAATGTTCACAGGCGGCAACAGCCAGAAAGACTCAAGATATTTATCTTCTCCGGTTTATCGCTGTCGCGTCTGGTGGATACAAAACTGACTTCAATTTGAAAAACATTATAACGACTCTGTGTCTTTTATTTCTTCGGTAAAAGATTCCCCAGCAAATACCATTAAAATGTCGGCTGCTATTTTAAACCTTGTTAATTATTTTTATTTCACTGTATGATCGATGCGACAGCGATAAATCGGAGAAGATAAAATATCTCGCTTCTTTCTGGCTGTTGCCTTTGAACATTGCGTGACCATAAAAGCGTTCACTAAACCATTTTTTTTTAAAAAAAACAAACAAACAAATCGAGGGGTCTGAGTTTTTTTGACCCCCGCGTGTATCTCTCTCCTTAACAACTCCGCCATGTCATTCGTGAACCACGAGAACCACGAGACACGGTCCCAGTCCTTTACGTCATCCTGCGCCGCAGTACTTTTGCTTTTGTTTGCAGCGTGCGGGAGTTTTTGTTTGCAGTGTGTAATTCTTTTACTTGTAGTGTACACTATTTTAACAGTTTAATAGGTTCTTTTTTGTTTGCAGCGTGCGGGAGTTTTGTTTGCAGTGTGCAATTCTTTTGCATGCAGTGTGCAGATTTTTTTAAACAGTTTCCTTTTTGTTTGCAGCGTGCAGGAGTTGATTTTTTCGACGTGTTCTTTATGTTTGGAAGAAATTCTTTTATTTGCAGTGTTTTGTCTTTGTTAAAGCGGTGTCCCCTGTGGGCACCGTAGAAATGGCCCTTATTGTTACAGTCAATGATTGGCAGAGTGTTTTTTTAAGAGAAATTCAAGGCTACCTATTCTATGTCAGCTCGCTCACGGCACACAAGTCACTGAGATTGTACTTGAAGAAACACAATTTACAGGTCAGTGGAGGGAAAGCAACGCTAGTTTAGCACGTGTTCTACTTTAACTTCGGGCTACTCAACAAATACTGGAACCTGAAGACAGTGACGCAACTAGTGAATCTAAGCTGCAATCTAATGACTCAGAAGATCCAGACGACTTAGAAGGCGATGCACAATCAGACTCTTCAGGAATGGGCGACTTAATCGAACACAGTTACGAGGTACAGTACAGTAAAAAGCAAGTAAAGGATTCAGGTATATGAACTATATTTGTAGGTGGTGGTTGTGGGTGGGGGGTGGAAGTGTCATAATTTTTGGGAGATTTGGAGGGGAATCAGAGCTAATTTGCCTTTGTTGAGAAGGGGTGTATTGTGTAATATTTCTCCTTGCAGAGTTCATTCCCCCCCCCCCCCCCTCCTGATAATTATTGCACAGTCTCTTAGCCCTGTGAACGGAGAGGGGGGTAGAGGCAATCTTAGTGTTCCGAAAAAATGCACATTTGGAGAAAAATTTATATCTGAGGGTAAAAGATCCCCTTGAAGAGATTCGCTTCGGAGTGTGATAAAGCTAGAAGTGCCATTGTTAGCACGTGGAGGGCTGCTTGGTATGGGTCTGCTCCTCGAGCCGGGTTTGAGTTTTAGTCAGGGTCATTGTGTCGTGTTCTTGAGCTATTATATTCAACCGTCACTTCTGAGGATGTATGTTGAG
>CM042756.1:13706599-13726599 GCA_022496165.2 Catalaphyllia jardinei
GTGGCGCTGGGAAATATGACCACGTGACGCCATTACTTGATGAACTCAACTGGATTCTAGTCAACAAGATGCTCAAATTCAGAGACGCTGTTATGGCTTATAAGTGTGCCAACAATTTAGCTCCTGAATACCTATGTGCTAAGTTTAAAAAACGATCTTCTGTACATAATCGCACAACTCGTAATAATGAGAAGTTGGAAATCCCATTATTTAGATCACCCACCGGCCAACGGACCTTCGCCTATAGAGCAGTCTCCCTGTGGAACATGTTAGACGAAGACCTGAGAAACGTTACAACTGTAATGAACGAATGATTGAATGACAGTTAGAATTTAACAATATAGTTCGCATTTATATTTGTAAATAGGTACTGAAAAACCTTTTTGGGAGTATTTATTAAAGTTTAAAGGAAAAATGTAAAAGGAAAAAATGATGACCAACTGGGTGAAGTTTGAGGAAATTTCTACTTATCACCTTAAATTGATTTTAAATGAGATATAGAGTTTTTCACTATCCAAAGCTTGACATTACAAATCCCTGTATAGGTTTATCTATCGCAGCACTTCTGTGTAAGTAGAGTATTTTTTCTCGATAAAGCTGTCTGGTTCCATGGCTTTGGTCTTATTGCTGAGCTCGCACAGGAGCGTTACGAAGTTGTAGTTGAAACTGGCGCATTTCCCATCACCCAAGCAGGCCTTCAAGCATAATGGGTACTCATTGAGCTTGAGGGCGTTGTGTGCATGCCCAGCAAGGGCGTAATTCATCTCGGATGCCTTTTGTTCGCAGGTTTGGTTAGCTGTGATCACCATAAAAGTCAAGAATAAAAGAAGGATTGTCAATCGAAGTGGTGTTCCGTGTCCTGCCTGTAAAAGCACAAAACAAAACAACGATTGACTTAAGGCGGGCGGAATACACTACGTAAGAATACACAATGTCTGAATGGCACCGCATGTCTACCGCTAAAACGCATTCGCCCTGAAGCATTATTGTATTCTTGATATCCGGCCGTCGATTGAATCTTTGTTGATAGCGTTGATAGCATAAATATTAAATGTTAAAGCCGTCTAGGGAGATGAAACTTGCCTTAATTAATTAACATATTAAGCTGTTAGGTAAGTCTTCAACTTGAATTGGATCAGCACTAAAATATATTTTAAAAAATATACTGAAAACTAAAGAAAATAAAGTCGTATTGGACACTATATAAGTCACAATAGTATGTGTTCATGAAAGTCGGCAGGAACGTTAAGCTATCGGAAGACAATACGAAATAAATTGCGAGCACAAAATACTGTAGTGATTGAACGGGACTGGTTAAGAAGTCAATTTTAGAATTTCCAGCTGAAAGAAAGAAAACTTGTAAATTTAACTAAAACATTGTGGAAATATTAACTAGTAAAGTGGAAATATCTCGAACTGAATTTCATCAAACATCCATAGCGACTTATATGCAGGTGCAATTAACCGCTTCACAAAAAATGTCTGCAGGAAAATTTCACCACTATTCAATGATCTATAACTCAGCTAGATTACTACAATAGGGTAACGAAGGCTTTAATTTTCATATTCTATTCTAATTCTGAGGCCAGATACTCACCATTACGTTGTGATAAAGTGGAAAACGAAATCTCACAATTTTCGACTTCAGGAACTTCCAGCGTCTGACTTTAAAACTATAAAAATTGCTTGACGTACAGCTCACAGTACGTAAGTCGACAGGTGTTTTGAAATTGATTACTTGGACATAATTGAACCGTCATTGGTCCGGTATCATTAGTATTAGCCAAAACACGTATAACAGTTTTGTAAAGTTTATAATTTTTTAATGATGCACTGATCGTCAGTGTATTTAGCATTACAATGATTGATTATACACCGTATGAAGATAAAAGTAGAAAAACATGTGGGAATATTGTTCTCAGTTTCTAATAGCCTTTTCCAGGCTCTTGGTCTGTCGGGATGATCCAGAAAAAAGGGCGGACTAAAAACGGGATCACCAATGAACGGGATCCGGGAGAGAATAATAGGAGAGGGTTGACTTCCTCTTTTCTCTCCCAGACCCTACTCGTCGCCCGCGCGCGTTTTCGATCGTCCCCATGCCACTGACCTAGAGCCTAGAACAGGCTAAGGGTGCGTTTCTTTTAAAGAAAATCCAAGATTGGATTCTTAAATCCGAATGAATCCGGAAATGGATTTTGCGTTTCTTTAATAAACAGATCAATCCAAGATCTTTCGGATCATGTGCGTCAAAGGAACCGAAAGATTCCCTTCCAGTGGATCCTTCGAAGGGAATCCTTCGGTCCCTTTGACGCACCATGATCCGAGAGAGCTTGAATTGATCTGTCTGGTAAAGAAACGCAAAATCCATTTTCAGATTCTTTCAGATTTAAGAATCCAATCTCAGATTTTCTTAAAGAAACGCACCCTCAATCCAAGATCTTTCTGTTCATGGTGAGTCAAAGGAACCGAAGAACGGATCTACTCTGGAAGTGTATTCTTCGGTTCCTTTGACGTACCATGATCCGAAAGATCTTGAATTGATCTGTTTAGCAAAGAAACGCAAAATCCATTTCCGAATTCTTTCGGATCTAAGAATCGAATCTTGGATTTTCTTAAAGAAACGCTCCCTAATTAAGTTTCTAAATTAAAGGAATCGTGTTCCATACCTCACATTTGACATGCAAAAAGCACAAACTGCTGCCTAAAATATTTTGGATCGGCGAAATGATGCTGGATAAAAGTAATAAACAAATAGAGGATTGTTTCTGGTTTCGAACATTGTTCGTGGTACGGACATCGATGTGATTAGCCTGCAGAACAGACGTAATTTTTGGCGTATTTCAGCCGAAGAGAGGCGAAAGCGAGGCAAGCGTGAAGCACGAGTCGCGCGCGAGGGGAGGAGCGCGAAAAAGTTAAAGACGGAAAAAAATATTTTTGAAAACAGAGCTTTTCTCTGACTGAGGTTTTCTTTAAACACAATTCCAAAACTGAATGACCAGTAATCATGGGCGTAGCCAGGATTTTTCAATAGGGGGGGGGGGGGGGGGGGGGGTCACACTGAGTCATACAGAGAGGGTACTCACCAGATTGTCACCGTTTCCAACGTTTCCAAAATTTCCGTCAGTCTTGCGGGTTATCGACAGATCGGATCGAAATCCACCGATCACAGCCCGCTATCATGACGTAAAGAAGGTCTGAAGGTCACACTAGTGGCTGTGATTGGCAGATTTCGATCCGATCATTCGATAACACGCAAGACAAGACTGACGGAAATTTTGGAAACGTTTCCGCGGGTGCTTTGTTTTCCAAAGTCCCGTATCAACGAAAACGATGGTAATGTACTAGTCACGACAACAATTAACCGAATGCGATCAAGCTTTAAATGTAAATAACCCTGGGTGTGCTTCCGATTCACTCACTGCCACTGACAATATCGATTCAATACGAGTAACAGGAGTGACTTTACCCTCTCACTTCACCAATTACAATTTCTCGACCGGTTGATGGCTGAACAAAAACGAAAAATAGCTTTTACCAATTGATCAGCCCGTACACTTCAGTGGGTCTTAAAACTACAAACTGAACATTAATATATCCTCACTTTTTCTTAAAATAATGAATTGTAGTTCTTGTTTGCCAAACCGTTTGGAATTGTGTTTCTTTATTCGAACGCTCGCTGCAGTCGGAAAATAAGAAGTTAGAATGCTTGTTTTTACTTTATGGAGTTTGTGCTCTGCTAGCTACCCAAGCACAAAATAAGAATTTGTATTTATTAAACATCCATTATTTTAACAACTATTTATAGAATCTGTTATGACTTCCAGCTTAGCAGTTAGACTCGATTGCATGCACTTGGTGCAGCAAATGCAGAAATGTGAAAATAGTGAACGTTGACGAAAGCTCGGTTTAAAAAATCAGAAAATTCATCCATATCGCCGAATTTAATGCTTACACAACCATGAATTTTTGTGCCTTAATTATCGTTTGATAAAAGTTGACACGATTCTTCTTGTTTTTGAGGCGCTGAAGTTTGGCCAAATTGAAAAGTTTTTTTTAAGTCTATATTTTCAATCGGTTAAGAGAAGTGACTTCAACACGCTGGACAAATTGAATGGATAAAAATGAATGCTATTTGCTCAAAATATTTGTAATTGTCCAGCATAAATCCATTTTTAGTGATTCCATTTCGAGTATTACAGGAAAACAAACAGAAGTCCACCTGGTACGGTGTTTAATACGCTCTCCACCAAGGGAATGTCGTTTATTTCACATTTAGTTGGCGACTCGTTCTACCGTGGGAAATTTTCACCTTCTTTTGTTATTGAAATGGTGCTTACAAAGCGCGATTTCAGTGCAAAGAAAGATAAACTGATAAAGAAAGGGACAAACAATGAAAACAATACCTGTTATGTTTTATACAGCACGTGGATTGTAAGAGAACGCCTTAAACTTTCCGAGACGGTCAATATAAAACTTATTACAGGCCTTTAGAATCAAAAGCTGTGTAAGAGAAAAAAGGCTTTAGTGTGACAAAAGCCACAAGAGAGTCGAGTCAATTACGGCACGTGCTCAAATAGCCTCGATGCCTGATTTCAAGAGCTCCGGATTGTCATTTTACTTTTGTCTTGGAAGCTTGAATGTACAAGTAGCACAGCCATAATTATATGAAGTGAATCACGCGCGCGTCAGCCAATCAGATTCGCCTGGTCTCACGCTCTTCATGCGCCGCTGAAGGCGGGAAACAATGCAAACGAGGGTTATCGTGCGACTCTAAGCGCTTAGCCAATCAGAGGCGACTGTTCCCACGGTTGTTGCTTTGTGTATGAAGCCAGCATTGTTCTGGCAGCAAGCCGATTGTCAGAAGACAGGTGTTTGTAAAAGACTGATTTAATGTCGGCACACGACCCCGATATTTTCCCACGATCGATGAATATAAATGGCTCGCATCATGTATGTCGGACAGTTTGCGACATATTCTCGCCGAGTCAACATCTTCGAAAAAAGTTTCTCAGAAAACACACTCTTAAACTTTTAACAATATGGCCGTTGAATGCGTCGATAGCGCACTTTACGTTGGAAAAATTCTCTCTGAGAGAAGAAAGGTAAGAACTAAATTTTCTAACTTTTTGCTAGTACGTCAAACTTGAGAAATGAGCTGAGTTTTCAACTTTTCAAAACTTGTTGTTTAAAGTTTGAAATTTGTTTTTTCAGGTAAAGAAACCCCTGATGGAAAAAATGCGCCGAGCGAGAATTAACGACAGCTTAAACGAGCTCAAAAGTCTGGTATTAGATCTTCTTCAAAAAGACGTAAGTAGCTCCGCGATAAATTATTTCATTACTTCAAACGGTAAAAAGTAAGAACTTAACCAAACTAATTCAACTCTCCAACAATGACATACCTATTATCAATCTGGGATATTCGCTCCACTACGTTGCATTTTGAGTCACTTGGAAAATTGACATCATCATTGTATATTCCTGATTAGTCAAAAGTTTACCAAATCAAGCTTACTGAATTATTTTTCTTTGCATTCAGGCCTCTCGTTATTCGAAGATGGAGAAAGCTGACGTGCTTGAGATGACTGTGACCTACCTTAGAGCAATGCAGCGAAAGGACACTCGTACAGAAGGTAAGACTGAATGAAATTACAAGTTCTTAATCGCTTACGACGCATAAATCATTAAGTTTCATGAGTGATGCCCGTTTAGAACCAGGGGAATCCAAAATGGTAGAATGATTTACGAGTTCATTAGTAAATTTTTCCCAATTAACCCTCCTTTTGTTAAGTTAAGTTTTTCTGTCAGAGGAAATAAGTTGATACAGTATTACTTCGTACCCACCCCTGCAATTTTAACAATAATTATGCAATGCAATATTTCGGTTTATTTACATTGACAAATTTCTCTTCCAAGCGAGTGGGGAATCTAACAGAACTTTTAATACTTTTAGATCTTACGTCGCTTGCTGAATACAGAGCTGGCTTCAACCAGTGTGCAAATGAAGTCAACAGAAATATCATAACAAGCGACGGAAACGACCAGCTTAGGGAAAAACTCTTGTCACACTTGGCTTCATGCTGCCCTGGTAACGCCACAAACCGTGTCACCGAGAGCCACGCGCCAGGGATTCCCGCCACTACTCCGAGTTTTCCCGCCGTTGCGCCAAACGCCGTCTGGCTCCCATATCCTTCACCGCCGCCATCACCTACAAGACAATCTGCGGTTTTCATCCCTTTAACAAGCCCAGTTCAAAGTAAAATTTCAAGAATTCCATCCCCAGTCAGTCCATCCCTTCCTCACGCTCAGCAGATCAGCCTCTCCCCAGCCAGTTCTCCGAGCACGACAATAAAAACGGCTCTGTGGCGTCCGTGGTGACAATGAACTCTTAAAATAAATAACAAATGCTAGAAAATAACCGAAAAACACTTAAAACAAATGACAAATGCTAGAAAATAAGCGAAAAACACTTAAAATAAATGACAAATGCTAGAAAATAAGCGAAAAAAAAAAACAATTGAATTTAATTTTTTTACGAAAATAGTTTAAGGGTGCGTTTCTTTCGGGAAATCCAAGATTATATTGTTAAATCCGAAAGAATCTGGAAATGGATTTTGCGTTTCTTTATTAAACAGATCAATCCAAGATCTTTCGGATCATGGTACGTCTTAGTCAAAGGAACCGAAGAATCCACTTCCAGAGTGGATTTTTCGGTTCCTTTGACGCACCGTGAACCGAGAGATCTTGGATTGATCTGTTTAGTAAAGAAACGCAAAATCCATTTTCAGATTCTTTCGGATTTAACAATATAATCTTGGATTTCCTTAAAGAAACGCACCCTAAGTAAGAGTTTATAAGTTCACTACTTGTCTTTACTGTGTAAAGAAATCAATGCAGATAAAACTTTCGACGAGAGATTTTATAATTGAAAAATGTTTTATACATCGCAAATTACTGCTAGGCAGTTTTAAAATAATAAAAACTGAAGTTCAATTTGAAAACTTTGCGCTCTTTGTTTTGATGGGAAATGGATGGATTATCACAAGGGTAACAACCTTTCAAGAAAGCGAGTTAATGTTTTCCTTTCTTTCTTGCCATTCCTGCATGAAAAATTAACTTAAAGAAAAGCCAAGAAAAGCACCGAGACCCAGCAGTCCAACTCTGAACCGTGATAGTTGATAAGTTATTCGGTTTACTTCTTCGCTCCTATTCGCTTCCAGCCCACCACCTTCCGGTCATTCGCTCGCGTTCGACTGAGGCTAACTGATAAAAGTACTTCAAGAGAGCGGCCAGAGGAGCAAACTTGTAGGGGGCCTGGAGATATTTGTGAAATTCTCATTTTGTGAATTTTTTTCTTGAAATCGGGGGCCCCCAGACCCTTCCCTTAGCTCCACCGTCCCTCTAATGGAGTTTTTGTCAAATTTCTCGTTCAATTCTCCCAAAATTTACCCTGCGAGCAGAGTCTCAGATTCTTTGATCCGCCGCTCATTCGAGAAAATGGATGAGTCAGCCCAGTTTCCTGTTGGTCAAACCGGTTTTTATTGATGCGCATGATCATTCGTTTGTCGGGGTTTTCAACGGCCATTCGCATGCATAAATGCCGAGATCACGCAAACTGCACGCGAACGATATCTCTGCGCGTATTTTCTTGGGGCTACGGACTGATAAATACCAAACCTATTAAACTTACAACTTTTAACCTTACAAAATTATTAGGTTTATAAGAAGTTTAAGTCTCGTTCAGTTCGTGGCCCCAAGACAAATACTACGTGCAGAATTTATTTGCGTGTAGATTTGCTTGATCTCAGAGTCATTCATGCATGCGAATTGCCGTTGAGAAACCCGACCCGCCCGTCTTCAGTTATAAATATCAAGGAATATTTAATGCAACTGTGTCTAGTAAGCTAGCCCATCATACTGAAACTAAAATGATTATTTTTACGATTGGACCGCTACAAGGTTTCAGACTTTTTTCAGGTAAATCGGCAAGCCGAGATGATTGACGTCCACCAAAACTACTTTTGTCAAGACGTTTTTGCGCTGAATGTCGCGTGTGATTGATAACTGCTGTAACTGGAGTTTTTGGAGAGCTAGAGACATCGGACAAATTCTCGAATGAATTTGCCTGGGTCGAAATCATTTTTAAAGATTTTCACGCTCACCCTCAGTGCGGACATGTCAAAATTTAATGATTAACATACTTTGACAAGGAGGTTGATTGAGGCTCGGTTACATTTGCGTTCGAGCATGGTCGATAGGAAATCTCGAAGCCGCTCGCAGAGACCAGCATGATCTCCTCTTTAAATTAACCATTATCGTTAATTCTCAAGTTCCTTTGAATTTACGGTTATAGTTAATTTAGAAAGACTAGAAAACAATGATGCAAGGCAGATATTACGTAGAGAGCTTAACGGGGCAACGACACGATAGAGTCCAAACTGAAAGCCATGAATTGCAACCGTGGACAGCTGTTTCGACCTTATTGGGTCTCGTCAGCACGGTGTAGCAAGTTGTGAAGTGATCAGCGGCTCGACTGACATCCACAAACCCACTAAATGCAAGATGGTGATGACCTCAGATGAAACTCAAATCCAAATTCTTGCCCATCGGCCAATGTCACATGCAAAGCGCGTGACAAGGGACAATAGGAAAAATCCAGAATATCGTGTCGTTGCCGCGATAAGAAAAAACTGCGGACAGACACAAACTGTACCGCAGGAAAATCATGCAGTATTATGTTTGTTTAATTTAGAACACTAACAGTCTGAAAGGAATTCTGGGAAGTAAGCATTTTTGTTGAAAAAGGACAATCATCAGAGGCCGGAGAAGACTCGAACCTACGAACCTTCGCTTTCTAATCTTCTCCTCTAACCATTAGACCATCACGTTGCTGGTTGGACAAATCTCGATTTTGAAACAATATAATCCATACACTTATACTACACCCTGTAGGAAGCATATATAATTACTCGCTAAAAAATAATTTCAGAAAGTGAACGGAAAAGGTCGATCACTAAACCTTAACAAAAAGCTAACCATTTAATAATAATAATAATAAATAGGTGCTTATAGGGCGCATTTCTAACCTCAATGCGCCTAACAACAAATAATTCAAATAATAATAATTAGTTAACAGTAATGTTTTTGAAACAAGAATGTTTTAAGCCTAGTTTTAAATGTTTCTACTGTCTCTGCTCTTTTAATATACTCGGGAATTGAGTTCCATAACTTCGGCGCAGTTGCTGAAAAAGCGCGGCCACCATAAAAGTTGGATTTGATAGATGGGGTGCATAGTAGTGAACGAGTTGATGATCTCAGTGTTCTTAGTGAGTGGTATTCTTGTATAATAAGTTCTAAATAACTGGTGGATTGCCCATTTAAAATCTTATACGTTATAAGTAAAATTTTAAAATTAATTCTTGCTTCGACTGGCAGCCAATGCAGATTCTTTAGAATAGGGGTTATATGGTCAGTACTTCGTGTTCCAGATATCATTCGAGCAGCGATATTCTGGATTCTCTGTAGTTTGTCCCTTTGATACTTCGGTATCCCGTATAAAACGCTATTACAATAGTCTAGTCTAGTTAATATGGTCATTAAAAAGTAGATTTTTATCCATTATTATGCCCAAGTTCTTATCTTTTGCCTTGATTCCTATTGTATTATTAGCCAACGTTAAAGTCTCCAATGATGACGGTTGCTTCTTGAAACGGGAGGTGAAATGCAGTATTTCGGTTTTACCAGGATTGCTCTTCAACATGTTCTTAGTATTCCATGCAAAAACATCATTTACGCATGCTTGCAGGATTCCGACAGAATCAACAGAATGTTCAGGATCTTTAATAGCGATGTAGATTTGGGTATCGTCAGCGTAGAACATACAATTTAAATCATGAGTTAGTATAACATCTTGAAGAGGTGCCAAATAGAGAGTAAAAAGTAATGGGCCAAGTATCGAGCCCTGAGGCACTCCATATTCTAAGCATCGCGGTGAAGATGTAAAATCACTGATAGTTACTTGTTGGAAACGATCAAGCAAGTACGAAGAGAACCATTGAAGAACAGTTTCAGTGAAGTTGAAGTATGTTCGAAGTCTCGTGAGCAGAAGATGGTGGTCTATGGTATCGAACGCTGCTGATAGATCTAGCAGAACCAAGATTACTTCGCCTTGAGAGTCAAGTGTCCTGAGAATGTCATTGCTAACTCTAAGTAGTGCAGACTCTGTTGAGTGGTGTTTCCTGTATGCAGATTGTAAGGAAGGAAATAATCCATGGCAGTTCATGTAATTGTGAACTTGAATGGCAACTGACTTTTCAATTACCTTCGAGAGAAATGGAATATTGGCTATAGGTCTATAGTTGACAAACAGATCAGGCTCGAGATCAGGTTTCTTCAGTTTCGGGCGAACCAGTGAAGTTTTCAAAGAAGTAGGGAAAACTCCAGTTGCAATAGATTGTCTGATAATTCTACTGATGAGAGGTAATAATAATCTGCGCTTAAGCCTAATCATTGTACATCAGTGATATTCTATGCAAAACGCTATTAAATATTTAGTTAAATTACTTCCCGTCGTCTTGTTCTTTCGTGGCCTAGTGGTAAGTAGCCGATCCGGCAAGCGCCGGGTAATTCTTGGTTCAAATCCAGTCCAAATAACACGATATATTTTTATTTGTTCTATTCTGAAATAGCCTGGGAAACAGTGTTCTAAATTAACTATAATCGTAAATTCAAAGGAACTTGAGAATTAACGATAATGGTTCATGCAAAGAGGAGATCATGTTGCAGCACAGCCAGACACATTCTCGTCCCCAGAGCCCACGATCCTTCTGGCCTGTGGCAGGGATTGAGAGCTCTGGTTTGGTCCAACACCGGAAGACCGCGATTCACGGACTTATTGTCAAATCTAGCAAATCCGATTGGTTGAGAATTCGAGGTGAATACTCTGCGCATGCTCAGAAAATTGGGTGCGGCCAGAGCTCTCGATCCCTGCCACAGGCCGGAAGGATCATGGGCTCTGGGGACGAGACTAGCAGAGACAGAGCTGAAAAACGACTGCGCATGTCATCAATTTGCGGGGGAAAACTGGGGATGATAAGGTGAAACCATAGCAACATTTTAGTAAAATGGCAACCTCGTTCCCAGGGCTTTTCCCTTTGAAAAAAGGCCCGAGGGTTTTTATTTCAGATAAGACTTAGTAGACCAGATGAGCTTGAAACTTTTGCAAAAGACCGGCCGTTAAAAGTGCTAAAACATATCTCCTGAACACCACAGCTTCATACCTGAACACAAACCGAAATTTTACCACGAAGTCAAGCGTCCGTGCCACGAAAATGCAGCTCGTGAAGCAACTATGCACAAAAAGGGTCAATAAAATAAACAAAATCCCTTACCTTACAAAAGTTTCAGCGATAAGGACCACTGAAAGCAATTCCACGAAGATAAATAAAGCGTCTTGGAAAAGAAAAGCTCTCAAAGTCCTGTAAAATAACGACAAAATAAAGTCACCTTTCTACGATTGATTTTTCATTTGGAATGTGTAGCTCAAGTCGAGATTTCCCCGTCGACGATCCCCGCCGGAAGGCCGACTGGGTCGTAAGTGACGCATGCGCAATTGTTTTTCAGCTCTGTCGCTCGCAGTCTCCTTCCTCTTCCCGATTTGTCTAGGAAGATCGAAGGAGACTATGCTCGCAGGGTACCCGAAATTTGCATTTCCACAATTGTAGCTAGTTCCAGTCCAATACCGAGTATCGAATCTGACTCTCCTTATAGTCTTCGCTCTTTAAGTTTTGTTTTTCTTGTGCATTATAATTTCTTTGGGTGTCCGCTGACTCCCCTTGTTCTATGATCTTCCACAAACCGTTTTTAGCCTTTTTAGTCTTTAGCAACATTCACGGAAATATAATTTCTTCAAAAATTTCGTTTTCACGAATGTCCGGTCAATATATAAAGGACAATTTATTTTGTATTTATTTCGCCACTTCAAAATAACAAAGTTATACAGAAAAAAATGACAAATTATAAACCTAACAATCGTTACTGTATAAAAGATAGGACAGGCCGAAATAAACAGAAGTTGAAGAATATTGATTGATCATTAATTAAATAGTCGATAGAAATAATATACAAATTGCGGTTACAAACATGATAAACTAACGCAAGTTGTAACAAAAACTTTCATTATTGATTCGTATTCCTCAACATACGTCCTCAGAAGTGACGTTTGGATGTAATATACTTCCGAGGATGTATGTTGAGGCATACGAAACGTTAAGTCATTAATCAAAGTTTTTTTTTACAACATGCGTTGTTTTGTCATGTTTGTAACCGAAGTTTGTATATTTTTTAAAAACAACGAAGTCTAAATCTCCTGCTCACTGGTCCACATACATGAAGCTGTGAAAAAAGCCAAGTCGAGCTACTATCAAGAATGTATTAACAACAACAACAAAGGCAAATAGTGCTGGTTTCTGGAAAATCCTGAATTAAATAACTTCTCGTGATAATAAATCTGGAAGTGAACGCATGTGTATCTCATCTGACGAAGTTTTGTAGAACAAACCTCAACCAGTTGCCAGCATAAACAAATTCTTCGCATCCATTGGGACGAAACTGTGTGTGCAATTTTGTCCCGATTACCCATAATTAACAATTAGATTATGTCACATCATAGAAATCGAGAGTGAATAATCAGATTGTTTTAGTACAATTTTTACTGAAGTTTACTTCAAATAACGGTTTCCAATTATCCTTCGTTTAGTCCTCTCAGGATTTTAATTATCCATTTTCATCAAAATTTTCCTCCAAAACTTTGGCAAAACGAAAAACGCCGCCATTTCGTAGACGAGTACCAGCTACTGCACACTAATGGCTGATAGTGTGCAATGGCTCAGCCAATCAGATTACAGCATTTGCAATAGTATACTAGTAGAATTCTACAACTGCCTGTTAGAGCGTGAAGGGGTCTACTGAAAACGAGCAAGTCTTACATTAGAAATGAAAAGAGATTCAGCAAAGTCTAAATTGAAACACTTTGTGATGGTTATCATAAGGAATTTGAATCTCATTAGCGTTCAATCCTGGTTGTATCTGTGGAAGTTAGTTAGTATTAAAAAGTTCTTTTTTTGCTTTTAAGACCCCAGTCGGCCTCGATTTTGGCTTTGTAAAACACGGATGGCATGATCACAAAGCATGGCGCTTTTTCAGGGTCATGATTCAAACCTAACTTTTCCCTATCACTTTTTCTCACCTACTAAGTAAAACGTCACTCATTTTCTGTCTCTGCACATCTCTTTTGACTTTCGAAATAACGTTTTCCGCGTTTCCTGGACACTAAGATCATAACAGCCGGCAAATATTGATCTTTGAACAAAATTCTCCGCGTTTCATGCCTCCTCTCGAATTTCAAGTTCGGCATTTTCTGACTTTCAATGTAATTAATTACCAATAAGGCGTACTACTTAGCTTAAACATCCAAACTAAACATCACATACTGACACATAATGAAACCTCGCTGCTGAGCCGATATTCTGAATTGTGAGCTTTGTAAAGGTCTGTAAATGCGCGCGTTCTGGCTTCTCACTTCTACCTGCCATCATTTCCGCGCAAGACTAGATCTTACATAGCCTGATTCTCAGACGGTCCAGGTCGTTCGCGGCTTTTGTCACGCGCTCTCACCCCTAAGAGAGTGTGTGACAAAAGCCGCGAACGACCTGGACCGTCTGAGAATCAGGCTAGATCTTACAATGCTCACCTAGTGCCACGACCCAGCAGGATTTTCCCGTGGATTTTATAAATGGCGTCGAAAAGCCCTAGTAAATTTAAAAATTGACGTCAGTTTTTCAAGCGTCCTGTTATTGACCATGAATTTCGTCATAACATTGTCAAAGTAGCTGTGGATCCACGAGGCGATAGCCGAGAGAATCCGCAGACTCCTTTGACAATGTTGACGAAATTTATTATCTATAACAGGACAGATGAATGAAAAACTTACGTCCATGTTTTTTACGATAACAAACTGTTAAATTGTCCGCTCTCGCTTGTTGACTCATCGCATAAATTATAAATTCTTGTGTTTGTCCGCTTATTGACGATAAAAATTAGCCAATGAGCGCGCGAGAATTTGTAGTTATCGTGAAAAGCAAAATCGTCCCACATCATAGGGAAAACCCCAATAACAGGACAGACGCATGAGAAAATGATGTCAATTTGTTAACCTTGAGGCAGACTCCCCAACTAGAACGATGAACTTTTGAAGAGCTGCAGAATACCTTGTTTTATAAGATAATCAACGGAAAAGCCACTCGCTGGCATAAGTATTTTTAACATCTCTTTTCCGCGACGCTCGGAATTCCGGAGAAGCTGGTAGCCGCTTGCCAGGGATGGAAATGTACGGATGATGGCTTCATGTACTTAAGCCCTGTTGTCATCGCGGGGGAATTATTCAGGTGTAATTATATGCATTTTTCCACCAGGTTATTTAGCGCTAACGCAAGCCATTGGCTTGGCGTAGGTGGATGTGTTTGGTTGGTCTGAGCCAAGCAAACCGACGATCTGCTCCACGTGGGGCCTCGCTGTTGGAGATGGTACGGGACGCTGGAATTTGATCGACCTCTAGCTCTCGCGATGGTACCACGGTTTCGGACATGCCTGCAACTGGACACTTGTACACAGATACATGTAGCCTTGCATGCTCTGAACCAGCGGACGAAGCGATCGGTGGATCACTGTTTGGCGAGTCAGGAAGAAACGAATTTGCACTTGATTTGCCACTTGCAGCAAAACAACAGCGCTTGTCACATGCAAACTTGCATGAAGCCACAGAATTCGCCGATAACATTTAAACTGCTCTTCACAAAATGTTCGGCCGTCTGAATCCCCCCCCCCCCCCTAGTCCGAAGGTGCTCGTATGCCTCTGCAGAGTGGCTGAAAAGACTGCCTAGTTAGGGGGAAAATTCTTGTACAAGTGTGTTCAACACAGTTAACTAAAAGTAATTATGTGTTTTGTAATTAAAAAAATAAAAACAGAGAAATAACAACAACACGATATTATGTAAATTCTAGGAGAAACGTAGACTAGGAAAAATCCGAGTCCCAGATGGGATTTGAACCCACGACCCTCCGTCACCTAGTCGGATGCTCTACCACTGAGCTACTAGAGACTCTGTGGTGAGCAAGGGTCAAATTGTGGGTATTGAAAAATAAAAAAAAAAACGAACAAAAAGAGTAGAAAACACCACCAAGGTTGCAAGCTTGCAAAAATTTTTAGAACTTTATTAAAAAATATAGTGTAATCGTTGACCGCTGTAATGCTCTCATAGGCTGACAAGTCATATTTTATCAGAGCGTAAAACACAGACAGAGTGGATGTGTTCACTGAAAAGACTGATTGTGGGCAGCCAAGGCACTGCAGGCATCAGTTTTCATGGCCTATTGTAGAGTACCCAGACTCAAGTCAGACCACATTCGCTGCACTTTTGTGACGCATTTAAAACATACAGTCACCCAGTCAGAGCATGCAGTATAAAAATGTCTTTGCTTATTTACTCAATGCAGATCACCCAATAAAATTCCCCTAATATATTTTGACCCTATTCTAATCAAGTTAGCTCAGGAACTCCATTTCAGTGAAAGTTGAAATGTTAACAAGAAACAATGTCTCTGGTCAGACTGAATCAAGCAATTCTAATTGTTTATCAAACATGAATCACATAGAATAATTCTCATATTTATCAGGGCTGTCAACAAGGGAACATAAGCGGCCATAGCCTCTAACACCTGTTCAGAGCTGAGTATGTATGATGGCCCCTTGATGTCGTGAATGAACTTGCCTGTTGTTGATTCACCCATAAAGCCACAAGTAGACCGCATGAGTTTCAGGGTTGCACAGCTAAGCGACAAAAGCGGGTTGCGAAGCAGCTGCAGAGCTCTCAAGTTGATTTGTTGACAAAGAGTGAGATCTTTGATAGTGTAGCCATTGTTTGTGAGGCCACAGGGGCCACTAGGGGAGTCTTGGAGCATGCTTCCAAGGAAATTTTGAAAAATGGAAGTACCTAAGATGTATTTTCCTTCACTCTGTGCAGAAGTGTCATTCAACTGTTTAGATCCCAGAATTTTCTTTTTATTGGACCAATATCAACTCTTTCTTAACATTCTGACTTACATGTATCTAGAAGTCAAATTAACATGCTGTCACTCTGATCTCCGAGTCAGATCAATAACTTACTCTTTGTTAACATTGCCGATTCAAGTCAAATTTAATTAACATGTTATAAAGTTTGTTCTGCATTCTGCCACTCTGATCCTTGAGTTAGATCAATAACAACTCTTTCTTAACATTTCCCATTCTGTCTTATCCAGGAGTCAAATTTAACCCTAGATGCACCAGCTTTTTAGAGGGGGGTGGCCTGCAAATGCCAGAGCAAATTATTTTCTCACACTTCACGCTACTCTGAAAACACACATGAAATAAATGTTGAATTCTACCATTATGTTTCCATCCTAGCCATCCAAAACAGAAATACTTTTGAAAAGCGAAGGTTGATCTTGTTCCATAATCCGAAATAAACAATGGCAAGCAAAATATTTAGTGTCCATTTAGATTTAATTGCCACGCCCATGATCCATTGATGTTTTGAAGTTACTTGAGAACAAGGCATGATAAACAGTAGATTTTGTCCTTTATCAACATGCCGAAGGAAATGATTGAATTATCGATAGATGTTAAGGTCCTGATGATTCCATTTCCAAGATTTGTTTGTCTTGTTTTGTCCTGAGGGCACGTAACATTCCGGGGAAAGAACTACATAACAAAATGGCCACCCTATTTTGGTCTTCTTTGCAAACGGAGACGCTCAAACTCGGGTGACTGTCAGTTTCATGACTTCAAACACAGAGGCTAGGGGAAGACAACAAACAGTTCAATATTACAGCAGTTTCTATTGGCTCAATATGTTAGCAATGCCTTAGCAACTGCTCATTACATAATTGGCCGATTTAATTAGACCTGGTACAACTAGGAGTGTACTCAAAGGCCAATCTGATCGGCCCCTGGTGCATCTAGGGTTAATTGACATGCTATAATACAGTGGTGGATCTAGGGGAGGGGCCTGGGGCCGGCCTCCCCTTGTTTTGGGTAAAAAAGGAAGAAATGACAGAAGGGAAAAAGGCCAGCAGGGCAAGTAAATCAAGACCCCCCCCCCCACCCCTACTTAGCTCAAGGTCTGGATCTGCCACTGTAATAGTTGTATTATATGACATCACTCTGATCCCCTAGTCCAATGCATATTGTTATCGCACCAGGTAGCTCTGCACAAGAAAAAAGTGCTTGAGGCGAGTACAAACTGAACAAGGATTAAATTAAATCATAAAAGATAGTTAATTATGAAGGAACTTCACCAGAGCACCAAGGAATCTTCAATGAATGTGTGAGAAATAATAGTTTCAGTGTGAGAGTGTAAGATTGAATTTGTTTGCAGGAGTCTCAAGTTCAATGCGCGAGACTTAAGAGCTCTGCAGCTGAGCGAGTGACGAAGTCATGAGAGTTTAAGAGACAATAATAAACAAGATCAGGGACTTGTGAAAGTCTAGTCAAGGGTGTGAATTGAATCTGAGTATCAAGGATACAGGTGAATTAAAACTTAATGACAGCCCTGAATTATGTTTGGCAAGTTAAAGAAGAGTAAACCTGCAAACAATGGCTACACTGTAGTTAATTACCTATCTGTTAAATTTATTTAAAAAAGAAATAGTAAGACTACTGGTCATTGCCTTCTATACTAGCTACTGACCTATCAGAGAAGACTTGAGCCCACAGTATTATATTTTTAGCGTGACCATCTAACCCAGCATCCATCCCCCATCAATAATGTGCTCGCACCCCGTCATGTAAGGTGCCTCATCTGAAGCCAGGAACACGGCCAGCTTGGCGATTTCTTCAGGTGTTCCAAGACGCCCTTGCTTCTGACGGGCAAGGAATTTCTTCATAGCTTCTTCAGGATCCAGAGCACTGTTAATTCGTTGCCGCAGCGATGGTGTGTCCACCGTGGCCGGGCAAATGGCATGGGTACGAATTCCCTGACTAACGAAGTCGGACGCAATAGCTTTTGTGAAGGCGATCACCGCACCCTTTGTCGTGCTATAAACGAAACGGTTAGGCACTCCCTTGATGCTTGAAGCCACAGATGCCATGTTTATGATGACCCCTCCACCTTGTGCCAACATGATGGGAAGAAATTGCCTTGTTAGTCGATACATACTCTTAATATTGATATCGAACGAGAGGTCCCAATCTTTCTCTTCGCAGTCCAGGATTGTTCCATCGTGCACTATCCCTGCACAATTGAAGAGCACGTCTAGCTTTGAGGATTCTTTAGCGAGGGCTTTTATCGCATCGTAGTCTGTTACATTAAGGATCTTGGTTCGTATTCCTTCGATGGAGTCGAGCTCGGCGAGTTTGTCGCCATTGATGTCGGTGGCTAAAACGTTGGCTCCTTCCTCGGCGAATGCTTCGGCCACAGCGCGGCCGATGCCTTGTGCTGCGGCAGTAACTAGGATTTGTTTCCCTTCTAAGCGTCTTCGTGCCATTTTGTGGATCGAATGAGACAGCGACGGCCAACAACCAACAATGACCTTCTCGCGACAATTCTCGTGACAACTCTCGTGACCTCCTCGTGACCATCATGGGAACCCCTATTTGTCAGCGGATTGCTTATGGACTAATATCCTGTATGTAGGCTACCTGGAATGTTAGTTTTCGTTTTCTACTCAGTCTAGCTTGGATATAGAGTTTTCGTTATTCAAAAACGCATACTTTTGATACGTTTTCGTCTATAGTCCACACTTCATCTGTATTTTAAACGGAGAAGTGTTATCTAACCGGGCGATAATCGATGAACGACGAGGGACTCGGAGTGAGTTGGCGGACGCGGACGACCCAGTTTTGGCGTCAAATTTGATTCATGGAGGCACAAAATGTGTTTTTATTTTTTACTTCTTGCAACCTGATATGTTCTTTGAAATTATAAATCTCTCATTTTTTCGAATATTCAATGCAATCTCCAGTGAGAAAATTTGCCCAGCCTCAATGCCCTTCCTGTTATATTATATATTGACTTCAGTCTAGTGCAGATTTTCCCGCCCTTACCAAAAACTTCACAAGAGACTTATTAAAGAAAGCGAAGAGTGATCATCGCAGTAAATTTTCCAATTTAAGCAATTGGAGAGAAGAAGCCTGAAAAAAATCAGGGCTTCAACGGGATTCGAACCCATGACCTCCGCGATACCGGTGCGATGCTCTACCAACTGAGTTATGAAGCCACACAATCATTTTTAAATATTGTAACCGTTTGTTTCCATGTTTAGTTAGCCTCAGTGTAGCCCCTGAAGAAGGTTAGTTCTGCCTAACCGAAATGCCCACAATTCACCTTAGCTGTTCGATCAGCCTTTCCCGTCATTTAGATTTTTTACTTGATCGCTTACAGCATAAGTTACTCTATGTATGCTTCCTGAAATGTCTTTTTTGTGCCTGTTGTAAAAAATATCCAAGATGGAGGCCAGCTTGGAAAAGTTACTTCAAGATGACGGTATTTATTTTCTATTATTTCGGAACAATTGTTGGCAAAGAAAACGTTAATTAATTAATTTTATTATTTCAGAAACCTTTAAGCAATTCTTGGACGAAAACTTTGATGACAGGAGTTATGCAAACAACATCATTCAAGGCCGAGCGATTAGTGATTCACTTGCCAGGTTGGCAGACGGAATAAACCTTTTGGACAAAGAACTTCATAGTCAGGTCTGTTGTTTTGTTGTTATAAAATTATTTCAGTGTTATTTTGCTTGGGTTACAGATAGTTTAAGTTTTCACCTGTGCTTTTAAAACCTGGGCAAAACGAGAAATATAAGATTTGACGTGGAGTTTATACGCTTGCTCTAGATCGTACATTATGTTATGCGGCCTGACATTCTCATGGTCTCAAGGTGACATCAAATTAAATATAAGAGCT
>CM042756.1:13731599-13733671 GCA_022496165.2 Catalaphyllia jardinei
AATTATTGGTTTTGTTTATTTGCAGAAAATCTAGTCATTAGATTTTCTTTATAATTTGCATGCAACAAGCTTGTAACGATACTCACAAGTTAGTGCTATTTTATTAGTAATTTTATTTTAATAAACATCTCTTTAATTATCTCTTGTTGAATGTTCACTGGCTTATCTTGAATTTCCTTTGTTAAAATTCAATTTTTTCCAATCCTCCAGTTACTTATTTCCTAAAGTGTTTTCGTGCAAATTTCGTGAAATTCTAGTGAGTGGTTCTCAAGAAATAGGCGTATCTCCAAGAAGTAATTTTTCACTCAATCACAATTTTTTAGACTTATTACACATGCACTGCATTTAACTGGGTTCTTTTAGCAACAAAGAAAAAGCTGAGCTGAGTTCTTTGTCGTTACTTTTTCTAACATACCTTTGTAATGAAAGAGTAAAACCATCAATACATTGTGTTTATTTGTGAAGAAAAATAGTCAGATAGTGTGGACATTGAGCAAATAAAATGATCACTGTATTGATGCCATGTTCGTTTTTATGCAATACTTTTGTGCACACTGAATTGCATTGGCAAGAGTGCACGAAAACTGTGTTCAGCCACCTTAATTCAAATTGGAATCTACTTGAATCTTGTTATTACTTCTTATCAATAGTTTTTCTTATTATTTTCTAAGGGGTTCTTCAGATGATGCAAACCAGAATCAACTCACTGAAGGCTTCAGTTGAAAGGTATTTCAAGTAATTAGAATAATAGAATTTTAGTAATTACTTAGAAAAGATACATGTTAAGTTCACACTTAAACCAAATTAGCCGACACTTCCAGAGCATGTCCTGTTTTCCGCAGTGTTCAAAAAAAGACGATTACATTTAGAGTACTGCTGGATAGACCCTTTTCATAAATGGCTACCAATTTGAATTTTTTATGCATTCCAATGATCCTCACTAAACTTGTTTGGGAGTAAAAATTCTTTTGAATTACCAGCTCAAAAATGAGGTTAGTCAGGCTAATTTTAATACTAACCCCTTACAAACGAATTTAGCCATTTATGAAAAGGGTCTATGGGGTGCTAGTCTATCACTATTCCCTCCCCCTAGCATTTTGGTCAGATTGTCCCCCAAATTCATTTATCTGGTAATGATATTCAATCATGGATGGAGAGAGTATGGTAACAGAGTCTTGTTTAAGAATGAAAAATTTGGACTTCTTGATTCCAGGTCGAATGCACTACAGTATAAGCCAGCCTACTGTACATTGTATGTAATGTTAATCTGTAGGCAACATGGTAGTAATTTATCATTGCAATGTTGCCTTTTTTTAAAGTTCATTTTTTCTGTACAATAATTTATTCAGGATACAACAGCATGTTGTTGAACCATATTTCAAGATAAGGTCAAGAACAGCCCAACTTCGTAGGCTTCAGGTACTAGAAAATTATTAATGAAATTGTGGATTTTGTCTCTGTGGTAATAAGAGAACACTAAGATACATTGATGATGAAATGCTCACTCATCTTCATCTTTTTGGTTGGGATATACATGGAATCAGTGCTGGGAATAATTTGTCTTCTTTAACAGGACATGTGTCCTGGCAAATCTTCATTTTGGTTGGACATGTCATTTTTACTGGACATCAATTTGTATACCGTAATTGATTAGTATAATTATTGCTTACTAGTTAATTGATTAGTATAATCATTGAAATTCATTTTAGCATGAAGACTTTGTTTAATTTGCACAGCAGCTAAACAGGACATCAGCCATTATAACAATTAATTTTCTTAGTCATACAGTAAAAAATACTGTTAGTACCTCTTAACATATGTTTTGTTTAATTCTATGGAAATTATTAAGTGAATTAAATATAATCATATATTTGACCCACAACAGGAGGCATGTGATATTTTAAGAAGAGTGATAAGAGTAATATATCTTACCAAACGACTTCAAAGCCATCTTCAGGGTGGAGCTAGAGAGATCACCAAAGCTGCTCAAAGCCTCAGTGAACTTGGTAATTAATCTAACGTTATTTTCTTCAATCTTTATTTGCATTCACTCTTGCTCAAAATAAGAAATT
>CM042756.1:13738281-13763080 GCA_022496165.2 Catalaphyllia jardinei
AGTGGCAAGGACCCTCACCTCCCACTAGTGTGGCCCAGGTTTGTTGCAGATGGGGGGGGGCAGGGATAGTGCAGTCACTAGTGGCAAGGACCCTCACCTCCCACTAGTGTGGCCCAGGTTTGTTGCAGATGGGGGGGGGCAGGGATAGTGCAGTCACTAGTGGCAAGGACCCTCACCTCCCACTAGTGTGGCCCAGGTTTGTTGCAGCCAGATGTCATAAGTGGGTTGAGTTAGTTATTGGTTCTCGCCTTGCTCCGAGAGTTTTTCTTTGGTTCTTCGGTATTCCTCTCTCCATAAAAACTCGAGGACTCGCATGAAAACCAGCTAAGACTGATGTGGCTTCCTCTCAAAATTTTGTTATTTATTTAACCCATTGACACCCAGAGCTTTTGGCCAAAAACGCATTTGTTGGACATTTTGGAGATTTTCAGGCTGGATATGGGCCAACTTAGCTCCAATCTACTTATAAAGGCGTTTGCAACATGGTAGCATGGCTTTCTTTTCACAAGCGTCGTTTTGCTACATTTTTGCTCAGGCATGCGCAGAAATAAAAATTCCTTTCCTTTTCTCCTTGTCATGTTTTTTTGCTGCAGTGACTGACCTTCTACTGGGCTTACTTCCAGTTCAAAAACGTCCGAGAAGGCATCATCGAGACGGGCCACGTGTAGTGGCAGGAAATTTTGCTCTGAGTTTTCCTCTCAAATTCCTTAGCATTTCCGTGTATAGTACAGGCTCCATTGCGCCGATAGCTCTGATCTGGGTATCATTGGGAAGATCTTGTCCTCCTGCAGAAGTTGAGTTTAGATGATCCCAAATTTGGTCAAAGGTGATGACGTCAGAAGTGGAAAAAAACGCCAAGGATCGTCACGCGCGGTTACGGGCGACGCAGGAATCAATGTGTTAAAAGACAATTATGCATTTTATGTTTGCACAAGAAATTACTTATTTACTATTTATAAATTCTCCATAAGATGTAAGACAAAAAACAATAAAAAAACAAAAAAACAAAATGAAGCAACAGTTAAGTTTGTGAGTGAAGTGTTCAGTTCAGTTTTTAGCATGTGTTTTCTTTTGTTTAGGTACATCACCTTCAAAAAGTTTTGGCCAAGAAACGCGATCCTGTCACACATGTGTGCTTTATGGAGGAATTATTGAAGGTACAGCGATGTATTTCATACCGTTTTACAAATAGAGGTGAGGTTAAATCTGCATTCAAGCCAAGTGGCTCACTAGGCCGGCGCTGATCCCGGTTTCAGTAGCATTAAGCGACTAGCTGTATTTCTACTTTCCCCTATATGGGATGCTAGTCCTTCGTAGGGTTACGCCCCAGCATAAAATTTGCCGGTACCAATTTAATATACACCTGGGTGGAGAGAGACACTGTGAGAGAAAAGTGTCTTCCCACAACACAACACAATGTCCCCGGCCAGACTGCTCGCCCCGGAGTCGAGCGCAGTAACTATTAGGTCATCGGACCTCCCATATTTTTAAAATTAGAAGCTCAAACTGACTTTGTACTTCCTTAAACTTTGTGTTAGGATGGAAATACTTGTATTGCCTCGTTCTGGAACTCCGTGACGTCAATTTTGACCCAGGAATTTTCACAGTCAGCCCAAGGTTAGTTGATTCTAAGTACACTACAGGCTAACCATACCTGTGCTACAGGCAGCGAAACTTTTTCTCTTACAATAGTAGGAACGCATAATATAACTGCTTGAACTCGCAGCGTTGTTCTTTGTAGAAACATTGAATTTTGAACATCTTCGATCAATTTTGCGTCGACCAAAGTCTACCTTGGCAAATTTGTGGTTGACTGATATAATCATATTCTTTTAGAATTTAGCTTTTCATCACACTCTGAACTTTATGGAAGGTTACAAATTACCCCTGAAGCGTTGCACGTCTTTATGTATTCTGTACAGAGCGGTGTATGGCAATTTTGGGATTATTTTCACTGGTATTTCAATTTGGCCTACCAACACAATGTCTTTTTGTTTTGTTTTTTTGCTACTTTTTTCTAGCGTCGACATTCTTGAAGCAAGCGTTCGAGGGGGAATATCCAAAACTCCTACGACTGTACAATGATTTGTGGTCTCGCCTACAGCAGTTTAGCAGCGCTTCAAATGTACCTTCAGCTACTCTAGTGTCGCAAATGGAGCCGTCATTCAGTCTGTTTCCAGCACCTGAGGATGACTTTAGTATAAGGTAAGTTTAAAGAACATAGCTCTAGGTAGGCAATCTGATTTCTCCACTCCTAGGTATAACTCTGTAACTTACGGTAGGCACTCACTGGGATACTTAGGACCTGAATTATTGGGGGAAACTGTCTTCTTATGACTGATCAGCCAAAACACTTAACCTGTGTAAAAGGCGCATTCGCGGCAAAGATCTAACTGAGTTAATAGAAGCCGGCTTCAAGGGGCGTATCCTCTGCTCAACGTGACAATTGAATCTTAATATTTATGTTTTAATGTAGATGTCTTAATCTTTTGTATTTTATATTTCATGTAATTTGTCCCTTTATTAGTATGGGTTTCTCCGAGGCTACATGGTGTGACACTTAAATAAAGTCTCTATTCTACTCTATGCTTGTTAAGTATTGAACTAAAGTGAAAGTTGAAATTCTTGCTGTTCTTTAATCATATATTCTTATTTCTCATAAGCTGTCTGGCAAGTTCCCTGAAGCATTCTCGACCAACTGGTGTTAATATACAATTTAGATTTATTTTCATACCTTATGGTACCCTTTCGGTAAGCTTCAGTAGCATATCTGGCGAGTCTGTTGAAACTATGGTTCGTATTTTGGTGGATGCACGCGTGTAGTTAAGACAAAAAACCCATGGCGAGACCAAAAGAGCACCGAATACCAAATCCGTACCCCAGTTCGGCTCATCCTCGGTGCAAGAACCTGTAACACTCACCAGTGACGTAAAACAAAGAAGTCAACATAATAGACCCTAACCCTAACAATAGCTACAAAAAAGAGAAAAACTTCACAGGTTTTTACACCGAGGTAAACCCCCAATTCGGTTAAGTGATCAAGATATTGTAGAACCCTTAGTAACTTGATAACGCAGGAAGTCAGGATAGTCGATACGGTTTCTGATTTGGCAAATTTCGAATATGGGAGCGGTAAATAAGTAAAGAAAAATTGTGTGTGTGAAATATAAGTTTTAATCAATGTTTGACTGTGTTCTCATCCTTAGTCCCGAGCAAGCTCTGAAGAACAGCCTTGCCCCGTTTGAGAATGCCTACCTCTCCAGGTCTTTGTCCAGACTGTTTGACCCCATTAACTTGGTGTTTCCTTCTGGAGCACGCAATCCTCCGTCCAAGGAAGAACTGTCCAGTATCGCAAAGACGATTGGCAGGTTAGACTAAAAGAAACCTCCAATCATAAAGCAAACGGACGTTAAATTGTAGGAAATACTGTCTAATTTCGGTTGAAATCCCAGCTATGATATATCAGTGTCAGGCAAAACAGTGTTTGTCTATCACCTATACTTGCTTTTAAATTGCCCCAAGCGCCGCCATCTTGGATTTCATGACATCATATGGTTGCCCAGTTGTTTCACATAAAAGATGCTCTGCTTCCTAACAATAGCGGCGAACACATCACGTCACAAAATCGCACGGGAAATTTAAAAGCGAAAATAGGCGAAAATAACCTCAGCCAATTTTTGTTACTGAATGTTATTTCCACCTTGTCCAGTAAAACGTGAGATTTAGTGATTACTTCAAACAATTCAAAGACAACTTGTTGTGAGAGTGGAGGTTCCGTTCTGTTGCGGTACACAACATTCTATGTAGTGTCACCTTGACCTGCCACGCAATTTTGTGGAAGGTAATGTGACGAACGGTTGGTATGCGAGAGGTAGCGAGAGGGATGATTTAAAATATTTGTTTTTGGCGTCTGATGTTTCTAGCAGTAGTCATGCACCTCTTCGGAACCTCTAATTTTATTTGCTCCCGGAATCATCCACCTCTATTGTTTTCAGGACTAGGGCCATTGTTTCTGTTGTTTATTCTATTGTTTTCTCGGCCAATCCTGTTAGACCTTACGAGAGGTGCGTGGCGCCTCGTTTCTAGACCTCGAACGATTTTGTTATGACTTATATTAAACCCCAGCTCATGCTTAAAATAAAATTTGTGAATCTGTGGATCAGTATCGATCGCGAGTTTTCCGTAGGGACCATCGGGGCTGAGCGAAAAATGGGATACTGGAGCGCAGAGAACAATCACGAGCGCAAACTTCCTGTTTTACAGGCTAGTTTTCTCTAGCGCATTACACCAGTCTGAAGGCTTCGTGGAGATAAGAAAAGTAGGCTCTTGTGCCGAAATAACTTTGACAAATGGCAAATTGAATGAACTGCCTCCTTTCTCCTCGCTGCCAGATTATCTCGCATTGTTAAGCACGGCATACGTGTAAGAGTTTTCATTATTCAAATGATTTCCTAATTTTAGTCTTAATAACTATTTGTTTATCCTCGTAAATCTTTGTTCTGTTGTTTTGAACTATTTCACTAGTGAGCTGAGTGTTGCCAGTGTAGATGTGGGTCTGACCATAACTGTGGCAAGGAATGTCGCCAAGACGATACAGCTGTACACTGCAAAATGTGAACAACTGGTGAGTGACCTTTTTTCGGTTGTTATTTAGCTAACTTGAGTCCAGGAGACACAAAGAGAACGATCGTTTTACAGAGTGTGGGTCAAGGGAGTGGGGCGAAATTAAGAGGCAGGCCGGGAGAGGGACTGTAGAAGAGTTTGCGAGCACAGCAAAAGGGAGAGTTGAAAAATCTTCTTAGATTCTTCATTGTGAGTTGCGAATTATGCGAATTTGAGAAAATGTGATTTGCCCTTCGGAAAGTAAAGCAAGGTCAATATTATGAGTTAGCCCAGCTTTAATTGTATGCTCCTATCTGCTCAAATTTTAAGTTAAAAGTGTGGGGTAATGTAAAGTCTTCAATCTTGGAGAAAATGTCACTGTTGCATTTTGAAAGCGCAAGGCATGTACTGACGACGGTTAATTTAAATGAATTATAAATTTATCTTTAAACCACGAGACAAATTGAAGGAGGTGTTTATTTATAACACTTTTCTCTTATTTTTTTTTTATAAGACGATTATACATATTACAAATGTAGATGTACCATGGAAAAGCTTAACACAATAAAGGACTCTGTTATCGCTCTCCTCTCCCTTTCGCTATCTCAGTGATTATCTCCTGTAAATCCTTTCTGTTTTCCTGTTTGGGATCATGTTCTCTCAATGTAGTTTCTAATGCTGTCTTTTTTATCTCCTCTGCTTTATTCAAATGTTCTTCTGCGTTGAAACACTCTGGGCACCCCAGTTCTTCGATGTTTGGGTTAACTGTAGAGCTGCAGACCGTCCCTATGGAGGGTAGATCTTGTTGTAATCTGCAGTGTCTACTTAGTGTTGGTGTTAATGAAGTGTCCTGTCTTATCCTAGCAGTTGACGAGTAATCCTTGGCCAGTTGAAATCTCTCTCTTAATGCAGTAAAAGGCTTTGCTATTAGCCCGATTTGAGCTGGTGTTGCAAAATGAAAGATGCCTGAGGATTCAATCAAACAAGTTAGACAACAATGATAGCACAGTGGCGTTATACCAACCAGGAGGTAGCGTGACCGAGTGGATAGTGCACCGGACTTTAAATCTGGGGTTCAACACCTGCTCTGACCACTAAGTTGGAGTTGTTTGTTGGTAGACCCTAGTTGAAGTCCTCGGTCATGCTTTTAAATAGCCAACTGGTCTGCACCCCACTAGTTGGGAGTTTTTAAGCCTATAATGTTTAATTGATATATTTGTTTCTGTCAGTTTAAGTGGCATTCCTGTGAACTAGCTAAACACATTGACCAATGTAGAGGTTTTGTACAGAAGCCATGTTGCATGACAGGGACTATAGATTTTTTTCCTATGGGAAAAAGTGTCCCTTCTGATGCAAAACATTTTCATTGCTACTGCCATTTTGAACCAGACTGCTTAAAAATATTTTTCGTTTAAAATAGCCTCCTCACTTGCTAACTTCAGAATTTAAATAGAATATCAGATGTCGTTTCATTTTAAGAGAGGAAATTCAAGAACAGTGGCCCATAAAAGTTCTGCTGAATTTTTTATTTCATTCGAATTAGTCAAACGCTAACGAAGGTTTTATCCAAAGTCTTAAACGTCCTAACTATTTTGTGCAGCGTAGTAAACAGTTCCGAGTATAAATTCAAATAATTACTATTCCATAAATTTTCACAAAGTTTTGTCCGTCACAGAAACAAAATAGGATGGAGTCCTACCCCTCCCTTCCCCATCTCAGTTTACTGTATCCCTGGCTTGGCAGCGTTCTGTCAGGTTTCCCCAACAATTCATCAGTACTCTTTAACACACTTGGGTGGTGAGATGCACTCTGAGAGTAAAGTGACCTGCCCAAGATCCACATCACAATGACTGGAAAAAACTCCAACCCCGACTGCTCGATCTAGCACACGCACATTAACCATTAGCTAAGACCTCTGAGCCTTCTCTGGGTGTTACACCAGTATGGAAATGACTTGACATCTGTTTGATTTTGGCATACCATTTACAGGTACGTCTCATGGTGTCTTAAGCTGCTTCTTCCAAAAAAGGCTCACTTTATATTATCTCTATCAATATCAGTACGTCGTGCAAGAAGCCAGATTATGAGAATAACCAAAATCATTAACCTGGGAGTAATAGTCCTGATGCACTACCAAAGTCTCAGAACTGACATTAAAGGAAATGTAAGCAAAAGGTAATGAGAATTAATTGTTCAATCCCTTCACCAAAGGAGCAAAGATTTCCCCTTAAACTGACCTGAGAATGAGAAGAAAGGCAGGCAAGAGTCAGATGTAAGTTGGTCGCCTACATCTCCTGTCTTAAGAAAGAGAGAGAGAGAGTTTAGACAGAAAGTGTCAAGTTACGGTGTTACAGTACTTAAAGACAGTAGGATGCTAAAAACAGAGCTCATAGTTGGCGCATGTAGATTTTTTCGAAGTGGTTTTTCGTATTCTGTCTCAATATTCTCAACCTTTGTTTTCTTTCGGTTTACAGCTATGTCTTTGAAGATGTTTTCTTATCTGCAGTAACTAGTATTTTTAAGTCTGTTGTCGCTGTATTTACTGTTCTATAGTTTTTGTGACTGCTTTGTTTGACAGAATGTCGCCAAATTGGCGATTTCGTTGTTCCATTCTTGAGATCACTTGCAGAGCTTTTTCTCGATTTTTGGCATTTTTGTTTCCTTTTTAAGATGACAATAGACCATTTCTGAGTTGAGTTTCCTTGGCGTGCTCTGTGCTTAAACGAGTCGTCGTACGAAACAATTCATTAAGAAATGCCACAAGTAACTCGGAAATGAGCTATGGTTCATTATCATAGAACGCCATAACTTACTAAGAATGGAAACACTTGTTCTGTTAAGGTTTCCTTGTACTTAAAAAGGTGGACAACGAGGAAAGAAAAATCACGCTAGCCTTGCGAACTACTCTTTCTTTAATGTTACATACGTTATCTAACATTGCTTGATATGTTTTGTGCCAAAATACGGTACCAATTTTTGATATTTTTGCGACAAAAAAATATTTTAACTGGCGAGCTTTGGCCAAACAACAACTGCAATAGGTATAAAAGATTGATATGGCATTGTTTAAATATTTTAAGGCATTTTAGATCTTACCTCGTTTGCACGGCATTAGGCCTTGAATTTGTTTCGCCGCACACAAAACGGAAGTGAAAATGCTGGATAGCAGCGAGAGGCCTAAACCCAAGTACATAAGACGCACGATCCACATGCCTCGTTCGTAAGACGAGTCTGGCTCCATGCCTTGATTCGGCACCAGATCCCCGAAGCCAATCGTGCTTAGCGCAACGAAGCAATAATAGACGCTGTCGAGGAAAGTCCAGTCAAATTCTCTCTCAGAGTAGAAATACATAACTCCTCCAAGTGGAAGCCACAGAGCGATCAACATAACGTTTATGACGAAGCATTTGATGTGCTCATGCGATGGTAAATCGCGTTCGAAGGCTGCTTTCTCGAAGTATTTAATCAGGAGATGAATGCCGTAGTTGATGTGTTCACCGAGTGATTGCAGAGTCAGTAAATTCAGTGGAATACCAAACAGAGCGAAAAATATTAGAAACAGGCGTCCACCTTGGGTCTTTGGTGCCAGGTGCCCATATCCTACAAAGAAAATGACAGTAAAACAGTATTTTTTTGCTATACAAGGTATTTCTAACTTTTGAGTCTGTGGATGAAACCCTAGTGTGTGACCATTCAAATGAAAGCTATTGAGCCGCACATCCATGTGGTATGTTCCTTACGCTGTACAAGGTTATTGTAGGTTTTCAGTCTGTGGATAAAACTCTAGTGTGTGACCATTCAAACGGTAGCTATCAATCTGTTCTTTTTTTTGGTCCTCTTTGTTAAGCAACGTTTGACAAAATAATTTTTTTCTCATTCCTTACCAATTGTAGTCGTCACACTTCCAACAAAGTACAGTGACTGGTAGTAACTCCAGTCGTTATGGCTGTATTTGCATGTGTGAGCGGCTTCAAACAATAGTCGCAGCTCCTTTACGTAGTGATCAATAACATCCCTAGACTCGTTAAATCTCCTGGTCATGTTTTCTTTCAAGTCGTTTATTTTATCTTCTACGTGGTCGTCGCTTGATCTGCCATGCTCTATCGCCGAAAATATGGCGGCACCAGAAGTAAGGTAGACAGTTAGCATGACAATTCGGATCACAAGGGTTCTCGTGTTTCTTTTCAGTTCCATTTTGCTGCTGGCTTTGTTGTTGATAAAATCCTGTCTTTTTTTCACTGAAGATGATTTTAAATGTAGATTCAGTTCATGCTGAACAAGCCCGCAGATCTCCAGTTTTCCTGTGGAAATATATTAGAAGGATCTGTAGATTGATGTTATTTACTTGGCGTGGGTTCAATACTGGGAATTTACTTGGCTGGCCCAGGTAGTCTTTTTGAGAGTCTTATCTCACGACTGAAAAAATTTTCATAATGACACTATCTCGGACTGGAACTGAAGACACTGTAAATTTGATGCATGCAGTTCTGTTTAAGAACTGACTTACCGTTTACACACGTCCTACATTTTCAACAACAATAAAAAAGAAAAAAAAAATGAATGAAAAGAAAAAAGAAAAAAATCATTTCTTTTAGAAAATGAGCGGTAAAACTACCAGAAAACGTCAACGAATGGTCTCCCGGGATCATTGGGGACAGTGCCTGGGACTTGGAGGATATTGCACTGCTAATACAGATATCGTAGTGATTTACTGAGTTTAGTCAATTGGGCCCACCCACACTACGTCGAAAGAATTTGAAAACGAAGATTTTACTCTTAAAAGGCCTCAGATGCTTTCCCTCCATACTACAGAGGAATTTGAAAACACAGCAATCACCAGTCCTGTTGCATTTGTATTTAAGTAAAACTCAAGCAGGGGAATATCATTACGAAAAGCTCCATTTTCAAAATTTTTTTTCGTTCACACAAAAACACAAAGCCGGTGTTTTCAAATTCCTTCGATTTGAAGAGCGTTTTCGAAAAGCGCCGTTGTCGTGATGGATAATTGTGGACGGTAGGCCAAACCGTAGAAATAAAGCTGGGTTTTTCAAATTTTTCCAGCGTGCCGTTGGTGTGGACGCTGTCTCTAGGTGAAAGTGAAATTTTCCAGCGGTGGTGTTTTTTTTTTTTGGTGGGCGGCTAGTGCGCACTAACTCAGCTCCACTCGATGTACGTTATGCATAGAGTATAATAGACTGGCTCAGTTTTATACAGAACGTCTTAATATGTTTGAAAAAAATTCAAGCATTCACAGTACACTGGCTTGCAGGGAACGCTGTATGATAAGGAGCAGGGGGTTTCATAAAGTACAGGTTTGGGGAGAATTTTCACTTGCAACCGTCTTTTAACTTTTAATGAGTCCTTACAATTTAGTACCATGTAAGCGCAAGAAATCTCGTCGTTGTTTTCATGTTAATCCGCATTGAAATCGACGCTTTTAAATTTATTTTGCCCAATATGAAGAAATATCTGGGTGTTAAATATGTTGGCTACTGAGTGTAAAAACTATCTAGAGTTTTCGTTGTGAAACTATTGCAGTTGCCGAGTGCTGTTGTTGTTGTCACCCGGACTGCCGTGGCTTGTATTCATAATTAACTTGGCTTTGTCAGCTTATGAAAACAGTTCTATTCCTATTTAAACACTGTTCAAAATTGGTGTACATTAACATAATATTAAGTACATCATTTGCGATATAGGACTCTTGTTCTTATTCTTCATCAAGTTGCTGTTAAAGTGTACTTAAGTGCAAGCTAACTCAACTGCTACTACCAGTACATGTTTTCGTCACGGAGCTGATTTTTTATTACTGCATGTGTTTTTATTACAAATATCTTGTTTTTTCGCATTAATTGCTCATAATCAAGCTAAGGACTTTTAATAATTTAGCATGGTAACTGCTTTGACAAGATCCTTTCAATATTCATTGATATCTTTTCAGTACCTGATATCAGGCATATAGATCAAATGTACATGTCTTTGTGTTTTCAAGGCTGTTTATAAGTCCCTATGTTGGCAGGTCAGTCACATACTATCATATAAGCGAAGGATCTGACGTGACAATCATAAGCTATTCTTGCTAAATTGCCAGCTTTAATAAAGTAAAAAAGGAACCTGTTATTTTTTTCCAGTTTCCTGTTACGCTTGTCTCTAGTCAGTGCAATCGTTGAGGTTTCCGCTCTTTTTTGTTTAGTTTTAACTGGCCTGTTTCATTGGAACCGCCCTGAAAACCACCAACTTCGCACTCCTAACGAGATTCAAATCATTTTTTCTTGATGTAAACAGTGAAGTTAGTTGTCTGTTAATTGTTAATGAGCATCAAATATTAGACAAGTCTCTCTACAGTTTGGTTGCACCGTAATCTGTTTTGAGGTATCTTTAAATTTTTAAACAGTTTTAGGTGCAAGTTCCTCTATGAATTACTTATTGGTGTGAAGTCACAGACAGGAGCACGGAAAAATACACACGAGGAGTGCACAGAAAGGCAAAGCTAAATCTGGCTGTTGGTTTTGGTTGATAGATAAAATCTAACTTAAAATACTGCGATACAGAAAATGCTTGCAGTGTTTAGAAGAAAGAATCTAATGTTGTTAAAAAATAAATCCTTTGTTTATGCGATCTAGTATTTTTCAGTTATTCTTTTTGCTGTTGGCAGCGTTTTGCTGATTGTGCAGCTCTTTTTAAACCCTGTTACTGCTTGATCTGAAAGTTTATTTCTCTAACCTGCTACTCCTGTTGGTCTTTGGAATCTGCGGGTCTCGGTCTTTGCACGTCTAAAGCTAAAGTGGGAGTCGCACTTACTGCTTTGTGGTTTTGGTGTGAAATGTTTCTGTCAGTTTGTCTGTTGTTTAGAAATGCGACGTTTTAATTACATGTAATTGTTCCCTTTAATTTATATGCTATTTCAGTAGAAGTAGCCACTAACAAATAAAATGTAAATATCTTTTTATTAAAGGTGAATACATGGACATACAAACAAACAAATAATTCCTTAAGTCCCTAAACACGCTGAGAATTTTTCTTGGCAATTTTGTTTCAGCTTGTTACCAGTCCAGAAGCGAATCAGTTATACGAACACGTGACTTCAGCTCAGCAGAAGAACGCTTGGATTGTGAATAGTCTGTTTCATTTATATCAGGCTGTTACCAAGGTAACTATCGACTTGAAATTCAGAGAAATAAAAAACGAAACTCCTTCACATTGTTTTTGATAATTCTTTAATCGAAATCTACTCTATTCCTGCAACATTTTCTGTCAGGTGGCGTCAACAGTACGCCCTTTATACACACCTGCATGGAGGGAGGCACTGAGAGAGTAAAGACAGTGTCTCGCCCGAGAACACAACAAAATGTCCTGAATTTAGAGGTGGTTCATTCATTAAAGCGGGCCATCTTTGCATTCACACCTCTCTTTCTAGCTTGAATTTCATCAACATTGTGTTTTTGTTTGCTCTAGATAACTGATGCTCTTAGGTCTCCCCCTGCAGTTGCTGTGAACGCAATCTCGACTGGATTACAGGTAGATATTTAGTAAATAAACCCCTGCAGGCGGCTGGTATGTCGGCTGATAATGTCCGCGGCTGAGAGATTGTCCGGAAAATGAACATTTGGCCGAGAAGCGAAGCTTCGAGGGCATTGTAACTTAAACGAAACCTCTCCAAATGAATATTAATGTTACTGTACATAAACAGTTGGTCCAACAGAACCTGTCAACCATCTGTGTAACTACAGCATAAGCCGGCTTTCTTTATGCGTTTAATACCTAGATTCGATATTGAACAGTTTTTATAGCAAGGGAGGAAATCTAATTACGGCCACCGCACACTAGCCGATTTTTTGTCGCAGCACTGCAGTTTTTTTGTCGGGGTCAAATCGGATGAAAATTTGTCGGGACATCGGCTTACCGTACACTAGCCGTTTTTTTGTCGCGACTAGCCGAGTTTAGGCTTGGGGCCAAGTCGATCTCCGCCATGTTGGAAAAGACGCTTGTTCAGGTGACTCTCATGACAATTCCTCATTGGTTGAGGTACGCGCGAGCCCCGACAAGACGTTTTGAGATCTAGCACTGTCAGATATCGCCCGACAAGCCCCGATTTTGTCGCAGACTTGTCTGAACTCACCGCACACTAGCCGACAAGTGAAGATTATTTGATGGCCGACAAAAAATCAGCTAGTGTGCGGTAGCCTTTACAGATGTTTTATTACAAGCAGTGTGTAAACATATAGCTTTAATTGGTTATGTGAGACGTTTCTGTCCTAAGTGGGTGGCGCGTGTATGTGCTACAGACCCAATTGGCGTAGAGTTCGCTATCGCTTCTGATTGTTTTGCGACAGAAATCTTTTGTATACGACCCAATTAGTCTCTTGAATTTCCGAGTACTTTATTACGACCGAAACTTTTTAATGAAAAGAGCTTTCTATGCAGTTGGGATTTCGCAACTTCTTTTTTCAACGATCAGATTTCAGACAGTAGGATAACATTTTTCGACGGAAATTTTCCACAATATCGCAGACACTTCACATGTAAAAGACCTCAGACACAGCATTTTGAATTATTTAATTATGCCACGTAGAAAATTATTTTTAAATTGAAGGAGATCTAAAAATAGTACTTTGGTAAGATAGAAAAACACCAAAGAGATAATAATAAACCATAAAGCAACAAGGAGAAGATTAACTAGAAAAATTTAGGCTAAACTAAACTTCACTTAAAAGCTGAGAAAATAATGAAAGTACCACCTGAAGGTGCTTTATTTGAAATAATAGGGAGCTTAAGCAACCCACGACGACGGCAACGAGAACTTCACGAAACAGAAATAGCTGTGCACGTGCGTTGTAAATCTTTGTACATTTCTTTGCCGTTCTCTGCATAACAACAACGTGAAATGACCAAGTTCTGCGTCGTCTACTGAACGTGGTCATCGACGGAAACGTTTTCGTATTATTATTTGGAATTGAATGCTCCCATTGCATATTTAGCCTGCGCGCGTTTTTAGAGCCACTGGCATACCAAACAGATTTAGACAATCGCGAATTTCGCTTGTAAAATATAGACTCATTTTTACTAGGAGTCGTATTGGCGTCGTCTTCGTCGTTGCTTAAGATCCCTAATGTAATTAAGAGGCGCCGTGGAAGCGCAAACTGTGATAATGTCACTATAACTTTGCGAAAACAACTTATTGTTTTTCAAAACGTGTATTTGATCGTAACTTTAACCAAAAATATCCAGACTCTATGTTTTGCAATCCGAAGTAATCTGCCGTTATCCTGACCAGCCTTGTTTCTCAATAACATCTTGTTATATCCGGGAGGTTTTTCCTCCATACAACACTGTTATTTTTAAGCTTCAATTTAATAAGCACTGAATATTTTATAACATGGTTCCTTCACTGTATACGTTTCTTTCAAAATCATTTTCGATGCCACATCAATCACATATTGTGGCCCCCAGTAATATTTTTATTGTTTTTCTTTCGTTACAACGGACAACATAGCTGTATTGAATGACATATTGAGTGTGACGTTTTGGAATGCTCGCTAGTTTTCACACTATTTTAATTTTATAAGGGTACAGCAAGTTCGCTCATATTTATCGCATCCCGCTATTGCAGACTCTCGCTATAACGGACGCCAAATGACGGTTGTCCTCTTTAACGAGAGTCGATTGTAAGTGATAGAGCAACAGAAATCTGCCTCCCTTGAAAGTAAACAATCATGAACAAAAACAAACAGCGCATCAAACAGATTAACCAACAAACTTTCAATAAATGTCGTATTCGAGAGGATGGTCAAAAGTTATGGGAATTTACTTTCATTCGTGAAATTTGTCTGTTCAACTTCTGATTCGAGTTAACTTCTAGTTCACATTACACCAACGAAATTTAAAAACGGTGGTTTTACCCCTCTGAAAAGGCATCAAATGTTTTCCTTTCCCACTTTGCAGGAGAAATTTGAAAACGGTGCTTTTACTCTGAAAACGCATCAAATGTTTCGTATTGTCCGTCTTAGCCGGAGGAATTTAAACCCGCATCAATTACCGGTCATTTTGAATTTGTATTCGAGGAAAAGTCGGTCGGAGAAATAACTTGATCGCGACAGTATCGTTTTTAAACAGCTCCAAAATGCTTCAAAATGTTCTGCTTCCACACTAAACGCAAAGTGTGCGTTTTAAAAAAACCTCCAGTTTGGAGAGCGTGTTCGAAAAGCTCCGTTTTCGTGACGGATCTGTGTTAACGGTGGGTCGGACCGAAGAAATAAACCTGTGTTTTCAAATTTTAGACGCCGTATGGTTTTCTAAATTTAAAATGGTTATTACATGTACTGTGGAGCACTATAACAACTGACATGTATTCATTGTTTAATTCGCGTTATCTAGATCTTATATTAAACCAACCTGGTTAACGCGCCCTCTCATTCAAAAACCAGATTTTTACAGAAATCCTCACTGTTTTCTTGTAGACCCAATTTTTCATTCGTCCGTCTTTTGTTGCGTAAAGCCAGGTTTATTATTGTGAACTCGTTGTATCGTGTTTTAATAGCCAGTCACGTGGATCTTTTCGCGTTATTGTGGGCGTTTTGTTTTGTTTTGTTTTTGTGTGTGGGCCGTTATTACCTGCAACCATTTATATTTGTTTTTCATGCGTAAGGATTCCTATTTATTTGATGCTGCAGTGCATCATTACTTTTGAGCCGATAAACCTCTTTATTCTCATCAATTGCTTTTGTAACGCGATATGGATATTGTAAGGAGAAGATAGATTTTGAGCTTACAGTGGCTCTCTTTCAGGCGTATGTGCCAAGGAAACCATCTTTTATACGCAAGAATGCGTGGGCTGATTACTGGAACCCACGCATGCGCAGTGTACGTTGGTAAACCGGATTGCGTTTGATAGTGGCTTCACATCGTTAACAATAGTCCGGATCTTGACTAGTGCGTATAATTGTGAGGACAGTCGCCATTTCGTCTAAGCTTGAGTTCTCCCGTGTTGCGATAATTTCTCGCCTGACCTTTGTTGTTCATTTGCCCTCGTGAGCTAACATCTTATATCATTTTCGTTTCGTTTTTGTTTTTTATTTCCATCTTCATTTGCATAAAAGTCTAGCTAGGTTTCTCGCTCATCTCGTATGTAACTTTCTTGTTTTGCAAACTTTAGGCTGTGCTGTTCATTCTAGCGTATCTATTAATGTTCCTGTTTTAATTTTCCTGCTGGTTTCTCGTGATGAGCCACGATGTTTTTCCCGCTGGTTGTGAAAAGCTCCTTTTCAAAGTGCTTCTGTTATTTTATGGCTCGGGCGCAAACCGTAAACATTGTCTTTGTATTTGGTTCGCACCTGTACATATACAGTGCGTCAGTTTTGTTCTACTCTAAAGACAAATTGAGAGCAAACCTAGAGGATATTTGAATTGAACGTGAAAAGTAACAAATTCCATTTCCAATATTGCGTCCTTCGGAAGCGGCCAATAATGAGCAGTGATGTTCGCGTGCCCGCCAATATATGAACACATCCGGGTTTTATTCAGTCTCGAAGCCATCGCAGACACTTTGCAACCTGTATTTTGAATCCTAACCATTAAATACTTATAATGGCAGATGTGTTTTGCTCATGCAAACTTTTGTTTAAATCGGATTAAGAGAGCAAGACTTCAAAAACATCGTTTATAAACACATGCTAGGTTTTTGTGCGATATTGTTTATGTGTATATACATACGCAAATTGGTATGAGATATATTTGTATCAAAACAGCAACATTTCTGTTTTTCTGGCCATAGGATTAAACTTTAAACTTGGGTTATATCATGGTATGAATTTTTAATTTATTTGGTGCTCGATAGCGCCTTTTATGACAGTTTTCTTTGACACTTTAGCACCCGTAAATCTCTTATACCTGAGAGGGAATCTCTGAATTTTCGTCTCGTCGCGCTCGTGCTAGCGTTTGTATAGTTGGTAATCGAGTTTTAATAATCAAGAGGCATTTTAAAAAGACCATGTAATCGCCAATTCAAAGAGCCATATTTTTTTCGATTTTCAAGTGAAAAGATTTCAGTTTTTCGTATCTAACTGACCTGTCAGAAAACGTTATTCACTGTACAGTAGCGAAATAAATCTATTTGTGTATTGGTGTTGAGCAAAATGTATTCACTACTACCAGTTTGATAGCCACTCTTAACTGAATGTAGATACGGCGCTGTAAAAGCGGCGAAGGGATGGCATTCTCTTGTATTTGTTGACTTTTATGAGAAAAATCACTGTGTCTTTTCTTGTTGTACTGTAGTGCTTTGAGTAATGAACTTAACGTCCTCAGCGTTTTCATCGCTCTTGTATTAGTTTGATCTGGTCGTAATTTTACCTGCCTCGTCTTAAGACAATTCATTCATCTGAACTGATAAGAGAACCTTAGTTGTAACTTCAACCTCGTGGAAGGGGTTACCGGCCCTTTTTGTTTATATTCCACATCAGTTCACAGTCGGGTTCAGATCGAGAAATTAATCTAGTTTCTCACCTTTCCTCCGTGAAGACCACTACGTGGAGTGCTTAAAAACGCCGAGCGCTTAAAAGCGCCGAGTCCGTTTCCCGAGCTGTAGCCATCATTTTTGTTTCATGGACTTTTGTCTTTTCAAGTCTTCAGTTTCTGTACTGGACTTTTCTTATATCCTGTTGCACGAGATAGAAACACATGAATTCACGCAAGAATCGTACCCACGAGTTTCCTTCGGTTTTTCTTGGTAAGGCAGAAGACTTGCGATTTTTTTTTTTGTGAACCTTATGCAGAGGATGTGTTGCTTTAGGCGATTTTCACACACTATTTATGTTTTCCTCCAGTTCAGCGTCTCCATTAAGTAAATTTTCTCTCAGTACCTAATGTTATCTGCTTATTTACGACAATTCAGAGATGTCAAGAAAATTCAACGTATTTTGAATTGCAAATCATCTGCCTTCGTCAAACAATGAATCTTTATTCGGTCTGGATGTTTTCATCGGAAAAATTATGTTGACGAAGTGACTGCTATGAGATGACTCTCATTCATTGGCCAAAGTCATACAAATTCACAATTAGCATTTGTCGTCAGATTGAAAATACTTTTGTGTTTAAACTACCGCTTGGCCTAAACTCGTTACTGACTAGCGGTAGTCGAACGAAATATTCCTATCACATTTGACCATATTGCCGATGTTTTAATAACTAACAAGGTCTTTCAATAGGATTGAAAAAAATCTATCTATCGATAGATTAATGACCACTATTTGGTCGGTCCATTCTTTATTTTAACTTCTATTTAGTTAGGACATAGCTGTCATCTTCACACTCTTTGAAATCCATTAGCTTTCACCGCGAAGCAGCGTCGTTTGAATGTAGAATTTATCGCCTCTAATTATTTCAATTATGTTGCGATCGAAACTTTTTCCGCAGAGAGACTGCTTTGTGTTGGTTTTCATTTTGTCAGCTGAAATAATTATAGGGATATCAATTTTGTTCGTTGTCCATTTTTTGGATGCGTTCTGCTTTTAAAACAAAATAACTGACTCTCGTGTCATTTAATTTTTCTGTACTCACGTCTAAAGGTATAAAACAACGCCTTTAAGCTAAGCGGGAGTTTTGAAAACATTTGATGGCCGTTTTATAAGCAAGTCATTTATGGCTTCTTGAAAAGCAATTTTACGCTGGTATTGAGACTGATATGTTAAATTAACCGCCCTTTTAAACATTTGACGTTTGGATGCTCGAAAACAGCGACGAAAACACCAGCTGTTTACAGAAAAATGGCGGTTAATCATGTCTAATTCGGTGATAAATTAAGTGGTTTTGCCTGTCGCCGACGCGGCAAAGTAACATCTCGAGACAGCAGCACCGCGTGCCTCTGCTTTTGTTCGGGTTTGACGTAGGTGTTTGTACGTCACATCCCGGTTGCACACTCAATTACCAGTCGCTTTTCGGGAAAGGAGCCCTCGGGAAGGAACCCGCGGGATCTTGGTGAGCGGCGGAACTCAAGTCTATCCCAAATAATGACTTCTCTTCTTGTGTCGGTGCTTATGGCCTGAAAAAATTATTGTGGGAATGTCTCGTCGATTGATAAAGATCGCTCTCTAGTGACCCAATATTCAATCTCTAATGAAATAAAATTGATCCGTATAGCTCATTACTTTAATAAGTTTTTAAGTAATGAAGTTTGTGAGCGTCTTATTCGGGATCTTCTCTCTGAAGGATTGGAATGAATTTTGTGCTTGTTTGGAAAAAACTTACGACATACTCTCTTTTCAGTGGATTGTTAAAGGTGTTAAGTCACGGACTGCGTATCTTAAAACATTTCGGATAAATCTTTCAAGTTTGTCGTGTGTAATCCGTGTCAGTCTTCTCCATTCTTAACCATTCTTGTTCCTTTATGGTTTATTATTATCTCTTTGATGTTTTTCTATCTTTGTAAAGATTACTTCACATGCTCAAAGTCTCGTTACGGCGATATTTTCTCAAATTTCCGTTTCCTTCGTGTTGTTTTCAAGTGGGTATTCTTTTCATCTTTGTTTCATCTTTGTTGGAATTAGCTTATGATAAAATTTACAATTTGCGTGATCAAATCAAGGCCTGGTTGTGACCTTTTATTGTCGTATTTCATCTCACATAAGGGCTATTTTAAGGTGATTTGTATGTGACCAAAACTGAACAACTCAAAACTAATCATGTACGGTGACTGAGCGTGAGACTAAGGGACGATTCATTCTTTGCCAAGCTGAACTCAGTTTTTAAACAATTTTTATAAATGCTGTTGTCATCCCCTTGATAACTTCCTGCAAGGCCTCGCTTATATACTGTTCCGAGCAGCCCTCGGCTGTCTCCGTGTCACTGCCGAACATGCCCGAATGTGTAACTGACAGCCCACTATCCACACATCCCACCCTGGTGACACACACTCACTCCACCCCCATTACAAACGTAATACCTCGACTGCGAGGAAGAGTAAACAAGGAAGGCATTTCTATTTTTGGCTGTGCCGCGGTAGCCCTAAGCGCCGCCATCGTCTTTGCACTTTCCCCTGCTTAGATCTGAGGCAGCCTCTACACTACAATGGAGGAATTTCCAAACGCAGCGTACTTTTAAGCTTACGGTCCACAATAATCCGTCACAGAATCGGGGCTTTTCGATCACCGGAGGAATTTGAAAACGTCGGCTTTGCGTTTTTGTGGGACGGAAAACATTTTGAAAACGGACCTTTCGAAAACATTGTAGCCACGATAATCACGTGATTTCCCTGCCTGAGTTTTTCTCAAAACACAAATCGCAAATGACCGGTGATTCTTGCCTTTTTATCCGCCTCCTACGTAGTGTGGGCGAAAAATATTTGTTGCGTTTTTAGAGTGAAACCTCTGTTTCAAATTTCTCTGACGTAGTGTAGACTTCGAGTAGTATCTCTTTCGTTCATTCCTTCGTTGCGTCACGCGAAAGAAAACCGCGGGAAAAAATGGCCGCGCGAGGTCCTGGGGCGTGAAGCACGCATCTCGCACCCAGGATTTTCACGCGGCCATTTTTTTTTTCTCGCGGTTTATTTAAGGTGGCTCAATACAGTTTTTTTCTGGACCATACCTAGCATTTTCAATTGGCGTTTTACCAACCTTCCCTTACTCTGATCGATGTGAAGTTTTGCTAAATGTGTTTTTTTAAGGTAATCGATATTTCCATGGCAACGATAAACCAAATATATGAAAATCGGTAAAGCATGAATTTTGTACGAACCAGATATGTTATAGAAAATCTGATGCCAATTTCTAAAATAATGATGTATAACAAGGGAAATATACAAGGATAAAAAAAGCTGTATGTTTGATTTCGAATAAATCGCGAAAACATTTTAAACCATGCTTTTTGTTTAATGGAATTAATGGACTGAAAGAAGAACGCTATATCAGTGAAATTGCTCCAAAAGACACCAAAATGTACCTTGAAGTAATGTTTTGAAGCCATGTAAGTTTTGTTGGTTTGTATTTTCTGGATCTCGAGAACGGGACTTTTTCTCAACATTACCTCCATAATAAATTTAGAACAATTTTCGATTTTAAGTGCATTTTTGAAAATCTTATAAACGGCTCGTTGGATGTTTTTGAAATGTTAATCATGTATGCTTGATAATGTTATCAATTTTATTCCACAGTTTCATTAGAATTTATACACTGGAGCTTGTTTAAATTTGTCGATGAAGTAGGCACTCGAATCCCCCTGGCACGATAACGTTTCGTTACAGAATCCCGATCTAAAAAAATAATGCTAAAATATTCAGATCTATGTGTGTAACATTCCTTCGTGATCTATACATTTCGTTGATCTCTATTTTAAATAGTAATTTGTTTTATATATGATTGACTTACACCTGTAATATTTTGGCAATAATACTTGTGTGCATTTTTCAGGCCTTTTTCTCTTGACAATTTTGTTATTTTCCCCAATACCTTCCTGTTCTTTTTCACTTGAGGTGGAGCTTTGTAATTCTTTATAAACAGTCCTTTTGCTGGCATGGAAGGAACGGTGAAAAGTCCCCTTAATCCGTATTTCAAATAACATCCGGTAAATTTGCATTCAGGTAGTGCAGCGAAATGTCACGTTATTGATCACGGTAGAATGTTACATACACAGATCTGATATTTAATAAAGGACCAGTGTTAGTGTGCTGCTCACCAGTCCTTTATTAAATATAAGTTTACTAAAAAGTAGAAACTGAGCATAGAAGTGCCATGCACTCGGCTCCCAGTATAGAAGTGTGTCGTACTCTGCTGGTATAGGTAAAATTCGATCTCGTTAACATTAGAGCCCTTGCGGTTCAGTGGTAGAACGTCCGATCTAGAATTCGGAAGGTCGCGAGTTCGATTCTCGCCCAAGCCACGAAAATTTTCGATGTCCCGGGCGAGCTAGTTTCTCCTTATTCCAAGTGGAAAATATTCCCTGGAGTATATGTGTGCTGCTCGCTAGTCCTTTATTAAATATTAGTTTATTAATTATGCTCAACTTTTTCGTGGTTTCGAGCGCCTACTTCATCGACAAATTTAAACAAGTTTCAGTATATCAATGCTAATGAAACGTTTTAAATAAAATTGATAACATTATCAGGCATACAAGTGAAGTATGATCCTCGCAGTAAATTTTCCAATTTAAGCAACTGGAAAGAAGAAGCCTGAAAAAAATCAGGGATTCAACGGGATTCGAACCCATGACCTCCGCGATACCGGTGCGATGCTCTACCAACTGAGCTATGAAGCCACACATTGGGAGCATGGTCAAATTATCGAGTTCATATTTTCCCGTGCAGTGAAGTTATGTGATGTATATATGAAATAATTCATATTTTTGAACTGCGGTTATAGATGCAAGTGAAGTATGATTATCAGGCATACATGGTCAAAGTTTGAAAAAAATCTATCGATTTTCAAAAATGCGCTTAGAATCGAAAATTCGAGGATTTAATTTATTCGAGGATTTAATTTATTATGGAGGTGATGTTGGGAAAGTCTCGAGATCCAGAAAATACAAACCAACAAAACTTTCATGGCTTCAAAACATAACTTCAAGGTACATTTTGGTGTCTTTTGGAGCAATTGCATTAATATAGCGTTCTTCTTTCAGTCCATTTAATTTCATTAAACAAAAAGCATGGTTTAAAATGTTTTTGCGATTTATTCGAAATCAAACGTACATAATTTTTTTTTATTCTTGTATATTTCCCTTGCCATACATCAAAAGTTCAGAAATTTGCATTAGATTTTCTTTTTTCCAAAAACTGGTGTAATTTCCACATAGATCAGAGTAAGGGAAGGTTGGCAAAACGCCATTTGTATGGTCCAGAAAAACTGTATCGAACCACCTTAACGTAATGCTCGACGGACTAAACAAAAGAGATACTACTCGCAGGTGATGTGGACAGGGCCTAACGAACAACTATGGAAAGACTAGCCATACTATGAAAGAAACGCATAGCTATTACTCTAAAAAGTATACTTCCTTAGAACAGTGTTGTTAAACGCGTCATTCTGTTTCAGGGAATTCTAGCGCTCATTAATTATGCTTTGGATCCACTACTCGAAGCAATCTCTCTGGATTTGGAGAACCATATATTCAAGATGCATTCAGAGGACTTTACAAGGTGATATTTCAATGTGAGACCACAGTTGGTCAAGTATCACTTCGCTTACATAATTCTTGTCAAATCGTGGCCTGACATCGCGGTATCGTTAGTACTTAACGTGTTCACAAACTGAAACAATGTAATTACATCTAATACTACATGATGAAAACTATACATCCTTTGTTGTCTCATTACTCGTAAACATTACTGGTAAACATTAAATAAGCGCCCCCCCCCCCTCCCTCTTTAATAAGCGTACCCCCGTCCTAAATTTGAAATAAGCGTGCCGGGTGCTAATTTGAGGATATACGATATACACCTGGGTGGAAAAAGGCACTTTAGGAGCACAGTTTGTTGTAGCTGCTTGTGCAAGAGCACGAGGTAGTGATCCCGGCCAGGGCCAGTGCGCTTACCATTAGACTTTTGCAAAATTGAAAGACAAAAAATATAGATCCAGATAAACATGATGGTAATAACGATGACGATGACGATGATTATGACTATTATTATTCGTCAAATGAGTTCTTTTCATGTGCAAAACTGAAAGACCAAAAATGGTTGGACATAAATTTGGCTCGGTGAATTTTGTATTTTTCTTCGTAATAACTGTTTTTCCACCCTTCAATATTGTTGTTTCAGTTCAACTCTATCACGTGATATAGCTGATAACCCGGATGCTCCTTGTTCTGGCTACATACAAGAAATGCAGGTAAGCTGGAGACTCTTTCTAGTCTTCGCATGCTTGCATTTAATTATACTCGTGTCAAGTGACGGATATTCTAATGTTTTTACTTTATGCAGTTAAGAGTTTTGTAAGGTACTATTCTCCCTTGATTATATCCATAGTTTGCTTTAATTTATTCGTTAAGTCAAACCTCTTTACTGCAAGGGCCACCTCTTCACAACGGTCGGTTAATCCGCCAACGGCTGACGAACAGTGTATAGAAAACCCTATTTTATGTTGTAAAAGTTGACGAAACTCGATCCGTACCGCGTCATTTTTTCGGTTTGGTTTCTTTTTTTACAGTGGAACTCCGCTATAAAAGTTAAGACAACTTGGTGGTAAATCGCGAAACCTTTTAGCCAGAGAAATAGTTTTAAATTTTAGTAGTAACTGGAAGATATAATAATTAATAAACTCCCGTGTTACTTTCCTTTTGCTTCCTTTTTTTGTAGGATTTTATTATTCATGTTCAAAAGAATTACGTTGCACTTTATGAATGCAGAGAAATTCTCTACCAGAGGTAGGAACAAATGAACGGACTTTTACCCATTAAAAACACGTCGGGGTCTTACGAATTGTTGGCTCTTTAATGTGCTTGCTAACTGGTTTAATTTCTTGTTTGTCTTCTGTTTTGAAGATTGCAATTTTTGCGCCAGATGTCGGTGTTGTGTGCTGTTTTTTCTCTTCTTTTTTTGGCGCGCGGGGTGGGTGGGGAGGGAGGGGGGTGCAACGGGTGGTCTATGAGTTGATAGTTGATTAGGCGTAAAGCCGAAGCAACTTTTACCTTCATCTCACCTTCACCTATCTTCTTCGCATCAAGTTGGCTTATAGTGCACGATAGCTCATCCAATGAGATTGCTCCATTTGCTCCATTTGCATCAGTGTACTTTGTAATTGAGAAGCCGTGGGGGGTGAGTGGGAGTCCCTGAAAAATAGAGAGGGATTATGCAGACCACTTCCCAATGACCTTACCCTATATGTGATTAAAATCAGCGATCTAGATCTAACACTTAAATCAATACTCTATTTCACACTTGCTTTGTAATTAGTTCCCCAGTAAAGACCGATTTTAAAATCATTATGAAGGACTCCATTCTTGTGATGAAAAAACTAGCTTCTTTTAAAGTGCACCCAACACCAATTTTTTTTTTCTTGCTAAAATAATAAAGCTTATTTTGTGGAGTAATTTGGCACAATTTTTTTGATTTGGTTAAATCCTCGAATTTTTATGCCCTGTCAAAGTACGTCCAAATGCCACCATTTTGTTCGCATATTTACTTGTTTCTGTGGGAAAGGCTGAAGTAGTTCCAAAAATTGCCAGCCAATTATGGAAAGCCAAATGGTGCAAAATTCAAGACATAAAAATGGCCTCA
>CM042756.1:13769406-13788819 GCA_022496165.2 Catalaphyllia jardinei
ATACATACATAAACTTTATTTATCCTCGGATTTTAGTGTAGCTTACATAGCTAGTATCTCCGATCCTAATTTACTGATTTAAAAGTTACAACATTATAATATAATATTAATTAATGTGGTATTAACTAAAACTGTGCACTAACAATTTGCGCTTAAATTCACTATAATCTACAGTCTTTCTAAAGTGGTCAGGTAAAGAGTTCCAGTACTTAACAGATGAATAGCTAAAGGAATTGAGACCATATGTGGTTGTAGACGGCTTAGGAAGTGATAAAATATTAGTACCCCGCAGGGAGTAAGCAGTAGATCTTAACTTAAGCAGTAGATCTTAACTTGATCAGTTGTTTCCTACTAAATGGTTTTGCGTGTTCGCTTAGTAAAGGTGTTCCTCTAACCTGCAGATCACTTACAAACTCCAGAGACTTGCAACTTTCAATGCTTTTTTGGTTTTCCGGCCCCCAAGCTGTAATTTTCCTCATGTTTCTTTTATATCCGAGCGAAGGTCCCCGCATTAGCCTCGCATTCATGTTCAGAAGGCTCTCGTCCCAGGGCCGTTGGGGAATACGAATATTGCCTATTTGAAAGAGAAATCTGGGAGAGTAATTTTGGCAGAACTCAATTCCTTTCCAAGTCATGTAGTGAACAAACACACTGGTTTGGAAGACCAATCGTTTAGCAAATGTGGCCCCGCAGGGAGACATTCAAGCAAGGAAATACTGAGAATTGGCATGTACAGAGAAACCCTGAACCCCTGAACATCCAAACTCTTCAAGAACAAGATCACTCTTCTTTGAGTCTTGACAACCTTCTAACTCACTGCAACAATAACATTCGCTCATGTTTGAAGGGAAGCGACGCTACAATTATTTCCACACTTGCACGTAAAGAATACACTGTCAAGAGATAATTAGTTGATCTCCATCATGAATGCATTAGTTTAAATAATACTAAGAAAGTGAATTGACTTGACTGTTATTACAAAGATATATTTTGCGACATAGAAGAAGGTGCGAAAATAGTAAACACGCGTCACGCGCTACAAATTAGGGAGTTTAAGACAACCACGGCAAGGGCAACGGGAACGTCGCTAAACAGAAGGTTTAATGAGTGGAACAATAGCTGTGCACGTGCGTTATAATTCTTTGTACATTTCTTTGCCGTCCTCTGTAAAACAACAACGTGAAATGACCAAATTCCGCGTTGTCTGAAGAACGTGAACTACGACGGCTAAATTTTTAAAATTCTATTTCAAATTTATTGCTGTGTTCCAGATTCAGTTTCGCGATAGCTTTGACAGTGATAAACAGAGTAAATACCTTAAGAGTATCTCGAGATTCGTAGATAAAATATAAATTCATTTTTTAATCGACGTTGTCCTCGGCGTCGCCGTCGTCGTTTCTTTAACTCCTTATTAGGGAGCTTAAGCAATGACGACGACGACGCCATGTACGACGCCAAGTAAAAAATGAATTCATATTTTACCAAAGAAATTCGAGGTTGTCTAGATCTCTTAGGTTCGTCAATGGCTCGAAAATTGTGCTTAAGCTAAATATGCAACGACGGCGTTCAATTCCAAATGGAAATACGAAAAATTAGCCGTCGTCGTCCACGTTCTGTAGACGACGCAGAACTTGGTCATTTCACGTTCGTGTTTTGCACAGGACGACAAAGAAATGTACAAAGATTTATAACGCACGTGCACAGCTATTGTTCTGCTCATTAAACCTTTTGTTTGGTGACGTTCTCGTTGCCGTCGTCGTCGTAGTTTCTTAAACTTCCTATTATGTTATTACTCCACGGGGAGCGCATACAAGCAGTGTGTCTGTTTATGTTCGAAATATAATGTGAAATATTGGTGGGTTTTGCGTTGACTGTTACTATACGTTTCCCACCAAATCAGCATCCACCTCCTGGCATTTGGTTTTCTTCTTAGTTGGCCAGAGGCTGGGTGATCAGCAAAAGACTAGCAAATAAATAAGCTTGATCGTCGTCGTCCTACTTCATGTCTTCGGCGATATAATAAATTTCAGAGTCTTCTGAGTCAAAATTCATTTCGGAATCCGACAAAGTAGAAGACGTTGTTATTAAAAACAGAAATCTGTTGACTGTGGAGTCCCACATGTGCGGCAAAATAGCTCCTGCACTCGTGCAAAATAGGAGACCTGACTGGGACAGCCGAAGCGTTCGTTCTCGATTTGACATCACAGCGTAACTCTCCCCAGATTCCCCATGCGCGGCCGCGAATCATTAGATACTCGGTTTTGACGGGGCATAAAAATTCGAAAATTTAACCAAATCAAAAAATTTCTGCGCCAAATTACTTCACAAAATAAGCTTTATTATTTTAGCGAAAAAAAAAAAATTGGTGTTAGGTGCACTTTAACAATTCAAGGCTAAAGTGCAAAGACCATATCCTAATTGAAACCAAAGTGGCCAAACTGGATAATGATAATAAGACTAGATTTGTATAGCGCTAAAATTATCAAATATTCTAAAGCGCTTTACAATGTAAGATTTAGATTGATGTAAAAATATAAGAAAAATGTATAAAAAATTATACAGTAACTGATCAAAACGGCCAAAATACCATACTCTTTGTAGCTGCACTTAGCTATATAGCCCATATAAAAAAATCCCCCCATCCTGGGTTGAGAAGTCAGTCACCAGTCAATGGCCAGCGGTTCTTTATACTCGATACTCGACTGGATCGTTTTCCGTTTGTTAGTTATCGTTTTGAAGTTGATAGCCAATCAGTGTGAAGTTGAGTTTAAAACGCTTTGTTTCGAAACTCTTTGCTTTGTTCGTGGATTGTTTTCTGTTTTCTCTAGGTTGGAAACGATCGTTTGTCGAACTATCGAGTTGTTTGTTCGTCACGCCAGTTTACTGAGAGTCATTGGAGAGGGAGGCAAACTGAAGCTGGCAGCTGATATGGCTCAAGTAAGTAAGACCTTTTTGCTGGGTATCATTTGTTACATTCATTACAATATTTAGAGAAGAAGCCATATCAGTCTTATCATATCAGCTGGTTTTCATGCGGCTCCTCGTCCTGACCGAAGTGGAATTTCGTGATGTTGGTGTTCGTAGAGGGAGGAAAACTTTGCCTACCCAGTCCTCTGGAAGCATGGCGAGAAACAACAACAAGCTCGACCCCAACAAACTCAACTCGAACCCGAGCTAGAGGCGAGTGATGGGAGGCGCCATTCCAGTTCCCCAAAGAAAATTTTCGTTTTACCAGTGAGCATTGTCTTACTAATGTTTTGTTTTGTGTAGATTGAATTTGCTGTGGGTCCGCTGTGTCATAAAGTGTCTGATTTAGGAAAGTCATACAAGCTTTTGAGATCTTTTAGGTGAGGTTTTAAAACACATGCGTTATCAGATGTTGTTATGTTTGATTTGTGTGCCCTTAATTTCATTATCCTTCCTCTTTGCTAGGAGACAAAAAGTTTAGTCTGCTGGCAGCTGTTTTTTTTGCTAAGGATCTCTTAGACGAGTGGTAAGCCCTCGCAAACGTAATAGGGCGGTATTGCCGAGAGGGTCCCATTCCTCTTTAGGCTAAAGCGCCTCGCCTCATAGCCCCTGCTTAATTTCAAGAGATAAACAGACTGCTAGCAGTCTAACAGATCGAGTTCTTGGACGAATGAAACAGCCAGCCACAGAACCAATGGACAAGAACTAAAGAACAAACCAGTAATGAATATTTTAACATCGTGGTCAATAGTTGAGTTTCGTATTCCCGGCCGCACTGGGCCGAGCAAAGAATGTGGCACGGAAGTGAGGCTTATGCGGGTTAAAATCTTTCGCGGCCGCAAAATACGAATGTACTTGCAGCTTTATGTTGTTTACAACTACGGTTTTTAAAACAATCTTAGTTAAAGAAATGAAACCTAATTTCGTCAGGAAAGTTCCTGAGTTGAAAAATAACTTACAAGTGGGGAGAATCAGTGGGGGGAATCAGTGCGAATAAGCGTCGCGAAGAACTTATGGATTTTACTGTCATTGGAAGCTCATGAACTTGCCATCGAAATCTTTGACGAACAAGGAGACCAAATTTCTGCCAAGTTAGTAACAGAAAGTGAAACTATTCCTGATCCCTACTCGCTCAAGTCGGACTGGACATGATCCATTAGTTCCGGTTTAACATCTTGTCTTTTTCTGGAGGTAAACACCTTGTTCTTTTACGTCTGTGGTAATTCCTTGACTTCCTTTCCCTGCTTTCGCACGTCGACTTTTCGAAGGTTTTCGCTGAAGATGTTGTGGGAATACTAATATTAAGTTAACAGGATTCAATTTAGTCACCACAGGCCAGGACCTCCTTCGAAATGAAGTGAACATATTCCGGTGTGCATAGTAACATTTGAACTGTCCAGGCGACAGGCTACAATCCATCATTGCTTACGCCGCTCTTGTTCTGACAGTTCCGCAACACAATACGTATTTGCGATGCCCTGAGGGAGTGGAAAAAATCTAACATTTGCCAGGTGCAGATATATTTCAACATTTTTCTGTTTCTTGATGCTATTCTTGCAGTTAGAAGCAAAACAGTGATGATTTGCAATTGCTACAGCTCTCGTCGACTCATTTCTTCCCCGCATTAGCCTCACTGTGGTGGGTTTTACGAAACTCGCCCCAGTCCGGCCGGGAATACGAATAGCACCTTATCTTAAATTATGTTAATTTAAGGGTAATTGTTATACTACACACACTCTGATTGGTCAATAGATGTGTTTATATGAGAGTATATGGAAGCAGGGTTGTGGCTTTTTCCATTTGCGCATAATTTTAGTCGATTAGTTGTACAAAACGGCCATCCTCTGGACTTGATAAACTGGCCGCTTAATACAAGATGCCGCAAATTAATACAGGATCACTAAAAAACACATCTCAGCAGCAAAGCCACATTAAATTTTTGCCGTTGTATTCTTGCCCTTATTTTGAGGTACCAACCAATATATGTATTTGGCAATCTATTTTTTTTCTTCCAAAGACCTCTGCTGTTTCAAACCTCAGAAGATATTGTCGGTAATCCTGCTCTGGGAGAAAGTCTGCCTCACAGCGTGGTGCTCCATCATCTGTTTTCAAGAGCTCCAAACGAACTCAAATCTCCTCATGAGGTATGCAGCCCCGTTTCTCAGGGATAATTGTTAAAAATAGGTTTAGGGTTTCTTTTGGATTTGACTTCTCTATATTACACAGATAAATTTTGTTCTGTTTCTCAGTCATATGTTAGCCCCGACGCGGCCAAAACGACGGCGTTGTAGTAGTAGAAAGGGGAAAGAGAACCTCTATGACCAGGGTATGGGAAAGTTTCGGCGAGTTCGAAACTGGTGTCATTCAGTAGTCAGCAAATTTGTAACGTGTATTTGTACAAGTAGCCCACATCGTTTACATTCGTTTCTTTCTCCGAACAGGTGGCTGGTTGGTCATTAGGTTTCTATTCTCAGTGGCTGGATGAACACACATCGGAGGAAGAAAAACTTGCACTTATTAGGTATGTATGACTTCTCAAACTCATTAATAATTCATTAAGTTAGAACAAAAGAAATCACAAGCGTGAAGGAGGTTTGGATACCCGGTCTTAATTAGCATAGATTTTGCCGATTTTACTTCTCCGTTTACTCCTTAGTTTTTGCTTCGATTGAGAAGATATATCAAACACTCAAGACAGCATTTCATCGGCTATCCAAACACCTCGAATTTCGTCAAAAATACTCCGCTGCGCGTCGTATTTTGAACTCTCTTCTCAGTATTTGGATATCCCGATGAAACTCTGTCTCTCGTGTTTGATATATTACTTGTATGACTCTCAAACATCACTGATCTTTTTCGTTTCATCTCAGCCGTTTGAATTCCCGTTTCAAAGTTCACAACCAGTAAAAGTAGCCAGTTAGTGTGAATTAGTCAGGGGACCAATCTGTGGAGCACACACTCAATTCATCTGCCTATCTGACTCGCAGTTCATCTGCCCTTTACCTTGTGCCCGTCCGTCTACCCGTCTGAGGGTCTCCTCGTCCGTGCGTGCGTCGGTGCGTCGGTGCTCACAGCCAGTCAGGCAGTCAGGCCGTCAGGCAGTCAGGCAGGCAGTCAGTCAGGCAGTCAGTCAGTCAGGCAGTCAGTCAGTCAGTCAGTCAGTCAGTCCGCCAGCCAGTCAGTCAGTCAATCCGCCAGCCAGTCAGTCTACCAGACAGTCAGTCCGCCAGTCAGTCAGTCAGGCAGTCGTTCAATTAGGCAGTCGGTCAGTCGGTCAGTCGGTCAGTCGGTCAGTCGGTCAGTCGGTCAGTCGGTCAGTCGGTCAGTCGGTCAGTCAGTCAGTCAGTTAGACAGTCAGACAGACGGTCACTGTGTCAGTCAGTCAATCGGTCATTAAGACCGTGTCTTTGTTGTTTTTCTTTATTTGTTCAGTTTATTTGATTATTTGTTTATGATATTCAGAGGCACACTGGAGGCCTATGTTCAGTCAGTCAGATCACGAGGTGAGAAAGAATTCGCTGCTATCTATCCCATCATGCTTAGGATTCTTCAAGCTGCCAGTGGTTCACCAACCCCTTGACACAGAAGAAGAAAATCCACAATTTTAACTCTCACTATTTTGGAGGGCAAATCTGACGCAGGGTATATATTATAGGGAATATGAGAAGGGGATACTTGATATTCAGATTTGTATATAGCATATCTTTCAAAAAACAAAATTGTAACAACAGTGGTACTAACTGTGTTGTAGTTTTAGTTTTTGAAATTAAAGGCACCCTTTATTTAATCGGATACAAAGAAGCCAGGTCACTTCCAAATGTGGTATAAAAGCCAAAGGGTAGGCTAAACATGGCTGTAGATATTAGATTACATTACGGCTAGAGAACGGGAAAGAAAAATCTCTTAAAGAAAAATTGCTACAATTTAGCTCGACACTGTTCTTTCGGAATTAAGTTATTGAGGAAACAATATTCAGATTATATTATCTTGATATGCGTCCGCCAAGTTAACCTCCAGTTTAGACACCAAATGCCCTCCCCCCCCCCCCCTATTAGTATCTAATGGGACGCACAGATGTTTTTAATGAGTTGGGGGTGGGGGGTGGGGGAGGGAAAGATGATGTAAAGATGATGTTTTAATGGCTTAGAATGTCAACCGAAAACAATACGAAGGCGAGGGTTCAGTGTTTTCCTTGCTCTAGAACATCCTACCATTTCAGTGCCTTCTCATAGACTTCTTGGACTTTTTCGCATTTTAAATTAAATCTTATTAGAACATTCGAAAAAAGTCCTTAGAAAGGCGTTTTTATTAAAGAGCATATTTATATAGCATAGCCCATCAGTTTAAAAGCAACCTAAACAAACAAAATAGAAAACTTTGTAATGACCAGTTATCCATTGGGCCAGGTGAGAAATATTTTAGGAGAAAAATCCCAGAACTTTCTCTTTAACAGAAATGAGATCTTTGTTAGCAGGACAATAGATTGTCAAGTAATTAAATGTTATCCATAAACTGATAAATTAATCTTTAGACTTGCTTAGATTTGAAAAAATGTCATTGATTAAGAATTACTGTACTAACTGAGCACCAGTAAACAAACAAACAAACAAATATTGCAACTTTAACATTAACTTGTTTAGAATCTCGACATGTTGAAGAACAAATCCATTAGTTGATTTAAAACCAGGTGGTGCCTGTTTCTGGTAGCTCCCGTTAATTACCGGGCCAATTAAGCTGTTTTGTTTTCCATTCCAGATGGGAGTTTTAAAAGGTTTAAACATTGTTCAGTTAAGGTATCAGCTAAAGAAACAAAATGGACTTCATTAGAGGTCAGAACACATCCTACTTTTCTGGAGACTTTCAAAATGTGATTTCGGGCCCGTTAAGTTACCAGATCTTTCGAGAAACGGGCCCCAGATCCCTAAACGCCGCTTCTAAAGCACCAAGTGTTATGTGCACTTAATATTTCCCAATTCCAAAATCAAGTCCAAATGTTTTCTCACAAGAGGTAATCAACGTAGGATGGCCTTACTTCGAAATCTGTTGCAAATTAAGAGAAGTGTATGCAAACACTACCAGCATTATAGTTAGGTTGTGATGTCACCGGTAGGTTGCTGCTGTCAGGGGCGCTTTATTTATAAAGCGTACCACGTCTGTTCCTTTCTCAGTTGTATATGTATTGTATAAGGCTGGGAAAGGGTATTCGTGCCTCTCGTTTAATATTAAACCTCTACTTTCCAATTACCCATAATCCACTCCGGTTGCCCCCCAAAAGTTTGCATAATTTACTGTTGGGAAATGCTCTTAGGAGGTCTGCATTTGTGAATAATTTCTCCTCTCGATGAATACTTGTTTCTCCAATTTCGTTAGGAGTTTTGACCGTACCAATTGAATTAAAACGTCGTGTTCCTGAGGCATTTTTAAAAAAATTAGCTTAAGCTTCTCGCGATCTATTAAAAAGTTTTTTGACTGACTTAAGAACAGACTAAGAGAGCAGAAGTGGCTTGGTCTTTTTTTTAAGTCATTTCTTGAGCAATGTGTAAACAACGTGACTATCTCAAGTACACAGAGCAGGGCTTTCTGAGGGTCTAATTAGACAATTTAAGCGGATTTATTTTGTTGACTGAGTACGTTGTCTTAAACAGAACATGGGTTCAAGACAATACTACTTTTACCTTTTGACTGATGTATAAATCACTTGCACAGGGCAGGGGTTTAAAGATAGAGCGATTCAGTTTAAAGTAGGGGTGGATCAAGTTTTCAACGGGGCCGGAAACGCGCGTGGTGGTGGCTCCTACCTTGGAGCTACAGAATCAATGGGGCATGCACACACATGATTTTTCAATTTTGCATTTTGAGAATTGCCTTGGAACCAAATTGAAAACTGTTAGACCAGAAATACTAGCAATGCTACAAGGTAGAAATTACAATGAGGTATCTGCCACAGCGTTTGCCTTGATTTCTGTCTTAACATTCGCAGTCACAATTTTTCTATTGTTTTCTCCGAAAGGGGTTTAGCTAACCACCAAGTAAATCCGTTCCGGTAGGGGCCTCTCAACTAGCTTTAAGCGATGAAACCCACTTCCACATTTTGAATCAGTGATATAAATACTCTCAAGTGCATATAGCAGAGGTTTCTCGAATATTTTGAGGCAATATAAATTGCTCACATCTTGACTGAAGTATGTTGATAAGGCATTTAAAAAAACTGATTTAATTTCTTGCTCGATTTCAAAGGAGCACGACAATGTCAAGTTCAAGAAGCAGGAGTTTCACAGGCATTTTAATACGACAGTTAAATCTGGCTTATTCAGACACGTCAAAAACAGATAAGCACTGCACTGAAAAAGGTATCCCAGTGTTAGAAAATGATGTTGGCGACCCATAAGTAGCTGTTGTGAATCTAAAATGGCACCATCGCACAGGGTCTACCTTTTTGCGGCCTGGAAGAATGCATTGAGCCCTGAGCTAGGCTCGCGGTTTGCTGAATCACCCTTTCTGAAATGTGTACCCTATCTGAATAATCTTGCGTGCTTTCCAGTGTGGCCCGCTATTTTCCCATCAGGTATCTAAGCCAGACGCTTGTAAGAATTTAGTAAGTTCTTTGCAGCAGTCAGTGCAATGATTGGAATATTTATTGTTTGTTTTTTTTTATTAAACGCTACGCCCGCTCTCATTCGAGTAAAGTAGCAATTGCAATTTACGTTAGCCGTTTCCTGTGAATTGTTTCGTGTATTGAAGCAATGTCTTGCAAATCACTGACCAAACAAAACTTTTCCTTCTGTTTTTGTAAATTATAAGGCCTAGTTTATACGTTGAATTTAATTCAGACGAATTTAATTTAAGTTAAATTCGTCGATCAGTCGACTATTAGTCGACGGGTGATTTAGACGACGAAGTTAATGAGACGAATTTATTATTTTGCCTGAACCTTCTGCATTTCTCTGAATTAAAAAAAACGTATGAAACGCACAGATTAAACCAGGTTACTGGTGCGGGAAAACCAAAACGAAATGGCGAGGTTTACCAAAGCCTTATTGCTGGAGAAAATCTCTAGAGAACGACAGCGGAGGAGAGAGTTGCGACGGCAAATGTTGACACTGGTTGTGTTGACAGGTTGAAGAAAAGGTTTTTTGCTCGAGTGTGTTTATTATTAAATTTGTCAGTTGTTTCAATCAGTGGAAGGTGAAATTATTCAGCGTCATCACAGTTGTCATCCACGCCTGAATCGCTTTCACAAGCCAGCTCACAAGCTGGTTCGATGTTATCGGAACGCTCCTCGTCCAAAGATTCATTTTCCAGAGCAGCCGGTTCAATGTTAGGGAAGGGTGACAGTTTTGCCAAGCACCTACAGCAGCTCCAGCACACGGCAGACAGTAACCTACGCTTCTGTTTGTTCCCACCCCAATGTATCTTCCTTCTCCACAGCAATAGAACATTCAACTCTGACACAAACACTTTTCCCACAAGTTATGCGCGAATACTTTGTATTCCTTTTACAAATTGTACAGGCGGAAGGCAATTCTTACCTCCACGAAGACAATTCGCACGAACGTACGGAGTTGAAAAGGCGCAGGAAAACTGAGTACGAAGGCACTGTTTGCGCATGCGACATAAACGAAACGAATCACGGGCTCATTATAATAATGTTGCATTTAATTCGATGCGTCTGCTGCGCGACGTTTAAATCGAAGATGCGCTATCGCAATCCACCGTAAGAAAAACGACGGCGGCTGTACATTTTACCACAATACCTTGCGAACCAAACTAAGCCCACTGAGCATATAGGAAGATAAGGCCTAACGGCAGTCGTTCCTATACTAACAGCATTGCTCTTGTCGAGTTTGAATAACTTACAATTTTTCTTTGTGTTTTTATACGCTCTTTTAGAGTTTTCATGCGCAAAGCATTATTGGTAAATGTACCAGTCGTCATCTTTTTCCTTACAGTGGATTGTATCCGTCCTCCTAGCAAGACAGATACAACGTCTTGGACGAATTTAATTCATCTGACGAATGTAATTCGTTTTATACGTCGCGCAATCGTTGAATTTAATTACTAGACGTCCTGGAATTAAATTCGTCTGAATTAAATTCGACGATTGTGCGACGTATAAACAGGGCCTAAGTTTCTGATTTTGCAATACTTAAAAGTGCACCTAACCCCCCAATATTTTTTCCGCTGAAACGAATCTACTTGTTATTTGAAATACTTATGCGAAAAAATTTTTGGATTAGGCTAAATCCTCGATTTTCTGTGCCCCGACGAAATCTCGAAAATAGCTCCAAAACGCCACCTTTTTGTTTCGCGACCGAGTTTAAGGAGAATGGGTCCAGCGGCTGTTGTGACGTCTACCAAGGAAGGTTCGATATCACAAGTCCTCTCATTTCCTTGAGGATGGTGCAATACACATTCGAAAAGTGTGCAGAAACGCCTTCCAGAGGTGCTATCGGTTGTTGCAGCAACATCCCAGATTTAAAGAAAGATATACTGTATAATTTACTGGCGATGATCGGCTAATGGTGCAATAAAGACGTAAAGGATGGTTGATTTTGTCGAACCCAAACAAGCGAACTCAGTCTGTCTGTGAGAATCATTGAAGAACTCTCACTGGAATTTGTTCTGCAGACTTTCAAACGCTATTTTCAGAAATTTTCTGCTTAAAGCTAACCAGCAATTTGTAGAAATACTACGGCCAACCCCTATCTTGCAATCCCGCAGTATAGGCAAAGTTGTGTGATCGTTCATGATCAAGAGTGTAAATAGGCCCGCAACTGTACGCCGCCAACCAACACTTATTTCTCTTTCGACTTAGATAAAAATCAAAGATTAATCCTTTAGAATTACATGATAACAAAATTATTAAACTCACAGAGTTTTGCGAAGGTTTGGAAATCAGCAGTGCGACAAAGATTCTGTGTTATAGTGTCGACCGACTAACATTATTTGCGGACCGCTTAGGAAACACATCCTTTTCGTCGAATTTCACTGCAAATTTTGAGAAAAATTTAGTTGGTGGAGCAACTACAGAATGCAGGGCCACTTCGGACCACATGTTTTACATGTATCAAAATCTTTTGAAGAACGAAGCATGACACAATAGGCACCTTTGTGATTCAATGAGATGTAAATAAGTGGCCCTGTATTCTGTAGTTTAGCTCGCTTGCTTCCCGCGGCTTCAAAAATTCAGGTTCAAACAGTACGATTTTCAGTCAAGCAAAGCCAGTGTTTCGGAGGTCATCAAGGGAGATCAAGTCTCGAAAACTGCAACACTCACGTCGCTCTTATAAACATGAAGCATTCAACAGAAAGTAAAACACAAACTGTATGGAACAACGATACTTTGACAAAGCAGTACTTGAGTTGTCTTTACTGCTTTTTTTGCCTACTCCTCCACTCCTCCATCTAGCTTTCAATTCCTAAAGAACTCTTCCCCTTCGTCGCTTGAAATATTGTAAATTGCTCTCAAAGCTCTAAACGGTGAGCTCACAGTTGTCGTACGTGCTCGATCGAAGTTTATTTCGGAGTCTTCCAAATCGAAACTCAACTCTGACTCCAGTGACGAAAAAGAAATGCTTCTGAAAAAAAATTGGACGTTTTAGTACCAAAATACATTGGAACAACACTCTCGAGCAAATACAGAGAGCTGGCTGAGGCGGCATCAACCCCGTTCCCAGGGTCTCTTATCTTACCGACCTCTGAGGTGAGTTAAGATGAGAGACCCTGGGAACGAGGTTGGGGCGACATTGTGTTGTTGTGTGTGCCCTTGCAGTTATGTCCCATATGGCAGACATGTCCTCTGACGTAATAGGATGTACTGAGCCAATCATATGATGGGTTCTATCTAATAATACGCAGCCATAAGACTGGTAACTGATCTCCGTTCTAAGAAGACACTGTTACAACGCAATTTCATTGGAAGAAACAACGATACATACAATTGGTCAAAACGTTTAAGACATATCTGCCACGCAGGACACAACTGCAACGCTACAGTTGTGTGTTTGGGTAGACGTCATCAGCAATCGTCGCCCCAGACTCCCTAAAATGCGGTAAGACATAGAAAATCGAGGATTCGACCAAATCCATTTTTTCTTTCACCTAAGTGCTTCAAATAACAAGTGGAGTCATTTTAGCGAAAAAGAATTGGGGGCGTTAGGTGCACTTTAAAGAGGCAGCGTCACGGTAATTTGAGTTATTTTGATCATCGACAAAATTACCTTGAGATTGAAAAAAACCTGAAAATAATACTTTAGAAAGATAGGAAAACACTAAAGAGATAATAATAAACCATAAAGGAACAAGGATGGTTAAGGATGGACAAGATTGACACGGATTACAAACAACGAAATTGAAAAATTTAAGCTAAATTTTTCAAACCGTTTAACTGTGACGCAGCTCCTTTAAGAAGTCCGATGTTGTCTTTGTCATCTCGTTTCCTTTCTGTTGTTATTTCAAATGTTACGGTACTTGTTGGAATTCTCTTGATACAACTTCATAGAGGCGCATTTGAATACATGTGAATTTATAGTATTAGTTGAAAGTCTTTGTAAGAGTCGAAATGTGCGCCTTTCAAACGTTAAAAACTCAATTTTGATAGTAATTGATACTTTCCATAAGCTCCTGTTACCTCACTAAAACCACTGATGAAAGTCTCGGTGTATTAAAAAACAGACACAGCTGGGCTCTGTTTGACAGGAACCTTTTAAAGTGCCCCTGTGACAAAAAATATATTATTTTTTCCTTTGGATTTCAAAACTATGTTAACTAAACACTAAGTGACCCAAGTTTTAATCCTTGATTTAAAAAAGGCACCTGTTTATTTTAACTGGAACTTTCCTATTTAATGATCCGCCATTACTAAATTTAAGTTCTTGAGAGAGCTGGATCGAGGCGAAAATGACGTCAAAGGCTCACTAGTTTAAGAATGCAATGCGTGTGTACGCTGAGAATTAATATGCAGCACGGGAGTTTTGGGCTTTCACACTTTTAAACTCGCACTTTGCATACATAATAAGCTGCGTTCACACGCTGAAATTTTAAGCTGGCGAGCCTTTGACGTCACTTTTCCCGGATCCAACCGTCTGAGATCAAATCGGTCAGGTTTGAACGTGAGTGATGGCGGATCGTGAAATCCAAAACGTACACTCAAAGTAAACGGCCTTTGGATAAAAATGAAAGGTCAGAATTCGGCCAGTCAAGTGTTAAGCAGACACACTTTCATAATCTCAAGAAAAAAAAGGAATGATTTTTTTATCACAGGGGCACTTTAAATTTCGCATAGCGAGGTTAAATTTGCTACCAGTGTATGTGAAGTTATGCCTCGCCGGTGTAAAAAAGCGGAGCAGCAGCTCCTAACAATTCCTTCTCGCGATTGCAAAGAAAAGAGATTGAAGTTTAGTTGCTGTTGTTTACTTCATTGAACAGTAAAATCATGGGAAAAGCGGCTTACGACAGGTAATCGAAGCTTGTGTACTTATTGCGATCGAATTGCATTTGTAAGTGATCTTTTTGGGAAAGAAGCGCGTCTTAACGGTGGGAGCGATCCCGCCGTCAGTGAACCAACGATTACAGCTTCTTTCAATATCATACAAAGTTGGCCAGGTGTTCCCTCAGTCTCGAGCAAACGTCTGAATTTGAAGGAAAAGGATCACCGTTGTAGGCTGTTTTTTTTTTTTTTCCAAAAATATCTTGGAGATGTTTGGAAAAGGAATTAGCGAGAGAAGAATTTGAGATTCGTGGGGTCAAGGATGAGTGTGGTTTACTAAATCTGAGTAAGTCTTCACTCTCCCCACTTAACTATATTGGGAGAATATGTTGTTATAACTGAAACTATCCATGAACAGTCTGCGATATTTGCATTGGCAGGATGCGGAGAATCTTAGTTATAATCACTACTGCAAAAAATTGCCAAAAATTGCTATGTACAGAGTATTCTTGAAACTCACAAAAGAAATATTCGTTGAACGACACAGTTATCAACTGAAGGCCATGACGCATACGAAGTTTGTTTACGGGGCGAGTTGAGGAAGTTTATTTTAGGTTTTATTTCATTAATGTTTTGTTCACGTAACAAAGGCCAAATGACATATGTTTGGCTTTAAAATTGCAAAACAACTTTGTGGTTTTACAGTTAAAACGCGGTCAAGGTTAATAACCGTATTTGACTCGTGGGGTTTATACGCCTTCATGTTCATAATTGCACACCCGTTAAAGACGACGCCTTGGAGTCTGGCAACCCTATTAAACTTTTTTCCTTGTCATGGATATGCCGGAAAATAAGGTTCACTTCCGAAGTTTTTCAATAATGTATGTAACTCAGAAGTTTTAAATGTAGCTACAGTTAGTCTTTGGTTCTATTGGTCCACTTCTTAGTTGAATTTGAGTAACTTTGCAAGCAAGTTGTTTTACTTGAAAAGATTCAACACCTGAAATAATTACAAATATTGCAATTTTGCGGTTTGGTTGCCTTCCGCCGTTTTCCCATTTATTACTTTCGTACCGTTGTGATTTATTATATTTTTTCCCAGTGCGAAACATTGATCCTTTGTTTTATTTAGTGTTTTATACTGCCCATGCAATACCATTATTTCTTCACTCAATATTTTATTGCTTCGCTCACGGGGGCAGCGCCAATTGGATGCATCGATGAAACATGGCCAAGTACAATAAAAGCTTTCATTTATACAGGAGTGGTCATATGACGTGTTGAATGGAAGTGAAGTTAAGTTATTTGACAGTTTTTAGTTTAATTGATTGCGTAATTACAATCTACAGACACGAAACAGTTATTTTTCTTACAACGAACAAAGGGCTACTTTGAGTTCCATTTGAAAGTAGTCGATCTGTTTTTCTTCTATTTTGGCATTTTGCCTTGTGGTCAAAAGACACCAGCTCATTAATGGTTTCTTTAGCCGTTTCCTCTATGTTTTTCTAGATCCTCGAGGTTTTTAAAAGGTCATTTCCTCGACGAATCATTTCCATGACAAAAGATAATTTCAGAGCCTGTGGCATTCCTAGAGTCATGTGATGGAGTTTTGCTTTCATCCGGTACTGTTTATTTTTCAATATTTTGGTAAAAAAAAAATGTGATTAAAAATAATTAGCTTAGGAACTAAATTGGAGTAACCAGGTTGTTATTTTCCTTTCTCAGGGAAGCTTTAATTGTATTTGGCGGGCGACAAACAGAAACACCGTTTTCTCGACCACGCTTAACACGCAAGCACCCAGAAAGAATAAAGCAACAACTTTGAGAAAAGCGTTTAACAATTCAAATATCATCTAGTCTTAATCGTGTACTATTCTGCGTTCCAGGCTCAAGAACAACAACCTCCTCGTCTCTAAAAGGAATTTTTCTTCTTCATTGTATATTGTTTGCGAAGGCAGATGTTTTTCCGGTAACCACGCGAGTAAGAAAAGCATCGATCAGGCTATTTTTCCGGAAGATTTGGGTAGTCACGTACCTGAATGTGACAGCGTTGCGGTCCCGGGTTGCGGTTACATTGTTGACAATGTACGCTACTGGAATATACTCCTTTTTAGATGAACAGACGGAATTCGGTTAAGGGGCGTATTGTGTAGCCAGCTGAAAGCTTTGTTTACCAAATAGAAGTGACCTTGTTGTTTTTAGAAAACTTAGGGACACCAAGTTCTATTTAGCTTTAAATAATATAGCATGAAAGAATTCATACATTTGAGAAGGGGGCAGTGACGCGAAGAGACATCCGGGACATACGTATTCTAAGACTTATTATGTAACAAGTGAAATTATTCTCGTATTTTGATTAGTTCCCACCTATGATCTATTAGAGAACAGACACATAGATGACGTCAGTACAGCAAATATTTCCCCGGTGTTTTTTAAGATGGCGGAAAGGCTCGAGAATTTAGATAATAGGAAAATGTAGAAAATATAGATTGCTTCGTGGAAAGTGCGTGGTGCGGTATTTACGGACGAGTTATTGACCTATCAGAAAAGAACGAGTGAGCGAAGAGAACAAGTGAGTTTACAGTGAGTGCGTAAATACCGTACAAAGCACCTTCCATGCTGTAATTTGTTTATTTTATAGATAGTGAGAGTTTCACACCAGCTGAACCAGATTTTCACCTTTCATTTGGCAGAATAAATGTCAAGTTATGTTTTTATTCCGTCTGAGTGCAAGCTTTGTCGTTTCTTCGAACACCTAAGGTAAATATTTTTTGTACAAAATTGTTTACCTCGTCATCAGTCAACGCTTCAGCTGCGTTTGATTTGTTTTCCTAGTCTTGCTTTTTTGTGAGTCGTTTGCTTCGAGCTTCCAGACATTTCCTTGCTTGGTAAACTCCTTGTCGTCGATAACGCTCACGGCATATTGGCCTTCTTTAAAACTTTTCTTACTCGGGTTTTTGCTCGAGTGTTTTTGTTCTGCTGTTCCCGGATGTACTTTTTAATGAATTTATCTAAAGCGATAAACCTGTTCGACCTCTTCGCCATTGTCTGTAGTTTATAGCTAATTGCAAGAAAACTGGAGTTAAAACACTCTACAAACTTTTGTGAATGAAGATTGAAGAAGCGCCAACAACAACGTGGACGAGTGGGGAACTGACTGATTAATTTTGAGAGCTGATTTCTGATTGGATGTGAAAAATTCGTCTCGCGATTGCGATTGGATGAAGAAATTTCCGTACGAGTTTTTCATGCAATCAATTCTATCCGAAAATCTCAGTAAGTGTGAAAAAAAAGAAGTCTTGTAAACAGTAACGAGAAGTAGGAAAGAGAAAGAGTAACGGTTGCTTTTTTGGAAAATGACTCGGAAAAAATACTCGAGCAATCTCAATTGGCATTCGAGCGAGACTAAAATTTCAAAATTGGTCTGGGGTAAAAGACAACATTGTTTAATTTGCCTCAAGTTTAACAAACCCAATAAGCAAAATGGTTACCAGATTTAATGTATTTTAAAATTTAAACCCTTATCAGTCTCAAAAAAATTGTTTCCTCAGATTAGTTACGAGAAAAAAAAAGAAACATCACGAACTAACACATTGGTTTCCGAGGCGAATGTTTCAGCTCGTTTCAGGGCACAGCAGCGAGAAAAGTATAGCTCACTGCAGTTCGTGGCCTTTTTTATTGTAGCTAGAAAGTGTCTCCGATGCAAAATGCACTTGATCGATTTCTGTGCTTTGAAGTAGGATAAAAACTTATTAAGATCATGGGCTTTTTTAGGTTGCTCATTATTGCCCGATCGACAACCTTCGCTCATTGGTTCATCTGGATCTTTTCTAACATTGGCACACCAGGACGTGATCTTCGTTATCGTGCACGTACGTGCAATAACGGTTAAACAAGAAGTAATTTTGGCTTGTTTAAAGTCACGAACTGAAGTAGAGGCTTTTACATGTACAGCTTTACTTACGTCTAGGATTGAACGTAAGTACTGTTTATTTGTGTATTATTTTTTCGAAATCCAGTCATATTACTTTTTATTTGATAAACTGAAGGAAACCTGAAAATAATACTTTACAAAGATAGAAAAACACCAAAGAGATAACAATAAACCATAAAGGAACAAGCATGGCTAGGGTTGGGAAAAAACAAAGGGCATGTATTTTGACTGCCTGGCATTTTGGCTTGAATTCGTGTACTGAACCAATTTCAGTATAAGTAAGGGCGGTTAAGTCTGTATACGAGCCAAGTGGTTCATCAGGCCGGAGCTTATCCCGGTGTCTGCAGCATGAAGCAACTAGGAGTATTTCTACTCCCCCTTGTATGGGATACTAGTCCATCGCAAGGTTATCCACCGCTTTCAATTTACGGTGCCCATTTGTACACCTGAGTAGGGTGTCTTGGCCAAGGATACAGCACAATGTCTCCGGGCCAGGACTCGAACACGGACCCGCCGATCCGCATTAACCGCGAGGCCACCACGCCTTCTCAATCCCAATCCCAATAGAGGCAGAACGAAGTATATTTTAGTTAACTTGTATTCTAATTTTAACCTTATCACAGACTTGAGGAACTCATAAGCAATAGTCAAGATTCATTTTACTTTCTTCCTCTCTTATTTGCGCGGGAAACACTCCCACCTTTCACACCTGCCTTGCACAAGGCAGCTGTGCCCACACTACGTGCGGCAGTCAAAACTTAGCTGTTCTGCCAAAAAGACACGATAATAGTCATGCTCTGCGCAGCAACATAAATAAAGACAATGCAAATGGTATTTTGGCCTCTTGTATTAGTTAACTTGAGAATTCCGAGTTTAATTTGATGAGGAACTACATATTTTTTCAGAATATAGTGGCGGATCCAGACCTTGAGCTGGGGGCAGGGGGGAATTCATTTACTTGCCCTGTTGGCTTTTCTCCCTTCTGTCATTTCTTCTATTTTTACCCAAAATAAGGGGGAGCCCAGGGTCCCCGGGCCCCTCCTTTAGGGGTCTTTCATTTATTAGCGCATGGGGGGGGGGGGGG
>CM042756.1:13789863-13827924 GCA_022496165.2 Catalaphyllia jardinei
TTGCTATAGAGAGGGGGTTGGGTAATGTGGGAAAGACTTTTCATGTAATTTTGCCAACATCCCCCCCCCCATGCGCTAATAAATGAAAGCCCCCTTACATCTGCTACTGGAATAACAGATCTCTTATCCTACCTGGCGACGTACTCGACGAACTACGAGCGAGTTGAGTTGCCTGACGATGGTGCCAAATTAGAAGCTTGGAGGCTCAAAATGTTTCCGTAATTTTTACTTACAATCTGATATAGTTTTGGAATTATAAATTTCTTTTACTGGATATCTGATGCCGTTTCCGGTGAGAAAAGTTGCCCGACTTCAATGCTTTTCTTGTTAACTTAATTGAATTCAGGACAGTAGAATTTTCTCGACTGCTGAATCCTGACCGGTCAAGTCAGATTTCCTGAGACAAAGCAGACGTATGCAAGGTGTTCTTTTAAACGTCTTTTAACTAACACGGCCATTAGGTCAACGCTAATCCGTGTTTGAAATTTTCCCTCACTGAATTCTTCAATGCTTCCAAGTTTGTCTCTACTCCTAATTTTTCAGCTACCCTAGTCCTCTCTACCCAATCGAGTTATTAGTGCTCTCTAAGGTATTACCGGCTCAAGCTATTAGTATAGATACTCATAGGTTTCGAGTTTAATTTGGAATTAATTTGCACGAGTGAGTTTTTCAAAAAGCTGAAATTGCACTAGCCGCTTTGGCGAATGCAATTTCAGGTTTTCGAAAGACTCACAAGGGCAAATTAATTCCAAATTGAACTAGAAAAACCGTATGATTACTTATTAATAATACAAACATGAAAAACAAAATCGCGCGGAAAAAGTGCGCATTCGAGAAACTGACGTTTTTCAAAGTTTCCGTGCGAAATTTTTGCCCGGTCATTGTTTTACATGATATCATTCGCCTATAAAATTTCTCATTGTCTTTCTGTACATCATAATCCAGAATCACGCTGTGTAATTTGCACTGGTGTTACACTTTTTCCGCCGGTGTTACACTTCACTAGTGTTACACTTGAACTGCACTGCTCTCAGCCAATCAGAATCGAGTAATTTTTCATGTGTATTGTTATTTACTAAATTGCTTTCCAAATCCCTTATTGGTTCTGTTGGTTCTGCTAAATTCATACGTAAAGTTTTTTATGTTGCCTACTAAAGGACCTAAAACTAGCAGACTAATTAGTAGAGAGCTTACTGACGGAACCTAAAGGAGATTCCAGTCAGTGTAGTTTTGCGCCTATAGAGTTCTAAAGTGTGACGTCACAAAAAATTAAATCTGTGAAATTATGGGATTGGGCGTCATCTTCGAATGGAGTATCCTTAAAAAAGGTTCCTTGCCAAAACTTAGCTCTTAATTGTAATTCCCAGCTGAAATATGAAGGATTGAAATTTGATACTGCCCCGTATAAATCTCTCTAATTTTGAGTCAGTTCTAAACTGAAGGAACATAAACAAATTTTGAAGGGTTTGTATGGAATGCCATCAAACTTTGATCCCTTATATCTCTACCGGGAATTGCAATTCGGAACTAATTTATGGAATGATGACGTCTTTTAGCATGCTCTATAAGAATATGACATCATATCCCATAATTTCAAAAAATATTTTTGTGACGTCATCACTTTAGAACTCTATTGTGAAATAGTTGCTGAACAATTAAATTGACTTATGAGTAGTAATTACATTTAACAACTGGTCACACGTTTCCACGTGGTAGTGAATTGTGTATAAAATACACGCACTTGTCTGTTCTGCGAGGACATTCCGGGCTATGAATTAAGAATAAGATTGATTCGTTTGTGCATTATTTAGAAAGTTGTAAATTTGTTGTGAAAATGTTGCCTCCAATTCAAATTATGATAATTCAGCCCCGCGAATTTGTAAGGAACGAATTGAAATAATGTTGTAAAATTAGCTAGAATAACAATGCGCCCCTGCGAATTCACTTACAAAACAAGATCTGATCAACGCACACTCCAAATCTTGTTACAGATCCCATTTGCTTATTATTAGCTCACTTAAAACAATCAAAATCTCTTAGCTTGACAGTTAAGTGGCATTTTAATTTGGTAGCAGGTGTAACTCGTTTCGTTGCTATGCGAATTTGGTTAAGTGGCAAAGGGCATTGTTTAGCTTGTTCACCGTGGTGTAGTGTGAATATTCGATGCAGTTTTCTGTTTGTTCACAACTCCATAGTATAATTTTCAAGGATTACAACCTTTGTACAGCGTGTTAGAGTTAGTGGTTGTTTGTGGACGGGTTTAGTTGAGGTTAAAGGCATTGAAATTAGTTCACTGACGAATTGCTAAATGCGACTCGTGGCAGTCTTTTTGTTATGGGTAATTATGACTTGTCTTTGTTCAATTCACACTTGTTCTAAATGATATTTACACAATCACAGTTAAACGTTGATGAGGAATTGATGGATGTCTCGATGGATGTCTAATAAATTACTACAAAATTCCAAAACAGACTTTGTCTTTTAACTTGGCTTCACTGTCACTCAAAGTGTAACTATAAAGCACTTTGTCTCTGTCCTCTGCTTTTCTACATTAAATATAGATTGGCGTAACTTTTTGTTTCAACAACTAAGAGATTAATGGTAAAAAAAAAAGAATTCTGGCAGATCCATGAACAAAGGCACTTTTCAACCCGATGACCTTTTGACTGTTTTTTGATAAACTATTGTCCAACCTTACTCCTTTATGGAAAGAATTTGTAATGAATTACGCCCAATACAACTGATTAGGCTGGGGATTATTCGCAGACCAATACAAGAAACATGTTAACATCAGTCGTGTTGAGGCATGCAAGAAGTTACAAATAGTGCTTAATAGCGCTTAAGGTTTTCAATGTGTTGCAATGATCCCCTTTTTATTAAAGCTGCCTCGTAAGACTATAGATTTGGTTCACCTAGGCAACATGAGAAAAAAGCAACGTGGTCACAGAACTCGACAAATAGTAGACAGCGAGACAGGTTTTTTTTGCCTGTATTGCTTTTATGAAAAGTGGCAAATATTTTCTACAGTACTTCCGGTGACTCAAACGGAACAAAGCATGTTTACCTATACTAAAAACAATACGACTTTGTGATGTCGATGAATTTTATAAAGCACCCTTAGCTCGTCTTCGTCGGCAGATGTTCCACACCCGTGTCGTACGGGTGCTCCATTGACTTCTCGCACTGCAATACCTGTTTTTACAGGTTGTACCCAATTTGCAGCCTTTTAGGCGGTGTTGAGATCACATGCAAGTCTAATCTTTACAACCTCTTCAACAATGAGTTGAAACTAAACGAAAACAAAACAAAAAAACCAATAAAACGTAGAAGAAATGCTAACAGTTATGGAGGAAGGTCAAAAGTGACAAATCAAGGCAAGTTGGATCTTCTGTTAGCTTCGACTGGGAATATATCGTTGTTCATTATGTAACTTCCTCACAATCGCGTTTAATGTTTAGCTTGTGCAGAAGCAAACCAAATTCGTTTCAAAAACGTGTAGAAAACAAAATAACATGATATTGTGCTAATTACTGCACTCCGAGAAGGTTATGAACCTCACCCAAACTTTTTTGATTGCGATATGTCGCAAATTCCGTTTTCCCACTGACTAACCTAACCATGCAATAGTAACATGTCTGAAGACACTTTGACCGGACGTGCGTTTGAACAAAGAAAGTGTGGATGCAGAGGTACTGCTATAATCCAGTTAATTCATTTAGAGACACGTGTTTCTGTAGACTGGTCTGTCAGCTTAACGCTTAGTTTAGCAGGCGTTCTTTTTTTGAGTGACTATTTTTTTCTCTGCCAGATTGAGTTGGACGTGGCCAGTTTGGCAAAGTTTTTTTTTGTTGATAAAATAAAGTGATAAGAGTTGTCTGTTCGTCTATTGTTTAGTGCTGTGCAACGTTGTTGAGTCTGGGTTTTGTGTCTCTAAATGAGACCCTAGAGTGCATGTGACCATTCAAATGACAGCTATTGTGCGGTACTCAAGATTGGTACTATTTATTATACTATGCAAGGTGGTTTCAACTCAAATTTTTGCTTGTGGATAAGAGCTCAGGGTGTAACCATTCAGCCGAAAATTACGGAGCAGTGCTTTCACAAGGTCTTTCACATGGTATAAATGTTTAGTATACCGCACAAGGTAATTTCAACGTCTCTTAAAAAGTCCGCTAATAATAAAGATTTTTTTTCATGTGGTACTTTTTTTGATATACCATTCAACATGGAAGGGGTTGATGAGACGCAAGTTCATGTCTGACCGACCATTCAAATAAAAGCTATTGAGCAGTACTTTCATGTGGTTCTGTTTATTATGCCACTGTACAAGGTGGTTTAACTTTTTGGTCGGTGAATGATAAACTAATGCGCCACCATTCTTAAATTAAAGGTGTTAAAGTTATTGAAAAGCACTTTCACGTGGAATAATAAATCGTCTCCTTAGCAAAACCTGCTTGAGCAGACGTCTAAACTGGTATCGCGTGGAGAGATAAATATTTATTACACGCCCGGGGTGACGAGTGTTTTAGGGTATCTAACAAGGCACATTCATATAGTGATACCAGTTGGTTGAAAGTTGATGCAAGATGAGCAATCATAGGAACGGAAAAAGGGATAGGGAATTGGTGGATTTGAATTAAATTAATCAGGAAAAATGAACAGAGAGACAAAACTGGTAGACGTCTATTGACTGGAAAACTGAGTGAAACTTGCTTTTGATGTGCTGAAGTGTTTCTGTTCGGTGGCAGTCATATAAGAATCTATTTCTTATCATCTTACTAAAACTGAATAAGACAGTATGAGTTGTACAATTGATGCTGTCTTTGTTTTAGTACTCCAGGGTCATTTACCTTCCTCCCCACGCCTGGAAATAAACCCACGAAAGGCTTTTAAAACAAAGCGGTTTGTCTAAACTGGAAGCTCTTGACTTCTGAGCGAACGAACATTCTGTAATCGTTATGTGTCGTCTTCGTCTCTTTCTTGAATCAACAGAAGCAACGTCCGTTTAAGGCTTTTAATAAGATCTAATAAATTAAGTCGATGACCGGATTACTGGGAGCAACAAAGAAAATTCAATAATGTACGTTCAATAAGTTCTAGGTAATCTGCCGGTATTTTTGCTCGTTCATATGGGGGTAACTTTGCCTTTCCTTCTCTGCGCCGATTTGGCGCTTTGATATATCATCCTTGCTTGCAGCTAGCATCGCTTGTAACATCAGCTTAGTTATCACACGAACTGACTAGCTCCAATGTTGTCGGGACAAAGTTTAATTTTGCTTGAAATCTAAATGAGACCCAAGTCGATCATGTCACTAAAAAGTGAAAACCGGTGGTGAAATCTGTACTGCACATTCGTTAAACAGAAAAAAGAAAGGGTGGATTTCTTTGGGAAAATCCAAGATTTCGAAACGGATTACGCGTTTCTTTTCTGAATAGATTAATTCAAGAACACTCGGATCGTTGGACATCAAAAGAAGCGCCGATCCATTTGGCAAGTGTTCTTCGGTTTCTTTGAAGGGCCCGAATCACCCGTGTGGACCCAAATGATCTTGGATTGATCTTTTCAGCTAATCTTTTCAAAGGAGAGACTCAAAATCTGTTTTTGAATTTAAGAATCCAATCTCGGATTTTCCCAAAGAAATACCTCCAAAGTCTTTATAATGCTCTTGTTCTGTAGAAACATTTTATTTTTAGCAGCCAGTTATTTTCCCTGTTTGGACGCTGATCTCAAACGTGTCCGGTGATCGTAACCCAGATTCTCAGAAATAACTACATAGGAACATGAGACATTTAGTGAAGAGAATTGACCTTTTATTATTTGAAGGTGAACGCTGAATGTTGTGAGTGTTATGTTTTTATAGGGTAAATGGAGGCACGAGCTGGGACAATAGATTGACTTCTCCGGCCTTAGTAAACGATGAATATACAAGCGAAAAAACGTGACCAAGGATAACCTGCGATCAGGCGTCCCTTTTCTTTCGCGCCGGGAAGGTACCGCGAAACAACAAAGGGACGCCTGATCGCAGGCTAGACCAAGGAGACAAACCCACACGGGACGTGTCCAGCTCTCAGAAACGCTTAAGGCCGGCGCTTTTAGTAGCTTTTAGTGCATTGAAACGTCGGGATAACATATAAACTCAGCCGTGAACTCTGTTAGTGAAACAAGCCTGTTATAATTATATGGGATCGTCTGAATATAAAGAGTTGAAAATCGGTAATGCTAAACAGTTCTTAAATTTTTATGAAAACTGCTTCTCCTGTTGAATCTTTTGTTTTCTTGGTTCAACGGTCTTTAAATGCTCAATGGAAACTAAAACTTAAGTCAGCCATTTCATAGATAGTTTCTTTACACAAAAAGCAACGATCTTTCAGGGTTGACAAAAATAGCGCGGCGTTAAAAATGGTTGGAGATCACTGATATACCCAGAACTTTAACTCCTCCTTGTGAGCGGCAAAATCAATAGGAAACAGAACAATGGATTAGTTTAAATATACATTGAGGATACAAAAGAATTCTAAGGCTTTGTGGAGCCTGAGAGAGTAGTACAAGACGGAAAAAAATAAATGATAGTGGTGCAAGGCTGAAATTTTTACCCTAGATAATGTGAACGATATTTGGTGATAACAGTTGAGGGTAAACTCAACTCATTTTATGGGGCTTGGAGACGCTTTAGTTGAAACTGAAGCTTTTGCAGGAAAATTGTTGTCAATATATTAGTAGTTCGAGTACTCCCTTTCAAAAAACTAATGATATAAATGTACAAACCAGTCTTGTTCTTACTTAAAAGTTGCAAAACTGATGCGATCGCGTGCATTGACTTATCTTCCGTGTCAAACTAATACATCACTAAGGAACTTGTAGAGTAAGAATAAAGGTATTCATTTAATCAAAAACGATTCATGGTGACCTCGTGTTTCCGTTTAAAATTTGCTAGCACATGTAGTGGTGTGGTAAGAATCGATGCGGAACCAAGTATCAAAATCATTAGAACTTTCTCTCACACATTCTTACTGATTTACTGATTAATGGCGAGCAACTGTGCCGGCTTGACCGTAGCCTGAGTCTTTGGCAGAGGGTTCGTGTAAAGGCTCCTAACTTTTTGAGGGATTACAGCTTTTGTACCCAAAACAAAAACAAATGCAAGAAAAATACTTCATTAGTGCTCATGTGAATGTTTTTGTTTATTATCAACATTTTTCCATGTTCTACGTTGCGACTTTCGGTTTTGTCGAGGATTGATAGCACACAAACCCAGCTGTAAAAATATGCGTATCTTTTCCATAAACTTACTTTTTTCTATTTACATTTGTACACGTTCTTTCGAAACTCTCTGATAACTTTATTTACATAAATTATTTCATTCAAAACAGTACAAAAAATAGATAATTAACATAGCAACCCAATGCGAGAAATACTTTGGTTTTTATAGCGATTTTGAGCATAGTCCTAAAGTTATTTTTCTTTCTTCTACCAAGGTCTCCAAAACAATGCACCTTGAGCTGGTGATCCAAGTTTGGGTTCTTGCGATGAAATAAATATCGTGTCGCTTCTCATGCTGGTTAAAACTGGAGATTCAGGTCGGATATCTCTTGTCAGACTTGTAGAACTGGATAATACGGGTGAGACATGCAGAGGTGAAGGTGGAGGCGATGGGAACGGTATCATTGTAGGTTTTAAGGGTGCCATGTACCGAAGGGTTTCCGTACTATACACAGGCATGGCGGCTACTGAGGTGTTTGTGTTGTTTCCTTGGCAACGGGACGACGTCATTTTTCGTGTGAATTCTGCGGCACACTGCACATAACTTGCTCTGTACTCTGTGGGGTCCGTAACTGTCAAGAAAGAGATATTCTTTGAGTCGCCAGTCAAATAAATTCAGGTAATTTTACGTACATTGGATAAACCACTGAACTGGAAAACTTGTCTATCACCAAAAAAAACCTTGAAATTTTGAAGTCAAAATCAATTCGGTGTTTTATTTCAAAGCATGGTTCGCTGGTTATAAACATTTGATAGAAGTCATCGCCGTTAGTTATTCCGGAAACACTGTTGATAATGTGGGGAACAGTGCGCAATTCATAAACCCCTGCACGACTTAAATCACTCCGGATGATAAATAAACATAAATAAACCGTACCTTTCTGTTTTTGCTCCCTTCTTTTTAACTCTCGTAAATAATGAACAGTCATTTCCAAGACATCAGCTTTTTCCATTTTTGAGTATCGTGACGCCTAGGAGAATAATGACGAAATAATTGTAAGAAACTATTCTTAAATAGCCTTTAAGAATCATCAGCAGAACTTCGATGATCTGTTGTTTTATTTAAAGTTACTTACGTCCTTATTTAAGGCCTCGAGAATAAGTGATTTCAGTTCGTTCAGACTATCATTAATCCTTGCTCGTCGCATCTTCTCCATGAGAGGTTTTTTCGCCTTAAAAAAAAAACAATAAAAGCATCGTTAAATATCATTTACAAGTAATATAACACAGAAAAATGTTTATAAATATTTCGATTTTTGAGTCACTGAAGTGTATCGAGGCCTACCTTCCGTTTCTCAGTTAAAATTTTGCTGACGTAGTCTGAAGGTGGATTGCTGAAGTTAGCAGTCGCCATTTTGCGTTGAGGTTGAAGGTGATCTTCCGCGAGTTGTGTACCGATCGAGTGCTCGCTGCGTGTGTCGGTCGTGTGCCAAACCTCCACGTTTTATGGCAGCTTTCGTGGGAAAATTCTTTCGGCCTTGTGTCATTAATCGCAAATATTTACCCTCACATTTACGAGAACAATCACCGTAACAGCTGAGAACAATGCAGCTGACCTTGTCAATGGGCAGGTCGTGGGAACAGTCGAACGTGATTGGTCGGTTGCGTTGGTCGCACGACAAACTGCGGGAACAAAGCTTCAACGTCGCCAGCGGCGCGTGACGAGCGTGAGACCACTGCACGCTGATTGGCTGAAAGAGCAAGCAGCGCCTGTGCTAATTTACTTACAAAAAGGCAGTATACACAAACTGAAAACAAAAGATCTACAATTGAAGTACCTCGATGAAAGGCGCAAAGAGCCCAAACAGAGCACAGTAATTTGGCGGCGGAAAAGTGTCTAGGCAGCTTTTTGGCATAAGGTTATCGTGTTGACGCGATGAAATCGTGATAAGTTTTTAATGGTTTTCCTGCGGAGCGATTAGTGTCTCATTTACACATTAAAATGGGACGCTCCAGTGAAGCGTCAAATGACATGCACGTGTGATAGTTTAACAGCGTCCCAATCCATTGTCACTCTTTGCGTTTGTACTGGTTCAAGAATTACTCTGCGGTTTACAAGGTGGATTTTCATGACAATAGAGTTCAAATCTTTCCCACGGTCGGAGAGTAAAGAACATTTTTTCACTGTCTGCGCCTTATTCTTCGCTGTGCGGGAGTTTTGTTATGCAAAAAACGCCACAGTGAGATGACAAAGAAACCAGGTTAAACTGTGTAAACTCTAAGGGTTCAGTTAAGACAAGAACAATAAGAAGACTGTTTTAAGGCATGGCCTCAGTGTAGGGTTTCAGTTGTGGCCGTTACCCGCTCTAGGGTCAGTCAAGGTTTTAAACAAACGTTTTTCATTTGAAACTGACAACAAAATAATCTGCACGTGCCACCCCACGTAGACAGGAAGGAAGAAGGGGAACTTGTCATCAAAATATATCAAATTTGGGAATTAAAATTCCAAAGACTTGGGCGGCTAGCTAAATAATCAGGTCAGTCCAAGGCTTAGCTTGATGTGCTTTGGCCCAATCGTTAGAAAATACTTAAGATAATTAGTGATATCGGCAAAAGACTTGCCGCAACACTGAATCGATGATAAGCAATTCCGAGCAAACCAAGGTGTTATCGCATCGCCTTTGCCACCCTGCGAGTTAGAAGTCTACAAATGTCGTGTCTGACGTACATCAAAGTCTATATAATCACCTTTTTTCACACGGTCTAAGTATTTAGCAGTCCATATCTTTACCTACCTATCAACGTATAATGTGACAGATAGTTTGACCCAGTTTAGTTCCGGTAACTCATTTTGAAACATGCTATTCATCAAAAGACAATCTACATTCAATCCTATATGACACGGTCAGAATCCTTAAATGTTTCTCTACGTTAATACCGATGTATAATCGAGTGAGAAGCAAACAACAGTTCAGTCCGTAAAAGGGAATTGCCTTTGTTTAGGATTCGAACCGGTGCGCTGGGCTGTTCTGTTAGAGATTTGTACTGGCCACATTTTATTTTACATTTCAAACATTTTTACCGGCGGCAAATGAACGCGGTATTGGATAAGCTTCATTTGCCCAGTTTAGTAGCTCGTCCCTTAAAAGGTTCTGCTCGATCCGTTTTGTTGTTGTTTCTTTTCGAATGTCATCGGGTCCCATCCCATTCTGCGAGCTCACCAACTTTGTTCCCACAGTTCTTATGAATATACAAAGTCCTAACACAGTCTGTTACATCCGGAAGTCTTATACGGGAGTTATAGACACAGAAATATAAGCCGACTTGAGAATAACCTTTGAAACCAGGTCCGCAGTTCCGTTATTCCCACGCAGCTATTTTTCCTCCATAATAAAAGGGATAAAAAGCGAAAAGGATTAAGAAAACAGTGGCTGTCACTATGATAGAAATAATTAAAAAATACCCAGTGCCAAACCAAAGTCAAAAACATATCCTTTCATCAAATCAAAATGGTCATAATCAATTATTATTATTATTATTATTATTATTTCGGTTTTTTTTAGAGCAGAACCCTGGCACCAAAACAGCTGAAAAACCCTACCGATCATAGAGCCTCGCATATAACATAGGGCGAGGTGGATTTAGTGACCAGCGGTTAGGGTTATGTGAGGATTGTTATCATTGCGGGCACAATGATAACCTGTGTTATCTAATGCTAATATAATATGGGTCAGCATTCGATAACACAGGGGTGAAAAGCCATATTGTTAAAAATTTAGCCACAAGGTTTCCTTATGTGAGAATTCCTTGGATTTTCAGCAATTCTCTGTTTGATTGGTACAAAGACTGTATTACAAGGACAAGAATATTGGTTGCTTGTAACGTTGCTTTTAAGGCTTCGTTACTCAGTAGACATGCGTAACGTGTCGAGGCTGTGGTTTCGCACAACGTGCAGCAAAGTGCGTGAAACGCGCAAGAGTTGTGTAATGTTGCCCAAGGACAACTTAGGAAATGTCAAAAATGCACAGTTGTAAAATAAAACTAAACTAGCTACCACCTGCCTTTTTTGTGTATAATGATATGGAAAGTCAAACAAGACTATTTGCACTTCTTGCTTACAAAGTTTCATCCATGGAAGGAATTTTCAGTCGTAAAGAGAGATGCGCCCTTCGAGCAAAAAAGATAAATGTCTAAGGAATGTCTTTTTGATACCTTTCTGCAAGGAAGAAAATTAACTTTTTAATTTGATGTTAATTCTAAGCCAACGAACGAGCCAAGCATAAAGTAAACGACACTGGCAAATCGAAACAATTTACGAAGGCTACGAACACACGCTGCGCACTTGTTGGTATACCGGCGTATATTTCGTTTCACTTTCGTGCCAGGCGAATAATTTGCATGAAAACAATCAAGTATTTGAGCAAGCCGCTCAATAAACACGGATTTGCTGAGGGCAGACAGGATTACTGTTCAGAAGATACTGTTTGACTTAGACAGAAAGGCCAATACCGCATTTTTAAAACCTGATACCCGTGTGACAACCAAGCAAAAGAGCTGAGTAATTAGTCACTGTAGGTGTGGCGGTGGAAGTAAACAACTTGATCATAGTCGAGCATGCAGAGGGCTAAAGAACACACACAAAGAATGGATAAACTCCGATCCTGAATACAAATTACAGGGCTCTCATTTCACAAGCACTTTCAGCTAGAATCTTTTTCAAAACAGCCTGTTGTGTTGTTAAAACAAGTTGCCTAATCATACCTTTGTATGTGTGTTACTCTTTGTCTCGTTTGAAGTCTTTGAATTCGGCTTTCTACAAACTACAATAACGGTTTTGTTTCTATTGTAAGGAAAAAGTCTCTGTATAACCGCCAAGAGCTTCCTTTTGCATGCCAAGAGTTTACATGGTTTTCAGGAGACCAGCTTCGGTTTGTTGATCTTCTGACTATGGTCATTCGGTAAAAAGCAGCTCCGTAATTGTGAGATTCATGTAGAAATGGTAGCTTGGAGTTTAAAATGTCATGAAACTAGCCAGTAGTGATCGTTAATGCCCTAATAAAAAATCGTTTTTGTGAAAAAGGGACGCAAAAAGACATCGGACAAAATTGGCTCATGAAAGCACAATGATGTGAACAGACAATCCAGAGACTGAATATTATCAAACCGTCAGAGTTTAAGGAGACTTAAAAGACTGTTTGAAGACGGTAAAAGTAGAATAGGACTCGTTAATCTTTCCCCCTGAAAACTATACCATCGTGAAAAACTGCTTGACATGTTTCCAAAAGCGTATTAGCAGATCGTTTTGAAAAACAGCAAAACCGCGCAAGGGAAATTTCAAATTGGATTTTAAGATCGTTAGTTCGGGAAGTTTCAGCTTTTGTCTTTGCTATTAATAAGTGTAAACATGCCCTGTAAGAGTCCTGTAAGAGTGTGCCTTGCTGGCTTTGAGAACTAAAACCTCTAGATCACGATTGTTGTTTCGTAATCTCACTGTCCAAAAAGTTTAAGTCACCGTAAAGCATTTTTCGTTCGTTATCGTGGTCTCCTGGGGTTCAAGTACCGCTTTCAAAAAAACTTTCAATAAAAATAAGCATGCACGAGTGATTAACTCACGGTGTCAAGTTTATTAAAACATTCTTTCAGTACGTAGAACAATGGCAGAACTTGGCAGAACAAGAACCTTGGTGAATCGAGGCACAAAGCTTTGAAATTGAATTTTTCATCGAGGGTATAAAACTTATTCATGTAAACTAATTTGCACAAAGGAGATAAAATGCCATTTATTTAATGTGGGGTTGTAAATATTCTAACCAACTGCTTGACCTTTATATGTGTGAAAAAAATTAAAAGAAATGGATAAGTGGGCAACAACAAAATCTTGGCTATTATAACCCAATTTAAAAATTTATTTCATTCCATAACGACACACGATTCCTTTTTACAAAAATATATACTTCTTAATAGTTCACATTTGTTGAAAAATAAATACTCACTCCTTTCAATGTAACCGACTCCAAGCGAGTCCCATTTTTGACAGCACGCAAGGTAAGAAAAAATTACGCTTAAAAAGCAATTAAAGATATATCACAATATTGAAAAAGAAAGTCGAGTGTAACGCTGTTCAGGTATTGCGTTACCATGGTCTCCACAGAGAAGTATCAAAAGCAGACGAAGAATTTGGTAGTGTTAAAGGTAGGAGCTGAACAGCTGTATCGTTCGGTAAAATTAAAGCTGGAATTCCGTTACTAAGAACAAAAGGTGACATTGAAGGAGACATGGCGGGTGAAAATGGCAGAAGTTTCCTCTCTTGTTGATTTTGTAGGGGCGACGAAGGCGGTGAAGGAAACTTAGTGGCCATACCCCCATCGGTGAAACCAGGATTCGCGCCAACCGAAGGCGAAATGGCGGGAAAAGTCGATGGTAGCGACAGAGGTACGTGGGTTTGTTGACGTGAGACTGCTGAATCGTGGGGGAGCTGTTGAGGCTCTTTCTGCTTTTGACACGTCGACGCTAGGTGTGATAAAAGCTGAGTACGAACCGGGACAGTAATATTGTCCGCCGTCATCAAGAACTGAGAGACTTTGGCAGCACATTCGTTGAAACCGGCGCGATATTTAGCGATGGCAGCAGCATCGTCTGTGAATTGAAAACAAGTGATTCAGTGATAAGTATCATATTGCACGTCTTTTGACACTTGTCATTAAATCTGGCATCTCCGGTTGGAGAGCAGGAGGCGGAAATATGTTGACAACCTCTGGAATTCGGAGGTTTCAATTTCTTGATGGCAAGTCGACTTTACCCAGGGCCATAGGCAAAATTTTCTTCAAAAGAACCAGAAAGGTGTAATTTAATGATTGTTATCAAAGCGAAACAATGATCAACGCCGTAGTCTCTCAACCTTCTGGCGTTGAAAAGCCATTAGTGTGATTAATACTTCATTAGGCAAGTGTTGTTGCTTATAGTGAAAGGAGAGTTTTGTGTTTGTTTAAAATAACTTTTTCTGAGGCCTAAAGGGCCATTAAAAAGTGTACCTCACAAAGCAGTGAAAAGCAATCAAATTTTGCCTGCCGTGCAAAAATGTTGCAAAACCCAAAACATGCAGTCCTTTCAATTATAGCCAACAGCGTGTAGAACAGTTTGAAAATATAATTTCGTCACGTACCTTGTTGCTGTTTAAAATGCGAAGGCCTCTCTGAATTCAGGGAACGTAGATATTTGACGGTCATTTCTAGAATATCGGCTTTTTCCATTTTTGAATACCTAGAGACCTGTAAAAGAAAGACAGGCAAAATAATTGAGCTAGCCCCAAACCCAACGAACAAGACAAATATTCAACTTACTAAATTACATTACTTAAGTTTAAACACTGTAAAAACTTACATCTTTTTTCGTGGCTTCCAACACCAAGCTTTTCAATTCGTTCAAGCTGTCGTTTATTCTTGCTCGTCGCATTTTTTCCATCAGTGGTTTTTTAGACTGAAGAGCAAACAAAGTGTCACATTAGTAATAATTTCGCCAATTTTCTGGAAAGACCATCGCAAGTTTTGTGTCACAACTTTTCTTCTTTTTTCTCTTTGAAAAAACGACTTGTCGTGAACAGCTGTCGGATAATTTGCTTTCATGAAATCCATCTTTACAACGATGTTTTAAAATATTTAAATTATTCTTATATTATTAAATCTCCATTTCAGCGTCAAATTAATGGCGTAAAAAGTGTACGATTACTGCGTCAAAATACCTTCTTTGTTTCCTTTTTCGCATTTCGCTGAGCGGCGATGACGGGTTTTAAAACTTCTACATCCATTTTCGTTGCTAAGAGGACGCGTGCAGTGCGATGACTTGTGGCAGTATAAAATACTTCGGCACGCTTCAAGGCGACCTTGGGGCGCAAGACTCAAGCAACCGGCGCGCGCTTTTAATATTCTTTTTATAGTTCGCACCGTGGGAAAAATTCGTAGTCGTGTGTCAACCCTCGCACTTATTTACAAACATCTATTCATATTCAATAGCTGGAACAGTCAACAAAGCAACTCTGATGCCGGACCGTGGGAATGCTTTGCGCTGATTGGTCAGCGACGCGAGAGGTCGTGAGGTTAAGTTGCTTGACAGACTCTTGAGCTCTACTGGTGCATAGAGGGCGTGAGAACGGAACCGAACGATTGGCCTGAACATTTGAATGGGTTCCTGCAATTAACAAGTCGCGCGACTTTACTTTATGCAATTTCAGCTAAGCGCGTGACGACAGAACTATTCCATTAAGGTTCTCGTGCCCACCAGCGCCGCACTCGAGTGAGTTTATTCTTTTGAAACATTTTTGTCGTCATTTCAAAGATCTCGCCCCTTGAACACAGTAGCAGCGTTTTGCTCTTAAATATGTGTAAACACTGTCGTTAACTCGACCCATCATACACGTGCTTGCTAGTGCCATTATGTGCGATGTTTTCACAAGATTTGAGTTTCATTATGGATTGTTTAGTTGAGAGATCGTGTCACAAGGGAACAGGGTTCCACAATGAAGCTACGGAATTTTCCCACGGTCACTTTCAACTATTTTACACAAAGTTTATTACACCAGTGTAATTGAAGCCTGTTCTAGGGATTAACTCTTCAATCCAAGAATTAAACCTATTTGAACTTTGGTTTCTAACATTATCTTCATTAATCCCAGCATACGCATGCATGTGCCTGTTCAGATCAAAGCCGTCGAGAAATGCTTTATTTTACTGTGTCATATATCATGGTGCATTTAACTTTTTCAAAATGGACTATCGATTTGGTTTACAAAGTGTTTATATATTTAAATTTTTATTTAATTTAGAACTAATAGAAGTGTTTTTAAGAATCTCTTTGTCGGCATCATCGAGCGTGGTTTTATTTCAACATCACTCCAGTGATTTATTGCTGTGGAATGTTTTAATATTTTTGGAAAGAAAACTTGAAACTAACCCGGAAAAGGAGACTGTTACTTAACTCGCGGGTGGTCCACAATATTGAGAACAGATGAAAAGGGAGCGTGGTTATGGGACGTGCCTACCATTTCCTCCAGTGTCCCCCCTGGAAAGATGAATTCCTAGGCTGGGGCAGGAGGGTGGATTAAGACGATAAATGGGAAGGGGAGAGTCTTGAACTCTGCTTGAACTCTAAAACTTCGATACACGAAACACGGTAGTACAATTTGTTATTCCTTTCGTTTCGCTCAAACATCACTCCATGTGATCTACCAAGCTTCAATGTACATGTACTAACATTAGCATTCTATCTTCGCGTGGAGCCGTGTGCATGTACTTTTGCACTTATCAATATCGATAATGTTAAAACTTTAGGGTGTGATAATGCTTTAATCATCTTATCTTTAGATGGCGAGTGAAGATAACAAATTCCGCAAATACATATCGACGCGTGCCGCCTGTGGCCGCCATTGACGGGCGCCAGGCATAAGAGAAGTGGATGAACACTTTCGGGAAGCTTGTTTGCCTGCGATGCATAAAGTCACTAGATTGACCTGTTAATTCTCGTTAGCTATTGCATAAATTTCTTTCAATGTCAGGTAAGAGGATTGCGCATTTCATCAGTGAGGATTAGTGTCTGCAGTGTACACAGGTCAAGAACAGTATTAGGGACATTAGGGCATTAAATCGTCACATAACACGATTATTCAGAATGCGAAAGACAGTTTTACCTTTTTGTTTTCAGAAGAAAAGTCAAAACATTAATACGGGTTAGTACCTTATGTAAAACAACACGAAACAAGCTAAAACCGAACGATCAGAAAGGGAACATGTCACTTCCCGATATGTTAATTTATTACTTATAATGTTAGTATTACATTTAATTTATTATCAGCTTTTCTTAAATAACTGAAAGAAACTTAACATAATAGAAGTAAAAACAACTCCAAAGTAACTGGAAATTCGACGGATTCTTAATTCAATGGAAAACTTGAAAGACTTGGCTTAACTTAACAAGAAGTCCCGTCTTGATCTTTGAGTCTTCCATACATCTTTATTTCAGCCTCCTGCTTTTTAGCTCACTTCCAAAGCTGTAGTGATAGGGAGCCTGTTCTTGACGTACAAAGGCTACGAAGGGAAGTTCTAAAAATTAAGTGAGTTTTTCAGTTCAAATAGCCGCCCTTTTTTTCTTTTTCGCGCGCTGTTTTCTGTGCTGCGCCCTGACTACCTGAACGCCTGGAAGCGGCTACCCGTATCTCCCCCACCCCGCACCTCCCTGCCTTCTGTATCATCCTAATGTGGCTAAGACTATTTGGCCAGCTGAGTAAATGCCGCCAGAACCCTGGTACTAATAATCCACGAATGTGTGTTTGGGTTGAAGTAAGCGAGAGGATGTATATGGCTGTGAGAATGGCTTGAGCCAAGCGAAGGTCATAAAAAAACAGAAGTTTATCATCGATCTTTGTATTGTTTATCACAACGGTTACGCGGAGAAATGCGTTTTGTATTGATTGTAGAGCCTAGAAGTCATTAACCTCACTTGTCAGTTAAAAGCATTTTGTCAAAAAAAAATTGCAGACACGCCCGCGGTAATATCGGAGTTAGCGTCATGTACGTAATGTAAAATTTCAACCGAGTTATTATTTCAAACGTCTTGGAGCGCGTCTTCACAGCTGATTGAACAAACTAGAAACGCCGATCAGTTTCCAGTTTTTGCCAGCGAAGCAGTTTCTTTTTCGGTGAGATACTTTCATGCTGGTGACTAATTAGTTGACTCTGTGATTTATCAGGCGCGTTTTTGTCATTGAAAAATTTAATACTTCAGTTGACGGATGAAAAAAAATATCCGGTGGTGTTCAATATCATGGTATTGGAAAGAAGCAATAAACGTTAAGTGAGTTTTTAAAAAGATATGATCTTCGCTTCGGTTTAGTTTCACAGGTTTTGTTTTCTGCACTGGCCTCAGTGCACTATGTTTTTGGTGACCTATACTCTCCGTGGAACGGTCTGACGTACGAGAAAAATTAGGAAAAAGGAACCAACCTTAAAAAATTTAAATTCAAACTTGATTAAAACATTACTGCAACATTGGAAGCATTGGTTGTTATTAGCAGCCGTTTGAAAAGGGCAGATACGGATTTCATTTTAAGTAAGAATTGCATTGTGAAACATTTAAATATGTACCTGCACTGCATGAAATTATATATAGTTAACCCCAACCGTACGGTCAGCCTTTCTGAGTTCAGTTTTTTCAAACTATTTTTGCAAACTACTTAATTACCCCAGGGATTACGGCTTTATTTTGAATGGCCACAGAGTAGGGGCGTACTTACTTTATGCAACATAACACGAAGTATCAAATACATATACATAAAGTTAGTTTAAAGATAGTTATATGTTTGAGTGCTGCATTTTGAGTGTCCACACAATACGAATTTACCCACACGGATGAATTTAGTTCCCGGGGGAGGGGTTACTCCCAGAAAGATTGGGTGGGGGTTTGCGGCCCGCCTCTCAAAACCCTTACCCTAATTATGAGCAAAATCTGATATTTTCCCTGCCCTATTTATAATCTGACCAATAGTTTGATACCTTTTTACACCCTGTTGCAGACCTACATAATAATTAGCTACTTTGTTCAGACCGATGTCATAGGCACCGTGAAGGGCTTTTGTTGCGGTAGTTTTTACTAAAAAACCCTTCACAGATTCAAGACTAGAGTGCAAAAACCATACCCGGTACCCGGGTATTTATGACAAAAATCGCCAAAATCAATACCACATTTATGACCAAAACGGCTGAAAAACCTTATATTACCCTTTGGGGCCAAACATGCCCTCACGTGCCCATATAGTCTACATAGCCCATATAAGGTGTAAAGTACCCCTTAGGATTTACTATCTAGAACCCGAGTACCTTGTTCAACATAATTACCAGTACTTCATGTAAAGATTTCATACCACGTTTGCTATCTAATCAGTAATGGAGCATGACCCTTCTGTGTGTTTATAAGAGATAGTGGAAAAAAAGATAGATCGCCTTCTGCTGACGGTAAATTTGATAAGATATAGTTATTTGAGAAAGCTGCCTACGATAAAGAAAATTATGTGTTTATTGGATTGTCTGAGGTTTGTCCTTATTACACATTCAAGACAAACCATAACCGAGTGAAGATCCCTTAAATATATTTCACAGAGACCTGCATGAAAGCTATCAATAGCCGTGTCTGCATGTTCTCGCGATTCTATAGTACGTTTCGAGAACCTGCATGAACTGTCAGCGGAACAGTACAGCAGCAGTCTCTGGATTTTGTCACGGTCATATTGTAGGTATCGGGATGGATTTGGTGAAGGATTCGGTTCCGGTGTTTCAGTATGGGTGTGATATTGCCACCCTGTTACACAAAGGCGCCGCGGGCGATGGGGAGCTGGAGAGTTACTCCCTTTTATGAGGACATATAGTTTTTAAGCCATTTTGGTTCTAGCTAGGCTATGGTATGCATGCACTTAGGTGTAGAATTACGTTTTTTTTTAAAAAATTCTGTCTGTTTGGTCTGAAATAGGATATCGACTTTTGGGTCGGTATGAAATATGGTAAACAAGTGATTACATGTCTACAAGAGGTTGAAATAGGTTCAAGGTTGAAGTGGATGTTAGTTCAAGGTTGACCAAGCGATCACTCTTCCAGATTTTCTTGAATTCATCCTCCCCCCCGGACCTTACTCCCTACTGTACGTACTAAACCAGAGTCTTCAAGGGAAATCCTCGTTAACCAAATGGCGGTCATTCGCTGCATCCAGCTCTAACAGGGTAGAAAGTTGTCGTCACTTTTAGTAAGATCAGCTGTTTCACCCAGTGGCCATGGAATTGTTGATATTTTCCGATTTAACTAAGTCGTTTGAATTCCGTCCCCTAAGTGTAGATTAGAAAATGAGACTGGGGAAAATCATAAACTTGTTTTTTTTTGCATTCTTGTCTGACTCAAAAAGAAAATTTAGCAGCAAGTCACTTACAGTGAAACTTAGTTTGTGAATGGAACCTTTACGAAAGAGATAGCCGTGTAAATTCGAGCGTAAATGTACCAAAACCTTGCCTTGTCATTAGATCTGAATTTTAACACCAAAAACACCCTATTTGAAATTTTAGAACGGGACATTTTCTGTGATATGCCCAATTTCAGTCATAAATTATACCCACCCTTCATAGATTGAGACGGCGCCCTGCAAGCTGTCTCCCAGATGGATTTGCTTCTTAGCGTGTGGAGTGAGCAAAAAAAGGCGGGGGGGGGGGGGGGAGGGTTTTCACGAAAGATGGGCGAATCCTTATTTTTACGTATAACTTTGTATTTGACATTCAAAGCATGCGAATGGCCATCAGTATTTCCGTTTTTTATCACAGTACAGCTCTCTCTTGGCAAAAGTAATTATCAATTTCTCATTTTTAATAATTTTATTGACGGTCAATGGTTATACGAAAATGGCCACAGACAATGTCTTTTCACACAATATATTCCTCTGGAATGTAAAATTGCGTGCCATTTCCTCGAGACCACGAAACTTAACCAGCAACAGGAAACAAGATTTGCCGGAGCCAGTACTAGACGGATAATCAAGCTTAAAATTACTATTATATTAAAAAACGTCAGGAAATAAATGATAAGATTACCCTTTAGCACTGTAGCATCGGTGTGGCTGCGGTGACGACAAGAGCCAAAGTCCTGTGTAAAATAATTTTATAAAGACGCTTTATATTTGAGCATCTGTGTTTTACGCTCGCGGATAATTCGAGAGACAAAACATTTATCTGCCAATGAGCCGATAGACTGAAGTGGGCGGAAAACATAATTGTATCAAGCTTTGTTTTCTTCGAGACACTGCATTGTATTGTTCCAGATCAAAGTGCGATTGTATGAGGCGGTGATAACAGTTTGGAACGAATTTAAAGAAAAACTGTGAGAAAGCTGCGTACTTGCAAAACAGTATACATTTGCACCTGAATGAAATAAGTTTTACGGTATATAAAATCGATATTCGGTGATTTACCCTTGAACGTTTTTGACGACACAAATAGAAAAAAATAATCATTTTGATGTTTTAGATAATTGATCAAAAATTATTTTTTTTTGAGTCCTGTTAAAGCCCTGAAATTTTTTTTCGGGCTAAAATTTGGCTTAAATTGCAATTAGAACTGTGGTAAACACATCTTTATTTTCATCTGTATTCCTGTAGTTCAAAATCACTTTCATTCAAGAATCCAATCATTTCAGTAATAGTAATTGGTCCGAGTGGAGTCAGGAGTACAATTCAGAGAGTAATCGCGCGAGTAATTTCACAATCGGACGAGCGCGCTTCGCGCGAGGCCAGGTTGATCACTCCATGGCCTGAATTGTACGACATGAGGCCCAATTGCTAATTAATGGTATTTACAACAAATTGCTGAATTACAATGTCTTTTGAGAACTTCTTTTGAGCGAAAACGTCTGTAACGCTTTTTCTAAGTTTTGAAAACTGAAATGCGAAGGAAGCCAATTAAAGCGCGCGTAATTGACATGCGAATCCCGTGGGTATCTAATTACAGTTATCCAATTACAAAATGTTCCAATCGGACACCTGTAAGTTGACACCCACGTGATCGCACGTCGATTACGTGACAAATAGGCGAGCGGAGAACCAACCACTATCGAGAAATTTGCTGTAAATTATCAATTTACTTATGGTAATATAGTTACATTATTTTGGCTAAATTTTGTTTTTAGGTAATAGGCCCTTTGTAGGATCAAGTCACATGGTACAGAATAAATTATGCTGGGACGCAAGCTACGCACTGGGACTTTCCAAACAAAGGAAGGTCGGGCTGGACTGGTACGAGTTCCTTTGTTTTGGAAGTCCAACTGTGCAACTCAATGATGGCACGAGCAAAAATAATTTACATTTTGATGATAAATAATATTCGGCCGAACTTTAAGCATGATTTCAACGCCAGACAGCCTTTGTAATAGCTTCAGTTAAGCCCGGTTTTCACTACAACAAAAGCAAAATCTTAAGCATAACGGTAATCGAATAACGCCGAAAACAAAAAGGGTAAGCACATAGGAATGCGCAGAATGGATCAGATTGCCTTATTTTCTCTTCCATACCTCCTCGATATGGTAAAACAAAAGGGCGGGATTTCGCTTATGCACGCTTATGCTTACGGCAGCGCGTTCTCACTTAACATAAGGATAAACACAAGCACAGGAAGAACAAAAACTTTTGTTCTGTTGGTGCTTGTGCTCTGCTTGTGCTGTGCACGTTCTCACTACAGTCTGCTTGTACTTTGCGCGTTTTCACTACAGTCTGCTTGTGCTGTGCACGTTTTCACTACAGCCTGCTTGTACTCTGCACCTTCTCACTGCAGTCTGCTTGTACAGTGCGCGTTCTCAAAGGGAGTATTTCACATTTAATCCTACTTCTGCAAACTTTCACAAAGTTTAACTCACCCATAGAAATTTGCGATTAAATTCGCGTCTAAAAATATAGGGAATGGACTCGGATTTAGTCAGTGATGAAAACGATGTTCCGAATAGAGGGAATCGTTTTACTAAAGACGTTCCGTAATAAGGACATGAGGGGAATTTTAATGACCATTTATTCAGGCCTCGCGGCCATTGTGATCTAATTTCCTGTCACAGAGATTCAACCAAAAGAACTTTGATTAATTCAAAGTAGAGTAAATGCGGTTGAACTAATAATCAAACTTTCGTGAGGTCGACCAAATCTATCGGATGTGCTGTCTACCCTTATTAAGGCAAAAATTGTGTATTTGAATTAAACTTGCCCACTTTGCCGTTAAGCCTTTAACAACTGATTTTATAATCGCAAGGCGTAGCAATTAGCAAGGTGTTGCGTTTGAAATGCTAATCAGGCAATGAGGTCAAACAACATTTAAAAGTTGGCGGGAAATTAATATTCCACGTGTTACAGGCACGCGTCATTAATTAACCTCTGATTGTTTAGCTGTGTTTGTTACGCACAGTAAAGAAACCTTCGCAATATTGACCGGCTTGGTATTAAGCAATATTGTGCTTAATTACATAACTGCGGAAGTCAAGCATAAACCCAACGTCACGCTCTTTAATGTATCACTCCATTTGTTCTTTGACTGTTCACTCGCCGCGGCACGCTTCAGTTCTATAAAAATTGGCCCTCTTTTTAAAGAATGCCCCTTTATTAAGAGTTGTGCGCTGAATTAAAGAAAATGCAGGCTCTACAAGTTATAGAATCTTCCTTGCCGAAGCCGCACAAGAATTACGGTAAATTTGCCTGAAAACTCTACGTTTCGATATTTGAATTCCTTAGATGAGGTTGTCCATATTTCATTTTTGTTGTATAGTATTTAACAGACTGTAAACCCCCTCGGAAATTCATCTGTAACATTTTGTGTCTCCCTTTGTCGGTGAAGTCGGTTGTTCGCTAAGTTAAAGCACCTCAACGCTTAGTTTCGAGTCTTCTTTGCGTATACCACTCATAAATTCCTGTATATATGCTTGTATGCTCTCTAAAAATGTCCCATAAACGATGAAGTTTTGGGTGTTTTGCCTACGTCACTAAGACTAGAAACTTCTTTTGAAATATGCCAGTAGGCATTTCGTGAGTTCTTTTCGCCCTGTGATCATACACACATGTGTGTGACATAAGATTATTATTTCAGTTACTACAATTACAAAGAGCCACGAAGACACGTGTTGTTTGAACAGCCAATAGTCGTTTTGGCGCGCATTTTGAGTTTCGTCAAAAAAAGCTCTGAAACCTCAAGCGCTTGCGCTTTCTTTTTTTTCCCATCGATACATACTCTTAACTTCGTCGCACACATGAATTGAACTCACTTCTTTTGGAACTAATAACGAAAAAAAAACAAAACAAAACAATAAAGCGAGTGTAATTGGCTCTCAATCCCCTCGAACAGCATGCATGACCGTGCAAGACCGCTCCTTAAATTTTCGCGGGAAATCTGGCGGGCAATTTAATATTCCATGCGGCAATCGCTCACCTATATTCCGACACGTTTGCCTCCTAAAATTCAGCTGTTCACACATTGTGCTTCATTGTGATCAGACGATCGAATTAAACACGAAATAAGACTTCGCTTTGCTTTCTCCTAATTAAGCTACGTTCTTGCATGTAGAAGTATCAGCTAATTTCCATTTCACGACGTCCTTGCTGGTAGTTCTGGCTGCCGAGTCTAAATTAATTGTAAAAAGTATTAATTCGTGTTAAAACACGTCATTGTTACCAACAGGTGTTAACATGTTCTTTGCATTGAACAAGATTCACTTTGATGTATTGTGAAACTAATTTCCCCCTTCATAAGGCCTCAAGAGTTCATATTGTCTGCATCTGACAACAGACGGTCGTGCGGCAAGTGACTAGCGTGGAACAACGTAACTCTTTTTTCCGCCAGTCAGAAACTACTGAAAGAAGTTGTTAATATGAAGTTTACAGCGATCAACGCAGTTGACAAAAAGGTAAGCTAAAATTAGTTTCTCCGTCGTGTTTCTGAGCCACTTTCTTCTAATAGGTAGTTTAAATTAAACGCTTCGAAACTGATCAGTGCCTTTCCCTAAACGTTTTCAACTGATATGTGCGTAACCGTTGAAAATTTCTGGCGTACACTTTTTGGCGTGTATGTGAAAAATTTCATCCCAGTAATGATATTCTTCCATATCCATAATTAATCATTTATGAGGGAATTTAGCAAGGTTTCTTAGCACTGCACGATGCGTCAGTAGAAACCAAGAACTAGCTTGTTATCCCTGCAAGTGAGTTTTTTTTACTGGCACGTCGCCGACCGAGAAACTTTGTCTCGTGTTTGTGCAAAAATAGATTTCGTACCAAAGAGTTCACTAGAGCGATTTTATGGTGTTGAATCACACGGCGTGTTTTTACTACATTCAATAAAATCAGTTCATCACAGTTGCAATGCTTAGTTAAAATTAACGCGTTCAATTTTAATACAAGAAATTTTCTCGTAGGATTAATATATTGCTCCTCCCACTGTAGCAAATCTGTGAGGCGGAAAACTTAAGTTGAGCAAAGATTTTAAAATGTGTAACTATTTTTCAGTTGTTGTCATTTTGTTTTCTTTTTTCAAGATAAATAAATCTCTACAAGATCGGCTGCGTCGTGAAAGAATCAGTAAAAGCGTCGAGGCTCTAAGGGAGCTGGTTCTTGGGCCCTCTATGGAACATGTGAGTCTAAGTACAAATGCGATAAATATCCTTCAAGGATATATAAGTATAAATTTCCCATTAAAGAAAATCTTTTGAATCAAATAAGTGACTCGGGTAAGTAGACAGGAGATCCCGGGAAGGCAGTTTACTCTGCCAGAATGTGAATGCTTCAATGCGTTTGTATCAACGTTTGCTCTCCAAGAATAGTATGATGACCTAGGCACCCTCTGTTCATGTAAACAAGCCCTTTATAATAGCCTACATCGTTCTTTTTCCTAAATGTGGCGTGCTGGAAAACGTGAGCGGCGAAGAAGTAAAAAACGTTGCGGCATCAGGAGACTCACATTTCCCGCTTTTATAATCGCGCAATTCTCTGCAGCCAGTCATACACTTCCGGCGTCAGTCGCCATTGCATCCTTGCCCGAGCTCTCTGTCACTGAAGTAAATCTCAACATGTCTTTAACGGTTTTTTATATTTATCTTCAGGTGAAGATTGGAAAAGAGGAAATTCTCAAACTTACCATACAATACATCAGAAGACAAAAAGGTAAATATAGTTTTTACTATTTGTTGTGAACGGACAACTCATAAGGATAAGTTTATCTTTAAACGGCCGACATTCAGTTCTAACGTAAACCTGTCCAATTTCAGGGGTTTAAATGTTTATCGAAATGCCCTTTCCTTTTTCCCTAAAAATTCTTCTTGTTTGAATTAGTGACTGTTAAATACCTGGGTCTAACAGGCCTAATAGTAAAGCTTATGTACAGAAAGCCGCATGCGTGCTTCAAGTTAATTGCCCATGAAATTTTCACCTCCAATCAGTAAATTGAAAAGATCACATTAGTCGAAGCGCTCAGTCTCTCGTTCAAATGGAACCATAAGTTCATGGCTAACGTTACGTATCTATTGTTAAGTTCAATGTCTCGGAACGCTACTTCATGATTTGCACTTCTTGAAAGTTTAGTCTACATTTTTCAAGCTCGACGTTTGAAATCCGTGTTAATCTTCTCCATCCTTGTTCCTTTACGGCTCTTTAGTAACTCGTAATATAATGGCTTTTCTACCGTAGCGAACTGCCATTTTCAGATCTCCTTTAGCTTGGTCACGGCCAAAATTAGCTCAAAATTACTCAAAATACAATCAGAGCTCCTTGAATGACTTTTTTTATCATCGCGGTTTCGATTTGTGCAGCAATTGCGACGCAGTGATTCAAGCAATCTTGTCGGCAACCTGAACGAAATTTTGTTTCATTCCGGAGATTTTATCGTCCTTCTTTCTAAAGATATGGCTGATATGAACTTATGTTTGATGCAATTCTCTTTCAGAACTTAAGGCAGCTAATGCGAGAGAGCGTAACTCGAGAGAGACATGCAACAGAGAGGTGGATGACAAGACGCGGGAAACCTATTTGAACAAAGAACCAGTGTGTTCCACTAAACAACAACAACTTCAGACAACAGGGCAAAAAAAATCTGCGAAAGACGTTCCGTCGGAAAATGCAAAGACATTGAAATACAACGAGAATCATGTCACTAATAAGCTATCTCCAATACAATTAGAGAATTATCCCGCATGTAGATTCGCCGAAGTGCGAAACACGATGTACAACCAAAGAAATAGTACTCTTAAGAGATCGCCTTTCCGTGAAATTAATTGTAATGACAACAAACCAATATGGCGGCCATGGTGAGAATTGACTTGAGTTGTTGTAAATCGTAAATAATATATTTTGGTCCTTTCTTTTTTATCATACACTGCCCGAAGTTCATTATTAAAAGAGATTTATGAATGGCTGCATTATCCAGTTTGTAATAATCTGACAGTCAAGATTCAAAGTTGAAGCTCTCGAGCGCAGCCTGAGAACTGATCTTTGTTCAAACTGTCTCAGCTACTAAAATTTACACCTCAGAGTTAATTCTCTGTTACTTCATTTGTGTTCATAGTGCTACGCTGCACAACATTCATATGTACCCTTACTTTCTCTTCGCCGCGATTCACCATCTAAATCGACCCCGAATTAACTGTCCGACCTCGTAGTTCAGTCGGCAGAGTGACGGTAGATCTAATCCGGAGGTCGTGGGTTCGATTCCCACGAGGTAAAGAAAAATCTTTTGACCTCGGTGGGGTTCCCTGATTCCCTTTACTAGGGCTAACGCCCAGTGGGTTATTCATGGGTTAAATTAGCACTAAAATTTACACTTCAGAGTTAATTCTCTGTTACTTCATTTGTGTTCATAGTGCTACGTGGCACAACATTCATATGTACCCTTACTGTCTGAGCTACTGCCGAGTAAAAAGCAGAGAAACTCGGCGCTAACGAGAGTGCAGTATTTGACTTCATTCTTATCCGGATAATATCCTTGATATGAACGGCACAGAAAGAAAAAAAAGAACTTTTTTGTCGTCCTCTAAAAGAACTCAGGCGTGCGGGGGTTTTCAGCAACGCTTTTTTGCTAGATTTCTGCGCCTAGAAGGAAAAATTTTGAGTTCAACGCAAGACCGAAACCCTTACTCTTTTTATTTCAGTGATGTTTAAGTAGCAGAAAAAGACTGATTGGAAGTGTGTGTGGAACTGGTCGACAAAAATGGCTTCTTTTTCAGTCTCAAACACTGTCCTTTGCTGTGTTCCGACGAATGTATTAAATTCGTGGAATACTTTTAAAGGCAGAAAGCCGGTTTTAGGTGACCAAATTTTTCGCGACTGGCTAATGTATTACGATTTGATTCGGCAAAATGATTCCAGTAATAGGAGGGAGACTAATAAGAATAGAATTAGGGATCGGACTGTTTTTGTAAGATGATTTATCTTTTTCAGCAAAAGCTGTAAGCTTACCCTCCCAATTAATTCCACGCAAAAGTCTTAGTAGTTAATCTTCTCTTTATTTGTAAACTGCCTGGCAGTAATTTGCATATAAATTTACAGATGATCTCATTCAATCTCTGTCATCCATAAGATGTATTCACAAAAGCTATATACAATAATTGTTTACGGCGGCAAAGCAAAGCAAAGCAAATAAAAGCCACATTCAATGCTTTATTCGTAGCGGAAATCTTGCCGTGTAATTGCGTTTCTTGTCGCTTGTTTATTGCTTATTTTCTAGCATTTGAAATTCATTGTTCACCAAGGACGCCATAGAGCTGTTTTTGTCGTGGCGCTCGGAGAACTCGCTGGCACGAAGCTTATTCTCTGTGCTTGAGTTGTCGATGGACTGACCGGGGACTGAATCCTTGGCATTTCGGATTGAACTGGGCTTGTCAAAGGGATGAAAACCGAAGATTTGCTTGTCGGTGATGGCGGCGGTGAAGGATATGGGATCCAGACGGCGTTTGGTGCAATGGCGGGAAAACTTGGAGTCATGGCGGGAATCCCTGGCGCGTGGCTTGTGGCGACACGGTTTGTGGCGTTGCCATGGCAGCATGAAGCCAAGTGTGACAAGAGTTTTTCCCTGAGCTGGTCGCTTCCATCGCTTGTCGTGATATTTCTGTTGACTTCGTTTACACACTGATTGAAGCCAGCTCTGAAGTCAGCAAGCGACTTAGGATCTGAAAGTAAATGAAAAGTCTTGTTAGAATTTCCACCTAATCTAAAAGCCGTTTTGAATCAATAAATTGTAAACTTCGGAAGTGCAAGAAGTTTATTATTGCTTGCTATATCGGACCTACAGAAGACTACATTAAAGCTAAAAGTGTCAGAATTTTCTGCTTTGGTGGTCCACTATCGAGTTGACTTATAATGCAAATACTGCTTGGTCTCGTTGCACTTTTCCGGGTTTCATAACTCTTCAAACTTCATTAAAGCCCCAATTACCATTTCATTCTACTAAGAGCAGCCTAACTTGTTTACGTTTTATAAAGGCATTTTATGAAGTCTTACCTTCAGTACGGTTGTCTTTTTGCTGCATTGCTTTGAGGAAGGTTACTGTCATTTCAAGAACATCAGCTTTCTCCATCTTTGAATAACGAGAGGCCTAAATGAAAGATAAATGATATATTCCGATGAGTATCTCTCGTAAAACTCTGCTTGGACAGTTATAGGCTCAGCGTTAAGTGACAGAATTTGCAGAGGGTATAAAACCCTATCAAACTCTGCATTTACATTTTGCAAATTATTTGTACCAGACTCGGCGATCTACTTGTTTTGATTTTGAAACGCTGCTTATAAAAACATCAAACTTACATCTTTATGAAGAAGATCCAGCACCAAGCTCTTCATTTCATTTAGGCTGTCGTTGATCCGTGCTCTCCGCATTTTTTCCATCAAGGGTTTCTTTGCCTGATAGAAAGAGTAAGTTGTTAGATGTCGCTATAGGTTATAAAATATGCGCGATCAAGTTTTGAAAAATGACACATCAGCAAATTAAAAAATGATGAATTGGAAATTTACCTTTCTTCTCTCTGATAGAATCTTGCTAACATAAACCGCACTGTCGACGCATTCAACGGCCATGTTTTTAAACGTTTAAGAATGTGTTTTTCTAAGGAACTTTGTCGGAGATGTTGACTCGACGAGTATTTGTCGTAAACTGTCCGACATGCATGATGCGAGCCATTTATATTCATCAATCGTGGGAAAATATCGGGGTCGTGTGCCGACATTAGATGAGTCTTATTTACAAACACCTGTCTTCTGACAATCGGCTTGCTGCCAGAACAATGCTGGCTTCATACACAAAGCAACAACCGTGGGAACAGTCGCCTCTGATTGGCTAAGCGCTTAGAGTCGCACGATAACCGTCGTTTGCATTGTTTCCCGCCTTCAGCGGCGCGTGAAGAGCGTGAGACCAGGCGAATCTGATTGGTTGACGCGCGCGTGATTCACTTCATATAATTATGGCTGTGCTACTTGTACATTCAAGCTTCCAAGACAAAAGCAAAATGACAATCCGGAGCTCTTGAAATCAGGCTTCGAGGCTATTTGAGCACGTGCCGTAATTGAATCGACTCTCTTGTGGCTTTAATCGTACCAGCTCCTTTCTCTCTAACACAGCACTTAGTTTTAAAGGCCTCTAATAAGTTTTATATTGACCGTCTCAGAAAGTTTAAGCCGTTCTCTTACAATCCACGTGCTGTATAAAACATAACAGGTATTGTTTTCATTGTTTGTCCCCGTTCTTTATCAGTTTATCTTTCTTTGCACTTAAATCGCGCTTTGTAAGCACCATTTCAATAACAAAAGAAGGTGAAAATTTCCCACGGTAGAACGAGTCGCCAACTAAATGTGAAATAAACGACATTCCCTTGGTGGAAGGGTATTGAACACCGTGCCAGGTGGACTTCTGTTTGTTTTCCTGTAATAAGAACATTGAGACGGAATTCTGTTTGACGCTCGCCAACAAATGTCTAAGTTGTTGAACAGATCTACTCCTTTCTGTAATTATGAGAGGAACAAAACCTTGGCTATTCGGCAAAAGTAGTTAAAACTATTTACATCTAGAGCTCTTAGCATAAAACACTGAGTGGAAATGTTAAGGAATTAACTTGTCTAGCTATTAAGCTTTGAATTAAGTGTTAAAATCATTCAGTCATTTCCGAAAACGACTCACGTTCTAAAAAACAGAACTCGATATTTTCTTCGCAAGGAAAATTTTCCTTTCATGTACACTGAAATTCTGACATATCAATAATAATATTTCCACAAATTTATTCTCGGTTTAAAATAAATCAACATTTTGTCAACTTCACTTATTCTAGCTCTGATTCGGCTCATTTTAAACTACTAGAGATGTAAAATCTTGTTTAGGGTGTTAAAGAAATCGAACGACGATAAAACTCATTTAAAAGTGTATCGACAGAAATGTTGATTATGCTTTTAACGAGCAGAATCATGATTCGTAAACTGTAACGGCAATGAAGAAATTATCTCCATACATTAACATAATTTACAAAAGCAGAGTTCTGCTCTCAATTTATTGAACCATTGTTCAGCTAAACAGCGGAACATTGTGTTGACATATAGAGTGTTCAGGTCTACCGCTCGTCCACACAATTTTATTTACATGGAACACCTTAAGAGACGTTATCTGAAAGAGGAATGCAACGGAGAAGCAGAAGAACTAAGGGATTTATTTTAATTTGACACCAAGCTTGCTGCATGTAAATTTGCCATACATATACTTCGAAGATTCGAGTGCAAAACATACAATACCTTGTACAAGAAATTGACAAAAAATAGTTCACGGACAAAACTAATCGATTGGGCGACTATTTTAACATTACCTAATGTGCCTTCTTTCGAGTCTGCACTGACTTAAAATTTAACCTGTCGTACATGTTGGCAGTGAAGGTCTTGACAATTCGATCGTTAAAATGTTGTCATTTTAGTTTTGGAAGGATAGAAAACCGTCGAACTTTCTGATTTAATTGGCCGTCAGGCGTCTCTTGGTTTGCTGCCTATGTAGCGGACAGTAAATAGAGAAGGGAAATTGCACTGTAGTAGAATAAATTCGACACTTCCTCATAAGTTAAGACCGGAAAATGATGGTGACTCAGCGTTCACTAGAAGACATTGGCGTGTATCCAGCATCAGTTAAATAAGCAATGTTCGTTTGCCCGTGAAAAGTTCGCTGCCTTTAAACTCTGAGTTGCCACGTTTTTCGCTGAGTTTCTCTTCCAACAACTGTCATACAGCTAGGAAGCATCAGTCTGTCAGTTCTGTAAATTTTACAGTCGAATTTGCTCGTATTTAATAAAAATAGCGATCATATATAAGTCAAACATCAACTTTAATTGCACTTATGACTGCACTGGAGCTTTAGATACTAAAATCGAAACTTCTATCCCCTACGTAACTTTTGTCCTCTACATAATGGTGAAATTTATAAGTAATTTTATCAGTCGCATTTCGAAAATTCTTCATTCGGTTTAACAGAGGAACTTTCCAAATTGTCAGCACTCTCTGTGTAGAATTGCAAACATGATATCTCCGGGTTAGTCAGTGCTCCACAGGTTTTAATTATTTATATACTCGCGTTTAGAAATATAGCATTACTCTTTACAATTTACATGTAGATGTAAAATCTTATTGTTTGTTAATTTACACTTGTAATATTTTACAATAAAACTGCACTCTTTTCGTATTTGACGAACTCATTGCGGACTGAGAGGACACAGTTACAACTCTTTGGCACCATTTCAGTCTTTTCTCATTTTCCTAGAAAGGCAAGCTGTTAATGATGGTGAATAAAAACAGCTAGCATTCTTCAGTTTCTTCTCGATAATTGTCTATTTGAAAATGCACGAGAACTACTGCGCGAAGGAATTATCAGTTTTGTTCGTTCTTGAAAATTGGATGCTTGAATCACATCTGGCACATGTGGAGATAATTCTTTCCCATAGCATTGTTCCAGTCACCCCCTGAGTTGTCTTTCGTTTAAATGCTTTGTATAATTTTTGTGTGTTCTAGTTGTTTGTCAAATAATTAAAGCTTACGTGTTTTGTAGTCATGACGAGAAAATGTTTTATAATGGAAAACGAAAATTGATACGTGGTTTTCTAGATTCGACTCTCCGCAGTTTCCGTAAACAAAAGGTTCTATTAACGAGGATAAACGTAAGGGTTTTAAGGACCTTTAAGCAGGCCGAATAATGGATTAATGTTCTTTCATCGGCAGTATCTTCACTTTGAAAACATGCTCAAACAATCAGAACCGTAGCCAGAAAAATAATATGAACGAGGAAATGTTCGTGAAAAACTTATGACTGGCAGAACGTGGTTATGTTCATGGTTAAATTCTTTTCTCGGCTATTTATCTTAGAGTGTTAATGATAATAAACTAAGCAACAACACGAAAAATATTACTGAGGAAAGTAACTCGGTTTGGCTATTATTAACTACGGCCCCAACAATGTGCGTTTGAAGCCAATTTCTTTGCTTTTAGAGTAGTTTCAATAGATCCCAGGGAAAACTGAAATTAATTAATGACTCATGCTGGTCTTAGAAAGTTTCATTTCATTTCATTTATATTTATGCATGTATTGAGGTGGAAGCAAACCGTATGAGCTCGATATTGTCATAATTTATAGCCCTCAACTATATTAAACAGAATGATTCGTTTTGAGTAGCGGCGTTGGAGCGTTAAAGCAGGTAGACAATCTTTCTGTCTTGAATGATCCCTTTATTCGATAGAGTATAACATTTTTGTTTGCACGAATGAATACAAACAGGGTTTGACTGTTCAGACTGGGCGGTAGACACCGCACTTTAGGGGGATTTCCTTGTTCAATTAGGAAAAGGACTTGCTAGTACTTAGTTCAACGGAAAAGGATTATAATTCAGTTATGGGACCACCCTTTTCAGACAAGATAACGGGAAACACATTCTCGAATTGGACACGCAACTTGTGATAATCCCTGCAGACCTGCGAACCGATGAATGAACAGGATACCACAAACCATTTGTGACGGAAGAGGCTATTAAGAAAGATGTATCATTTCAGTTGCAATAAGCCTCAATTACAATTTTTTCGTGTAAAATTAGAAGGGACCTTCTAAGTTTTATTTCAGAAGCTTTTAAAGCAGTTATCTCCAAAAATGATCAGTTCAGTTATAAGGCATAGCTGGAGAATCACAGCTGGAATAGAAAGCGTAATCCGTCATTGGTCCGTGTCATATAAGGGCACTTTCTCACAACTAGGAAAATATCAGTTTTTATGCTTTAAATTTCAGATGAAAAATCATGAACAGTGATCCCAAGGGTCGGTTCATCTCTATTCCTATTGTAATCTAACAAACGCGGACAACCAGAGATATACAGATGATCTTCAGTTTAAGGAGAAGTCGAACTCCGAGTCGTTAATACTGCCATGCAGTGTACGAAAGGAAATCCTTGGAACTAACGTAATTGTATGTGGGCCATTGTAGTTATTGTTTTCAGGTTAGTCTTGCTCACTGCACTTATTATAAATAAGTAAAGAAATACGCCTACGAAGTCTTCACCGACAAGTATGAATGGCACCCTTTAAATCTCCGTTTGAAAGCCAAACAAAATAGAAATGCATGATCAAACAACCAAGGCTTAAGCCTAGACCTAAAGTCTTTTTCGATATTAGGCGATTTTAGCAAGATTAGCCAACGTAAGGGGACTTAAGTCAATTTAACGTAACTTTAACCCTCTTAACTAGCTTAACGCAGCTAAAGCTAAAATTGGAAAGGAAATTTTATTGAAATTGCCTCAGGATTATTGCTTGTCCAATTTACAAAGCACAACAGTTAATTGCCCGCCCGATTGGGTCCTGAACAAAACTGAAAAATTAACTGACCCATATCTCTCTTTAGGTTGTGAAATTGTTGAAAATTACGTTTTAGTGTTATTTATTTAATATGTAGGTTTGGGAATTTGACAATCATCATTAATTTATTGTCTAATCTTACTGAAAACCATATTCTGAGGTTTTGCCTTTCCAAGTTGCTCTGCAGTACACATCTAAGACCGGCGATTATGAATAAATTCGATAATTTAGTTCACAGTTTCTGAACCCCAGTAGGAGCTGACGCTTAACTTCCATATTTGTCAGTCTTATCATCGTTGCTTTACTAATTGTACAAGCAAGTCGGAGTTGAAAAAAATCATTAGACTGCATTGGTAAAAAAAACAAAGTGATTTTCGAACTGACCACCGAATCCGATCTCTAACTATTTAGGTCTGAGACGTTTACTGCTCCGTGAAAACTGAAAGATACTGTGGTTGTTACCTCACGCGTTAGGACTTACGCAAAGAAGTGATATAATACAACAAAATGATATAATTTAAATGCTGAACGAGGTTCCAGCGGGGCAAGCTCTTTCCCTGTTAAATGTTGAGCAATCTTTCTCTTGGTGCACTTTTAGTTCAGCATTTTTAAAAACAAGTCTTTTACTGCAGTCTAAATCAAGTTAGTGAATTCAAACGGTTCTAACTTGTTCGTCTGGTCATTTACAGTGATGATCTTGATTTTTAATCCTCAAGGAAAAAAACTATGCTGAAAATCGGGAAGTTCGACAAATCGTGGGTAAAATTAGTCAGTGTTCGAATGAGGGGAGGAAATTAAAGGAGTTTTGGTTCGACTGAGTTAACGGCAAGTTCGAAACAAATAGGATCGATTCGTCAAGAAATCGGCCCGGATTCCGCTGTAAATTGAACTCGCGGCTATAATTAAAAGCACTAAATGAATTTCGCAAGATACAGTACTGATTATATGGTTCGATGAGATCTTTCAGAAGTACATGAGAAGGAGTACCGTCTAATTCGAAGAACTATTCGTTTAATTTTCTCGTCTTCAAGTGAAAATCTCTCGAAAACGTGCCTTGATACGTTTGAGTTTGGTCGCGGTTTTGTCGATTCGCACGGCTACAAATATAATGAAAAATGACAACAGGATATTAATTGCTGTAACTAGCTGGTTTTCTGCTCGGCATGTTTGATTATCAACAGAATGGAGCATCTAGAACCCGGTTTATCATCAAGTATAGGTGCGACTCAAAGAAAGCCTAAAAGAATAGAGACTTATAAAACACAAAGATATAGAGGCTGGCCCAGCTGCAGCCTTGATGAAACAGATACGAGATCTTATCAAGACTTTTGGGACTAAACCACGAAATTTGAATAACTAACTTCCTTTGAAAGGTTTTGCAAGTGTTGTAATATCTTTCTTTATTCGATATTGATCAATTAGAATGCACAGATGTCTGAAAGAGGGTGGAATCCATTCAGAACTGCGGAAACATTGTCAATAGTCTATTCGTCCTCACAAATTGTTCTATGCCATACCTGCAGAACGTATGTCCACCGACTGAATGCACCGTCTTAAGAAACTACTGACCCGTAAGATAGTATTCTAAATTGCGGGCGATAATCGTGAAAACAAGTTGTAATAAATAAATTTATCAGCTTTCTCGCTTCAAATGAAACTTTCAACATAGAGATTTTAATTGATATTACTCTTTGACTAAAAAATCGGTTCCATTTTAAAACGTGGTATTTTAATAAACGCTTCAAGAACTTTCCCTCGTGGCTTACTATGAGACAAGCTTACTGATCCGAGTTGCAGTCAGGATCTTTTTGTTATAACTTAACGAATTCTTACTCAGTGATTTCACTTAGCCGGCGATGTCCACCACCCACCGAAGGAAAAATGGCGTCTTATACTAAATGCGAGGGCGTTCTTTTCTGCTCAATACTGAATCAGTCTCAATATCCCCCCATTTCAGTTTAAACTTCAAGTTAGTTGTGGATAATCAAAACTTCTTTGCCATTTTGCTATTAATTTTTTGAGGTTTACATTCTTTAAAAATCAGTTTTTTAAACTGATAGCAAAACAGATTTTTACATAGCAAAAATGATTTCTTATAGGCGAGGTTTAGATACATCGATCAATTTTCTTTTGATGTATTATCAATTTGTAAAGCTCATTTTTCAGTCGACGGCAGCAATATTTAATTGTTAAACGCTGTAATTTAGATGTAAATCTGGGTTTTAAAACATCGAAATGCAGACATAATTGCTGTCGCTTTAATATCGTCTCAGTTCTGCAAGATTCGGTCGAACTTTTACACCAGCTTTGTTCCACTTCTAGTTTAGATATACTGTCCCTTTTGTTCTGTTTTACTGCTAGCTATGAGTCACTTATTCATGAAGGAATAATTCTGTGTGCCACATTATGACCTCTGACAAAGTGCCAATATGTTCCTTCTGTTAATTTACCAAGGCAACTGAACAAAAAAGAGAACAGAACAGGTTCCCAGTAATGCTAATGGTGCTGTCTTGAAAGACACTTCGGTAGGTCGCCTAGCTGCTGCTTAGTGCAGACATCATGATCACATGACACAATACTCACAATCGATTAGACAATCAGGCTTTGAACAAATAGTACAAAGCTGGCACCAGCTGAGGACTGCAGCTTCAGCCACAGTGACGAACAAATGGCAGCTCATAATCGAAAATTAATGTTAAAAAAAGAGAATAATCAGTTTTTTTAAAACAGAACTAAGTTCTGAGGTCAATGTTATTGTCAAACTCCTTGAATGAACTACCAGCTCAACACAATTGGTAGATCAATTATGTATTATTCTGGTTTTGTATGCAGCAAAAATCGCCTTTTTTTGGCAGTCTCGTTGGGTTGCTATCAAGCGCAAATGCCAGACGATGACCCAACAATGTTCAAACAAGGTGTCTTTACTGAGCCATTTAATTTCTAAGAAATAGCAATAGCTATGGAATTGTGTAAGAATAACTGCATCATTTTAGTCTTTAACTTCGAGGCGTAACTCGCTCAAACTGATCCACTTTTAAAATTTATTGAGTTTTTAAATTGTAATCAGTAGCGAATTTTGTATTTTTTTAGATACTTTAATATCGTTTTGGATGCCGTTTTAAGTTCTAAGTTGCGCGCGGCCAGAATAATAAAGAGATCAAGCTTGAAGTTACGTCAAACGGCGAACGGCAAAAATGAAACTTTTGTTGTTTGTCTTTAGCTCTTTGAACAGCAGCGTGAAAATATTTGTATTTGTGGTGAATAGTAGGAGACATTTTTCTTTTTTTGTTTGAAGGGTTAGAAGAAGGGTTAGAAGAAAAGGACACAAATTCTGAGGTCATCTTTACCGTTTGCCGTCTGCCGTAAACGCCATGCTTAAACTCATTAATAATGGAGGCCGTCAGCTTTACATGGCCGTTCCCGCTTTCTTTCTTAACCCTTTAATGCCCAATAGTGACTTATAGATTTTACTCTGTCTA
>CM042756.1:13857606-13870106 GCA_022496165.2 Catalaphyllia jardinei
TCCCGAGTGTCAATAACAAAGGCCGCGTCTTCGATTACAGGCATGGGTCGCTCTGTGCAAATTCTATTGCCGTCTACGTTCAATTGAAGGATATCCAGTACTTCTTCCAGTTGGAATTCTTTTTTCCCTCTCCAGAAATATGGGGTTTTTGCATTGTCTTTGTACAACTCAATCGGCCTAAAAATAACAGTACAGTGCTCAGGCCTTACCCTAAACGTTGGAAATGTTCTAACTTTCTTTGCAAGAGTTCGAGTTCTGTAGTCGGAGTTGTTTATAAAATAAAAAAAAACAACACACGTTGGCTCGAAGATATGAGTTTTATGTTGGAGTGACAAAAACAATTTTATCTCACTCCTTACTAAGCTCTTTCATAGAAGTTGTCTTTGCCACTCGGATATAAAATTCATATCTTTGAGCTTTACGCGTAGATATCGCCGTCTATGTAATTAACTTCATAAGAAAAATGACCTAAGCCTCCATTGTGAACTGGGAAGGTAGCTGCGTAAATTAAAAAAATACAACTGACGTTAATAACTAACATAAACTGTTTAGTTTCGAAATAGTTGTAGTATAAGTAGCTGTATTGTTAGTGCAACTGGTGTAACTGTACTAGTACTGTAAACAGTGTAATTAGCTGTAGTGAACCTTGTTTAATAAAAATTGCACGTCAAAAAAAAAATTAACATGAACTTAAACATCAAGGCTTTTACCTCCAAATGTCACCGTCATCAGATTCTGCACTTTCAGGGCTGTCTTCATCGCCAAAACTGCCATCAGTGCTTACATGTTTGGGGGATATAATGGATATCATGCTTTCATCCTGTTCTCTTCTACCTGGGCTTGAACTACAAACTGACATGTCTGAAAGAAAGCATTATCATTTGGCGAATCAATTTGTACTGTTCTATACGATTTGGTAACAATTCACAGAAAAGGTTTCGAATTCCCAGAAATATATAACGCTGATGTGTTAGCAAATACAAGGCTCAGAGGGATACATTTGTTCAACTAGAGTAGAGCAAGAACTTTCCGATATGCAACTTAGAATGACACAGGGTGGCATTTTTTCAGTAAGCTTGTAGGTGGTTAGAGGGGGGGTGGGGTGGGAGAGTATAAAGCATTATGATACTACACCACAACGCTCGACAATCATCTATCTTCCTGTGTTAATTGTCACACAGAAAACCGACGGAAACTTAGTTATGCATAGTTTTATTATCATAGCGAGGGCAATTTCCAGCCATTTACTTCACAATGCAGAGACATTTCCGCAACATTTGAGAAAATTAGTTCATACGATATAAAAAGTAACGTGACCAACATGCGTACAAAATTTCATCTCACATGTATGCGATACTGGCGCAATTTCCGCGACCGAATGGAAAATGTCCATTTCTATCGCCTATGAATCGGTGTTAAGCGCTACCCTACATACGTATACGTACAATAGAATGTAAACGAGAATCAAAGTGTACCTTGGGATGCGAGATCGCATGTTTCATCATCAGTTGATCCGTATCTACGAAAACATAAAACAACCGGTCAGGGTTATACAGCATTATATGTACATGTAAATTGTACACTGAACTAGTTTTCAATTCAATCTAGTGGCAAAGAAAGGAATGATAAGCCTGTTCACTCACTGTTCGACGAAGTCCATCCTCAAAATCGAGTAACATCGACGCGGCGATCAGAGCACGTGGGGAGTTAATCATTAATTATTTACCAATACACTTCCCACTTCCAGAACTTTCGACATCCGGTTGAATTTGCTGCGCCTGCAGCCCGTATAAACCTGCAATCTGTAACCTGTAACCTATAACCTGCAACCTGCAACCTGCAACCTGCAACCTGCAAATTACACCCTCCGATTTTCAATTGCTTATTGTGTTAGAGTGGGGTGTGTGGTTAGTATTGTGTTTTCATTGAATCAGATATATTTCAGAAAGTTATTTTTTGTACTTGTACGGACATGTACAACATTATTCAACATTTAGTCCCAGTCCTTGTTAGACAGAGCCATATAACAAAAAGAATACCTGTCTTTTTTTAAATACTTGTTTTTTTTTAAAATACCTGTTTATAGTTTTGTAATCATGGTATGTAACACATATTGTTGGAAGTATTGAAAATTAATCTGTAAGTTTATATGAATTTAAATATGTATATTTCAAGCTTTCCAATAAGAATATCTCCAGCAGGGCTTTGTAAATTATTTGCACCATTTGCTTTTCATGTTGAAACCAAAATATTGAAATGTATATAGCATTCTGAAAGTGAATTTCTTGAATTTCTAGTTGTAACAAATAAAGCATGGACTGTTTATGTGATGCGGCTTCTGTGATTGGGTATGCATGTGTGCATGTGTGTTGGGGGCCGAGAGTGGGTGAGGCAGACTGACTTAGTCATGAAAGGTCTTGAAATAGCATCCCATCATGGGGGGAGTAGTCACAAAAGGTCTTGAAATACCATCTCATCCAGGGGGGAGTAGTCATAAAGGAAGATCATGAAAGGTCTTGAAATTCCCTGGACCTTGTGAAATGCTTTCAGCCGTACCCATGTGCCCTCCTGAATACATGTAGACAACAACTGAAATATCAAAGGATAGGTGGGGTGGGGGTTGAGACCTAGGTTTGTCACCTGAGCAGCTCTGGAGATTTTCCTAAATGGCAATACTCAAACCAGAACATCAAAATAGTATAACAAAATGCACTTACTGATCAACCTATTGTTTCTCTTAACTAAACTGTACTGCATATAGAGATTCACATCTACATGGAATGTGCATGTTGAGTCATTTGTTACTCTGCACAGAAATGGGCAAAAAATAAAAGAGTACAAGAGAGTCATTCCTCGGATCTGGCTACTGCATGGTGCAAAAGGAGAAGAAGGCTTCAAAAAAGTGACCAAAATAACAAATGCAATTCGGTCAATATAGGAATTTCCATTGATGGTTTTGAAGACATGGATATAAGAGTACATATAAATTTTACTTTTGATACATGTAGTGATATGATGAAAATGACATAACCTAATGACTAATAAATGCTTTTAGTGAGGTAGCTGTTAACAAAAAGCTGAAAATGCTTTTAGTGAATAAGTAGGTCATAACCTTGCATGAACACAGAATACAAATCCTATGACAATTTTGGTGTGTAGAAGAGGAAAGTGTCTGAGGCAGCAGCAAAGAAAGATGTCTAAAATAAATTATAAATTATATTTAAATTATAATAGTGTTGTGACATAAATAGTTTTAAACCTGGATAAAAGTAAACATTTACTTTTATTACCTATTTTTACAATGTACAAGGAATTCATACAATCTGAATAAAATATTGGAACTTTTGCTCAAGGCCACTTAAAGCGTAATCTTCTAAAAATCACTGAAAAACTTCCATATATGAAATGACACATTAAAATGTTCCAGTTTTAAAACAATTCAAACCTGTACTATATTGAAATTCGATCACAAAAAGTTGAGATTGTTGAGATTCACTGACCCAGAACACATTTCTAAAAAGGGCCAAGATTTAAGAAAAGAGATGAATAGAAAATTAACAAAAATCCACATAACTTCAATTGTCTTTATTACCTGATAGATGATATAAAAATCAATATTTCAGCTAGAGTACCTTTCATATTGCAACAGCAAACAGCTTAGCTTAAATTAAAAGTGGCGATCAGCGCTCTCGAGGCCAAAAGCAGCTTTTGTTGATCTTCGGTAGACCTGGGTTGTGGAACAATAACTCGTGCAAAGTAAGTTGCATTAGTACAGTCAGAAGCATATCACTATGCTTGTGAACAGTTATCTAAACTAGACTTTAATTAATACGATGGAAGAAAATTGGCTCCAATCGGGTGTAAACTTAGTCACAAGAATAAAGCGAATCCAAGGAAAATGATTACTAGTCCGAATTATTCGCAGGTTCCAGAGATCGTCGGATTACTAGATGAGGAGGATTTCACCGTATTATTGTTGTAGTTTGTTATGCGACGGCCCTCCGACAACTCCGCCGACATAGATTTCTTTTCGCCAGCCATTTCTCTCGGTCTTAGTCCTTTCGCGGTCTAGTCAATGTTTTGGTTTTGCGTGAGCCAATCAGAGTACAGGAAATCATATATCCAGTTCTGGCGAAGGCCCGGACTGAAAACAACGTTTGTGGTGTCTACGAGTCTTATCTTGTCTTGTGTGGAAGGGAGATATTCTTATTTATTCCGACTATCAAACGAAATAATGAGTGAAGTTATCTTCTCTTGTCAGGAAGGATATTTTGTTTTTCAAAGGGAAAATGATTTTACCGATTCAATTATAACCTATTTTTGGCTCATCCTCGGTGTAAAAACCTTTGACACTCACCAGTGACGTAAAACAAAGAAAACAAAGCTAGTCAACAGATAATAGACCCTAACCCTAACACTAGCTACGAAACAAAGAAAAACTTCACAGGTTTTTAGATAAGACAACAGATAAGATAACTTTATTATATCACTTCAGGATGTCTCTATTTACAAAGTCTATTTACAAAATTATGAATAACATTTGATAAAAATCAAAAGTATTATTAAAAATACTAGAAACAAACGAAAATGCCAAGAAGAGAGAGCAACAAAGTTAATTATAAAACAAGATATTTTGCCGCATGGCAACATCGCGATTGACTCGCAAATAAATGTCATGTTCACTTTTATCGCTTCTTGTATTAATGATTTCTTCCCGACAGTTTCCAGAATCCATTAAGCGAATCAGATTTAGATAACTTAAAGAAGTCAAGGCGGCCTTAAAAGCATTGATACTTGCTGAATTTTACACCGAGGTAAACCCCTATTTTTACCTTATGTTTGTGTATACGAAATTGACTGGTTAAAATGGGTTAAGCTAGAGAGTTGGGTATCTTGGGGTAAGTAATTCTCTGTTATTAACTTTCATTTTAGCCTAACAAAGCCATGTCTACTTGTTAAATGATTACAAGTTTAATACGGTCGACGTTGAGTTAGCGCTGTTTTAAGGTGACTAAGAAAGGCATAACTCTCGAATAGCTTCATTACGCATTTGTCGAAATGAAATAGCCAAGAGATTTGCTGATATTCGTAACCATAGAAATGTCACCAGCAGTTAAGTGAAAGTCCAATAACTGTGGTAACCACTTGTCTGTCTGTATTATCATGCAACACTGTTGAAAATTCATTAGAATATCTAAAGATTCCTTTGTTAAAGATCAATTTTTTTTCAAATTTTAATGTGTGGTTCTTGAGAATTAGGCGTGTTTTCGAAAAAGCAATTCCGCATTCAATCGCAATTTTTTAACTGGCTTCTTCTGGTAACCTTTTCTAACAGACCTTTGTAATAAAAGACTATTACAGCACAGTTTATTTTCACTCAATGAAGTAATTTACCGCAGAAATACAACTGAGCAAAACAAGGAGACCTGCACTGAGTCGGCAAATCTCTTTGTTTTCACAGCCGTGCCGGGATGAAAGAATGAAATGCTGCCAATCAAGCTGCTGCTATAAGAGAAAATAAATGTCTTCTGGCATTCGCACTTTTGGATGCGAAAGTCCTTAAGCGCCAAGACAATGCTTAAAATTTGCCCTTTTTCAATTTTAGTTTGAAATCACTTTGGCTGAACACTTGTTTGTGTGTAACTGTTTATCTTTACCACGTTCTGCCATGTGGCAGCCACATGGCAGAACGTGGACGGCCTTTGGCGAGTCGCCAAAGGCCGTCCGTATCTGCAGCACCCTGTGACATAAAATCTCGAAAAAGCTTCAAAGAGGCAACGGCAAACGTCTACGTCTACTTCATCTATTGAAGCTAAGGGAATGGAAGAAAATTCTTTATTGGTCCCCAAGCTCAATGCGATTTCTTTTGTTTCAGTCGCCTAAGACTTGTTTTTGTTTTTGTTTTCTTTTTGCTACTACACCAAAGCAACATAAGGCAAATACGATTGCATCAGACCCAGACATGAAGTCCACTATTATCCGTATTGCACAGGCCGCGACATTTGGTATCATTTCACTCGTTATGTAAATTGTAGAAATAGCTTTAGAAGGGCACACCTTCGGAATTACTCGAGACACCATACTTTACCATCTGAATGAAATTTTCGGTAATTGCGGGGAGAATATAATTCAAATGGAACGGTTCATCCCGGTCGACTGTTTTCGGAAAAAAAGGTAATACCTTTCCTGGAAATTTCTGTAGCATTTGTCCACACTTACCAGTGCCAGGCTCCTCACGGTAATACTTCCGAAAAAGATTGCTAAAGATCTGAAAGATGGCGGCAGATTTCCAAAACGTTTATCGATGCAATGTGTGTCTTTTCTCATCGGTAGTGTTGGCGGGCGTTGTACAACACAACTGCAACCCTGCAGGTGAAAAAGAATTAAGTTTTGTGGTCGGTGGTGGTGGTGGTGCGCATGACTCCACGAGGGTAAGACGGCTTTTCCTATTCTCCTCCCCAGAGCCCACGATCCTTCTGGCCTGTGGCAGGGATCGAGAGCTCTTGTTTCGTCCAACACCGGAAGTCCGTGATTCACGGACTTATTGTCAAATCTACCAAATCCGATTGGTTGAGAATTTGAGACGAATTCTCTCCGCATGCTCAGAAGATTGGGTCTGGCCAGAGCTCTCGATCCCTGCCACAGGCCAGTAGGATCGTGGGCTCTGGGGACGAGAATGGGCTTTTCCGAGCTCTCCGCATTTTCTTCTATTTCTAGCATTTTATTGCAAATGTTTTAAGCTTTTCTCCAGCTAGATTCATTTATGAGTATAAATACAAAGTCTAAAGCGCGAAAACACGAAATGACGAGTGAATCAGTCGACTCTTCGTGTAAGCTGGATGACATTCTTGCCAAGATGAACGTCCTCATTACAGCGAAGAATGAAATGTTGAGCAAACTAAACAAGTTGGAGATGGCACAAAGTACAATTATCAAGGAGGTAAAAGACTTGAAGAATAGTTTTAAAGAGACGGATATAGAAATACAGGAGTGCAATTCTACGTTGTCGCTGAAAGCAGAAGGGACGGAGGTTGAGGTTCTGAAGGAGAAAATTGACGACCTAGAAAACGCTCCAAAAGAAACAACGTGGTCATTTGGGCGTTCTAGAGGGAAGCGAGAAAGATTTTGCCTAGATGGAGAAATGTATTCAGGTTGAACTCTTGCAACGCCACATGAAGTTAGAGACAAAAACTGAAGTGATGCGGGCACATAGAAGGAGTTTTAGACGGAATCCATCTGAGAACGTGATGACAAAACCAAGACCAATCCACTTGTACTTGTTACGGTACACTCGCGATAAAGTTAATCTTCTCAAAGTGGCGGCAAGTAAGTTAAAGGATAACAAATATAAAGAATCAATGCTCTTTACCTCAGATGATGTTTCGAAATCTGTACGCGACGATCGGTCGAAGTTGATGAAAAATTATCTCCAAGAACTTAAAGCCAGGCCTGAAGCTCGGTTTGCCTTTATACCATGGAGTTTTGTGGTCGGTACGCGTGTTTTTCTTTTACTTGGATGATTCGGGCATTCAGCCTGCTTCTGAGTTACATTGAGCCCGGCATAGTCAATCGAACTCAGTCGAACCCAATCGAACTCAATCCGTGGATTGAGTTCGATTGAGTTCGGCAATCGAACCGAAACGAACACCAAACTTTGTGAGTTCGACTCCCGAACCAAGCGAACTCAATCGAACAAATCAAACCGAACCGAACTAAATCCATCAGATTGTGTTCGATTGGGTTCGGCAGGAACTCAGTCGAACACGATCCAATGGATTGCGTCCAGTTCGGTAAATAAATTCTCTTGAACAAATATTATGCTTATAAGTGGTCTCGAAAACGCAAAAAATTTGATATATAATGAAGTAACCCCACCCTCATAAACTTGTTGTTGATTTTCAACACCACTTTTACAAAAAATCAAGAGTTCAGAAATCAAAACGCCCGATTTAATTTGATTGTCCGATTACTTTTTGTGAGTTCGATTTGGTTCGATTGCCGAACTCAATCGAACTCAATCCGTGAATTGAGTTTGATTTAGCTCGATTTCGTCCGATCGAAATTACATTTCGATTGACTTTGACGAGATCGAGGGAAAACATTGTGGAGGCTGATTGCTGGTTTTACTGAAGAAGTGCGAATACTGCACAAGCCAAACCGATAAAATCGTCGTCTTCTCTAATTAAAAATATATTTTTCCAAGTCTTCCGACAAAACATCTAGCACAACAGGGAGTTCAGCTGCCATGTTTCTTGTTGATATGTACCCAAAGCCCGCCAACTAGCATCCGAAACTTCCCATCAAATGTTACGGTTCAATCTGTTTCGTTTCCTTAGTGAGAAAAAGTGCAGTTCCGGCATTTGTCGAGAAAAAACTACCGAAAATTATATTCAAATGGTGTGCGCTCATGCTGTACTTGTTATCTGACCCATGGCATAATTATCAAGACCGGCTGCTGTGCTGATATATATCTTTACATGTAACCGTTTTTGTTGTCAGTTGCCTGATGATTGCTTCGTTAGAGGCATGAAACTCCGAGTAGCAATTAAATGTTTTTGAACTAGTCCGACTCCAGAAATTCATCTTTATTCACCGCTCTGGTCTTACCATCGAGCACTTTTATAGCAGATGAAGTCTTCATTTTTTCCACTGGTAGTTATTTATATATATATCAGTGACAAAGCCAAAAGATGTTTCATTTCTAAACGTTATGAAGTAATAAAAATGTTTCACAATTCATTTATTTCCAAATTATCTGTGACCTACTCTTCAACTGGCATGGCAGAAATGGTAAATGATAATGTTGTGAAACTAGCACAGATCTTGTTATGTACAACACCTATTTCAAAATACTGCGCGCAGGCATCAGTTTTGTAAAACAACGCGAGGTTTTGGATTTAAACGCGTCAATCAAGTTAGTTTTACCTATCAAGAACAACACAAGGCATTATTGGATTATCTTACATCGGTCTTTTACAAGCGTATGTAAGGACTGTTCAAATATTGATCTTCTGTTGGCATAGTGCGTTGGTTTACATTCTTCAGTCAGTTGAAAAGGTAAGCAGCTCTAATGATAGCATGCATTGTTCAAAGCGTTTGTTTAGTTGAGCAGCGGTTTGGAAAACCGCGAGAGAGAGAGAGTGGTAAAACAACAGTGGTTACAAGCCAAAATCCCAGAGGAGGGTTCTTCTCTACACTCTAGTATCGCGCGTTTTCGGAAAAGCCTTTTGATTTTGTTCATGACAATGCGAAATTACATGAGCTGAGAACTAAATGATCACTGAGAGTACATGCCACTCTGAAAATGTTTCCCCTTGGATGCGACCCTTAGTGACCTGCGTTCGCATTCACTTTGCTCACCATTTCTCCATTTCTATCGCCGCGTGCTCCTTGTTTGGGTCTCCAAAGAGCGAGGGGATTATTTAACAGAGACCTCGAGTAGGATTTATTTCTTTCTTTTTAAAGTCCTAGGCAGAGTTTGGGCATGGGCTGATAAAGGCCTAGCTAAACTAGGAAATCTTTTTGCGGAGGAAAATGTTTCCCAGTTTAGCCGCGCGGGAAACATATGTTGCGGAAACAAAAATTATTTTTGCCTGAAGTCAAAAATATTTCTGCTTCCCGGACACAAATGTTGCTTTCAAAATATTTGTCTCCCAGTTTAATTTAACCACAATGAAAACAATGTTGACTAGGTTCCAGCGCTGCTCATTAAAAATGTTTCCCAGTAACGGCAAACAAACAACAATGGCTGACGGCGAAGTTGAAGTAGAAGAGAAAGAAGGAAAGGAATTGGAAGGATGGGGAGACAGAGTTACTCATTGCTTCGTATGACAATTGCGGGATGTAGCTCATGAGGACTGCCAAAATATGGTATCATAAGGTCAAAATTTGTGACGGAACAAGTCCTGTAACAAAAACAAAGTCTACCCAAACTTGTTCGAAAGTCGGTTTATTATAAAGCGCATGAGTGACCCTTTGTTTTCCGTAACGATGTTTCCTCGTTTAGCCACGGGGGCAGCAAACATTTTGTTTGCTTCCCGTTAATTTAGCCACCCCGGGAAGCATAACAAGAAACGATGTCAGTTGCAGAACGATGTTTCCTAGTTTAACCATGCTTTAATGCGTTTTCTGTCTGTAGCAAAGGAGAGGTTACCAGACAGAGATTATACCTGTTACGCAATTAAAGTATTAAGCGCACGCGAAGGCGCCTCCAGTATTTCTCTAAGCTAGTTCAGTTGATCAGCTGGTACTCATGAAAATCAAGTCATTTTACTCTATATTTACATTTTATACACAGCTGCTTTCAACCGATATCTGGCTTAAACCCACATCCGGGGATGAGACTCGAAAATTTCGAATAAGTGGCATACATACAGGAATAATTTGTCAGGCCAGTTTTACACACGACGTGACATACATGAACAATTCTGTTTCTCCCGTTCGATTCAACAATCACCAACAAACTCATTCACAAAATAACTCAAACGGTACAGAAGCAGAAACATGAAGGTCAATCAAAAAGACAAAACAACGTAGAACCGGCGCAAACAAAAAGAACGTTGAACCCAAAAACAAAATAATTCTGAACACAACAGCAAGAATAATCAGAAATACAGGACAAATCTGACATTAGCGGCGATAGTGTTGTTACTGATAGAAGACAATTTGCAATTGTCTGTGTTTTTTTACGAGCCTTTCAATCTTTCCAATTTGCAAAAACATGGTTATAACTGCAAAGCTTTGGGGGAATTCTCTGAAGCCAGATTACCCCAGCGGGTACAAAATAAAACATGCAACTCGGGGACGTTTGGATGCGAAATAATTTTATCGATTCTCAACTTAAGACCATGTAGAATTTACCACAATAAAGGTTCTTAATTTAGGAGGCATTAGAAAATGGTACTTTCAGTTTCACTGATCTCAGATGTTTGCTTAAGCTGAGGTCAAGTTTTAAACAGCTTTTTCATGTTTTAACATAGCGAGGAACGTATAATAATGTTAAGGGGAGTATAGCAACCCGTCAGATGTCACCTTAAGGTCGTTGAAGAACACCTCGATCAATATACGTAGTACAGTAGAAGGAAGAGGCTTTTATCCTAATTTTGTGGTCACTCGGGGGCGGGGGGGGGGGGGGGGAGGGAGAGGGGGCGAAAATCACAAATTGCCAGAAAATGCCTAACAAGCACAGCGTTACTTGATTACAAAAATCCAGCACTTCACATTTCGTGGTCAAAACGGTCAATGGATTTGGAGCATATCCGCCTGTAATAATTGTTCATGTTTTCGCGCCGACATGTTTAATCTCAAGTCTCAAGCCTAGCTCACACAGGAGTTTTCACATGAGTTTTCACATTTACTGACGCAATTCAAGACTAGAGTGAAAAAACCAAAATCCCAAAATCGGTACACTATTACTGACCAAAAATGGCTAGAAAACCATACCCTTTAGAGCCGCACATACGATTATACCCAGATAAGGGGGTACCCCCCCTTCCCAATTGAGCGTGCATGGCGAGGACTCAAACATCAACTATTAATCGTGCGAAGTTTCACGATATGCCATTGGAAAGCATTGCATTACTTGTGTGTAAACAATTGCCTGTTTTACTTGATTTACCAGAATTAATGCGTTTTTTAAAAATATCTTCTATACACAAATTTTGTTTAGCTGGAATATCGGTTTGCTTTCCCTATAGTTTACAACACAATTGTAGAAAATTTGTATTGTTAGCGTGTTTTACCTAAGTAACAACAGCTTTATTTATCCCTTATTCAGTGACATACATAATAAATAAATAATTTGAAATAATAAGGGTATCTGACAGCCTGAAATAACCTGAAGTAGTTATAAATGCCAGGCTGCCAGTTAATTATGTATACATTACAATTTGAAGGCGGTACCGGAATGTTTCTCAGTGTTTTACAGAATAATAGTTGGTTTTGTTTGTCTGAAAGGTCAGAATACTTTTTGTATTTCTATATTGAAAAGAAGTGGAATTTCCTTGCTATGAAGTCGGACTAAACGTGTTTTTCTGTTAGTCATTTGAGTTTTTCCACTACTTTTCGTGTCGAACAGTTCTGCAAGATGCAGATTCTCGGAGCTCAAAATCGAGCTCATCCTCAGTGTAAGAACCTCACCAGTGACGTAAAACAAAGAAAACAAAGATGGCAACATAACAGACCCTAATTCTAACAATAGCTCCATAACAAAGAACACTTCACAGGTTTTTACACCGAGTTAAACCCGAAAATCGAGCTATCATAAAACACCTTACGAGCTGAAAAGCAGCGCGTAGCCAAAGTTGTCAAGCAGATCAAGAACGAAGCAAAAACTTTACACATAATAGAGCATTTTACACAAGAAGACTATAATGAGATGTTGAAAACAAGACAACAAGGATAGAACTCAAGGTACGATTGTCTCATTTATTGTATGATCGTTCAAAATATCTGGGGTTTTTTTAGGCGCATTTACACGACGACATTCATTTTCGGCACGG
>CM042756.1:13872606-13883164 GCA_022496165.2 Catalaphyllia jardinei
GAGGTGGGATTTAGCCTACTTCTCAGAGTAACGGAGGCGTTATTTTTGTGGCTCGATCGGCTAACACTTGATCGAATCATTCGGTTTTAACTGTAAAATAAATTCGTGCGCCCACAACATTCACTCGATCGACTCAAAAACTCTGGTAAACCTAGAATAGGGGTTTCTCCGCCTGCTGTACATGATTCATCACCAGATGTGAAATGAGAACGGAAATATATAGAAAAACATTTGTTTTACGGCTTTGCTTCTTTGTAAATTTGCCCTGATTACCCATAATGCCCCTTAGAGCGTGAACCGGTCTATTAAACCGCTCGTAAACATGGTAAAAACGTCATTGGTGATTTTACATCACATGACGTAAAGAAGCCGATAAAATCACGCGAAAATTAATGGGTGGGTTGTAATCTCGGATATTCCCCAGTTTTAGCTGGAGAATATTCGGTCACGTGACTTGTTTAGACCAATCGCGTGCGAGCGAGGATACTTGATTTATTGTAATGGAAAGGGTAGGGAAATCTGTTATCTTGATTCCTGCCATAATATAAACTGAATGAATAATACTTGTTTTTTGGTTAAGATCTCTTCTGGTAAAGCTTGATGATCTCCTATAATATTGTTCATTAACTTCATTTCAGGGGTTTAGAGAAGGGAGGCGGCAGTGTATCCACATCAGCTGGAGAGACTTAAGAGAGCAGAAAAATAGCATTACCTCGTATTTTCCGAAGCTTCCCACTGGAATTTCCGGTTTTCCCTTGCAAATAGTAAGTACCCCTGAAGTTCTCGCTTTTTAAAAAAAAAAATGCTGAGCTCCAAGAAGACTCCAGGACAAAAATCATCAAGACACAGGATGATATAACATTTGCTTCAGTTTTTAAAGGAGCTACGTCACGGTTTTCGGATCTTCAAAAGTTAAACTTGAATTTTTCCACTTCGTCGTTTGTAGTCCATGTTAATCTTCTCCATCCTTAACCTCAGTTTAAGGCAACAGACTCCAGTGTGGTGGAAAAACTAAAAAATGCCTCTGGGTCATTTTTGTCATGATTTGTTAAACAGTATATCATTTTTTGCTCATCAACAATTTCAATGAGAAGAGATCAACTAAAACAAAACCAAATGCGTCACCATCGTTACATGACTTGAGACCAAGTAAGCGAAAAAGGGGCAATGCATGAAACCTTAAGAATTCACATCTTTCGGTTAATTAATTAAAAGAAGAACATCTTATATAAGCTTATATAGCTTCACTATACTTTATAAGCTCTAAAAAGATTTCTTTTTTTGTGTGAAAAGAAACAGCTGGAAAATGGTGTTTTTAAACATTTTGTTTAGCAGGGCATTAGGAAAGTTTCTGTTTATGAAAATATATTTTCATTATTCTGAGAGACAGAGCAGGCAGTTTTAGAAAGTCTTAAATGGTGCAGATTAATTTTGTGAGTGAATCCACAAGTCCCGGGGGTACTTCAAGAAAAAAATATGTGGGGGTTTGCGGCCCGGTGCCCAAAACGCTCACCTTATTTAAAATCAGTCAGGACGGCCTTCCTAATTCAGACCGATGTTAAAGACATTGTGAAGGGCTTTTGTTGATGATCTTTGATGTTTTTATCTGATGATTTCCACTTGATTTCGTTACCGGACCTCGCCCTTCGCACACAAACCAACGCTGATCATTGCAAACCTAAGAAAAACATCCGCGTTAAGGTTTCTAAGCCTCTTGTTGCAAAAGAACTCTATCGATGTAAAACATTGTGAAACGTCAAGTTCCTATAGGGCCTTTTATCTAATGAAACTAAACCTCAGACGGAAGAGTGATTTTTAATTTTGGAATATAACTAAGTCACATGAAAACCAAGAACATGTAACAACTATTCACCGAAGTGGAGGTGGCTAGCGGTGGATATTTAGTGACGAGGTAAATATCCATCGTTGAGCCCGCACCGACACTGAGGTGAATAGTTGTTTTAGTATATACTAAAACAGTGAGATGCTATATCCCACAATTAGAAAACAGTCCTAAGAAAGCACGCGCGCTGATTGGTTAAAAATCGTGTTTGTATAACTTGATGGAGACACAAAACTAGCGAGCGCTGTTGTCGTGGCGATGGCGCGAGCAAAGAGAATTTACATTTTGATAATCAAAGTCAAAAGGTGTTTTTCCCTTTTCTCATCGTGGTGTTTTCTAAAAGAGATAGAAAACATGCACTCCGTGTTTCTATCAAGTTATACAAACACTCGTGAAAGTTTGGGAGAACTCGAAAAAGCTGTGGAAACACTCGTCTGCGGCTCGTGTTCCCACAGCATTTCTCGTTCTCCCAAACTTCCTCTCGTGTTTGTATAACTCGATAGAAACACGGTACATGTTTTCTATTTCTTAAATATCATTTAACTTTGATTTACAAGCGAACAAGTGAGGTTACGCAAGATTAATTTGCTTTTGTAAAAAATAAACCTTTCTCATTGGTTTTTATCGATAAACTCCGGGTTAAAAACATAAACAGTTACCTTTGAACACGGCTTAAACCAAATTTAGTCGCTTTTTTGTGTTCTCAAGGACTACTTCGTCGGTAATTTGGATGATTTCTTCACTTGTCACGGATATATATGCAGACCAGGCGCCATTTTTCCAGAGTTGCTCGTAGGTAGATAGCAAAGAATATTCGGAGTTTGACTAGCCAATCAGAGAGCGCCTTCAACGCTATTGCAATACATGCATTAATCAAATAACCACGCTTGGCTATGAATAAATGGAAAATTTAAGCATAAACACGTTGGCCACGAATTTACAAGTTTTGACAAAGTGTAATTGGTAGGGTTTTTAATTCCAGTGTCACAAATGACAAGTTCTCGCAAAGAAGATTTGAATACATACTTTGTAAACACAAGCCCACATCCATTAGCCTGCCGTCAGGCACGTCTTAAACGATACAACGTTTCATGCTCTTATGAAAAATGGTTTTCTCCTTATTTCGCTTGGAATGCCACTCTTGAAGGAGAATTTTTTCCTACTGCGGTGACAGCAACAAATTCATCAAGCATTCCGTGAAAATGCATTTCTTGAAACTTGTTAACATATAAAGTAGTATTTAATCAGCTATATCCGGCTCTTTTATTGCAAATATGGAGAACAACGGTTTTCTTTTGAATAAAATGACGAGATTCGATATTTCACTATTTGCAACAATCTGCAAGATAAAAAAGGTGTCTGCTTATTTCTTTCATTACGTAGCGAAATTTCTAGAATTTTGATGATAATTTCAAAACGACATTATTATCTTTCAAGTCAGGTTAGTGGTTGTATAGCTGCTCAGTTATCAGTAAACAAAGAAACCCAAGCCATCATTTCTTATCTTCTTCTTGTTAATGAGTGAACACAAAGCACGATAAAGATGACCAAATCTTTAAGGGAATATCCAAGTCCCCTGATGGGATTTCTTAATTTACTTAATCTATTATTAAAAATAAAGCTCAGTTTAAAATCAGTGTAGTCACCAAATTTAGAACCATTTGGCGAGCCTTCTGGAACATCTAAAACCATGTTATCTAACTGTCCCATCTCTATTTAATTAATAAAGCCAACTTATAATATCTTAATTTATTCTGGAACTCTTGTGATATTTTTACTATCCAACGAGATAATTGTAAACGTGCTTATTTTTCTTGCAAGTTTTCATGTGATAAGACTAACTTTGTAATTGTTCGTTTTGAGCTTTTATAATAACGGGACAAATCTTACTGGAATCGAAATGAAATGCTCGCTGGTTTTAAGCGGGATCTCGAAATTGAAAATTATTTTTCAGTGGTTAAAGACGAATAATATTTTATTCCTTTAAAATCTCCGTGGAATATTCAATTCTGGCTTAACAGGAATGTTAAATTCTCAATTTTGACAATCTGGACAATGGATGTCATTTTCCCAACATTCAGAAAAAAAAATTCAGTCGAACGTGAAAATTTAACTTTGAAAAAATTCAGTTTCATTAAAGGAGAAAGATCACAAAGAAATAAGAAAGAATTAGCTCAAATTTCGTACTTTCATTTTGCTGTTGATTTTGCTTTATTTTCGAGGTTCCATATGCTTGATCGATTAAACAGGCTTGACGAGCTTAACTTGCTTTATAGGTTTGGTGACAACGGATAGAATTTATGTCAACATCACGTTTTGTGAAATCAGCCTGCGTAGCTTGGCAGTTTAAGCAGTTTTCTGAACAATTTGAGTTCGAACGCACAAAGCGGGTGAGCTGTGATGAGCTCAGTTGTCTTTCTCCCAGGCTCCTGGTGGGTTTGGCGCTCGTTATCGCAGCTTCCCCGCAAAAACCGTCAAACTACGCAGGCTAGGCAACTATTCTATATACACCTTATTTGCACTTTACCGTACTTCCCCGTTTATGCTTGCACAATATACAATCCTAACTTTTTCTCCTTTTTTGTGTCCTGTTTTTAATTTTTTTCTCGATCAGTTTGTAAGCTAAATCACAGACCGCCCGGCCAAATTGAAAATTTTGACATGTTTTTATCTTGGTAAACTTTTCGCTCGTCATCTGTGACTGAATCTTCATCAGTAATTGCTATTCTCGTGTTTTTTTCGATTTATTCTTATTTGATTTTCGTTTTGTCTACGTTTCTTCGAACTGAAAGTAGTTTTCTTCATCAGCAAAATGACTTCAGATATCATGGCACAGTTTCTTTAATTTCTGTAGGTTAACGGTAATTGCAGTTTTGTCTCTTAATCAGTGATCCTGGGGAACAGAAAAATTGATATGATATCTCAGTTAACGGCATTGTTCCGAGATCAACTTAAACTACGCCCAGATCTGGATTATTTTGTCTCTGCACGGGGTAAATTAAGTGCCATCTGTATTTTCATGCAAGAAAAAAATCCTCCAATAAACGAATTTCCAAATACAAAACATTTTTCCTTCATTTAGGTTTTAATATGTTCCCGTTGATTATAATTTGCTCTTGTCGGTTATTAAGTCTTACAAATCAGAAAATGAAATCAAAACACAACACTGAAGGAAGTTCTCCTGTGCTCAGTATTCTGTAGCAATCAAAGTGGCAGTTTATAGTTTAAATTCAATTGTGGCGATAAACAGTGCTGCAAATAGTAGCCATCGATGATTCTTTTTTTGGCCAGTGTCTTAACTGAAAGACATCGACTTTCACCTTAATTATTCATCATGCAAAAAACCCTAAACACTCTCACTTTTATAATAGAGCGGTAACTTAGTGTTTTGACAACCGACTGTTTTGGTGCCACAAAACAACTGTTAGCATTAGAAAAGTTCTTTCAATATTAACAACGTGAAATCAGAAAAAAATTGCAAGGAACTACCCTTCCCAAATACAAACACAGTAGTAATTTGCTTAAGGTTTTCCATCGATCTTAATAACAGATCGATATGCAACGCTCGGATTTTTATTAATTAGTTGTAATCTAAATCTCCCATCGGTTTTCCCTCATGATCCATGAAGCTTCACAGATGACAGAAGTACGCGAAATAAAATGCCCTGTGTGTTTGCAAATAATGGTGAACATAAATAACATTTTAAACTGCTGAATTTTAAATAGATAAGAGATAAAGTATTAGTTAAATTTGTCCCGATTGATTTATAGATGAGAAGTAATTAGCGATCCAATCTTGTGGAGTTGCGAAAATCAAACAAGCACAACTGTATAAAAAGCGCCCCACAGACTTATCTGATGGCATATTGTGACAGGCATCATAACTTTTATTGCTATTCAGTTCTTCATTTAAAATGAGTATTACACCATAAACAAGGAAAAAAAAAAAGTGATATCCAAAAAATATCTCCCCTTCTAAATTTTGATTGACTGCGGTTCAGGTTTGAAAGAAAAAACACATATATGAAATTAGATGCATGCTTTTTTAGATAAGGTTATTGCTTTCGAAAGAAAGGCGTAGGAAACGGTCATTTGTATACTAACAATCTATTTAAGAGATCCGGCGTATTGTACTGGCGATTAATAATTTTTTTATCAACGAATCATGTTTTGGACAGCACAGAGATCTAGCCGTGAGGTTTTAGGGATTAATCTTGCTCCAAACATAAATGTCGTGCATAAGACAACTATTATTTAGGAAAACGAAAAACGTCAAGATTTTATTCTCAAAGCCATGGAGAGGAAATGCTCTTCTGTCCGTGTTATTAATAACTACTACACTTTTTAGTACTCTATTTTTGAGGATTTTAATTTGCAAATGCTAGTTGATGAATTCCTTTATTATAATCAGCTGTCTTTTCGGCAGGCTACAAAACTTCTAAAGAAACTTCAAGTGCTTGCCACTCTTGAGAAAAAAGGTTCCAAAAAGGTAAAAAATATTCAAAAGGGTTAGCTTCAATCTTATTGCATTTTCACACAAGCATTACGACCACAATTAGTTTTGGATTTACGGAGTTTGCTTATAAATTGACTTCCTGTTTCCTTAGTCCTGCGCAAAACATAAATAAATATAGATTTCTTTGAAAAGTTAATAAATTTCGTACTAGTTTTTCTCTATATAATTTCCTGGTCTAGGGATAATTGTAACGTACACATATTTGCGAATCAGTAGGCAATAATTTTTTTTTTAAGGGGAATACATATAGGCTATAAGGGCAGTCGATAATTTATAATCATATGGCTCACTATCTCCATATAATCTAGTTGTTTCAATCTCCGAGGTAAAATATATGAAAAAAATTAAAGGATTTATGTTCTACACTTGAAGGAAACGCCTACTTGGCAAGGTGGTTGGCCTCTTTAAAGCGTTAATTAAACTTTTTATATTAATTAATTTTCTCCTCGTGCCCAAAAAGGAACGACAATGAGCCAAATATCTATCTGATTTTTCGCTGTGAAATCGAAGGAGATGGCTGCTATTATTTTCAAGCTCAATTTTAATTACTTTCGAGCCTTTTAACATGACGTACAAAGGTTACGAACTGTCAATTTGAGTGCTGCTACCAAAAGAGTCAAGTTACAAAATTCATCTCCCGTGACATCCTGTCAGAGAATCCATCATCCACTTGGAAGAACAGTGTGATTGTGGGGTTTATGCTTATAGCAAGTCGACGAAGATGTTTACTTAGCTAAGTATACGCCTGTGAATATTGCATGAAGCGTAAGAGTCGTTTCACCTGCAGTTTGCCCATAGAAATCATATTTTAGTACTACACGTTATTCTGTGTCAATTAAAACACAGTTTGGGAACGCCCCTGCTACGAATTGCCGTTGCAGGTCCTGCAGATTAAAACTGTCGCGATCGATAACATAAGTGCGTATCGTGGATTTATTTTGGTTGGCTACCGTTAATTATCTCAGTCCAGTATCTAGTTTTGTTTTGTGTTCAGAGAAAAGATTGAAACACTTACGTCTTTTTGGCCGGCATCTTTTGTAGATAGACAGATTAAATAATTTAAGTGCAGCGAAACACTAAACTGAAAAGTATTGCAAGCAAAGCAAATAAACTTTTGAGGAGTGACTGCTGTCACAGTGCTTCACGTCACCAAGGCACCAAAGATCCTTGGGAATGACATAGAACTATATAAACAAATGCCCTTTATGATTAAAAGTGACTTCGAAAGACACAATCAACCAGCGAAGCGACTCTGTTATCATCTTCCGTGTTTTAAGACTCAACATCCTTCAGTTTCATCTCGAAGCCACAAGAACGTGCCGTGGTCATCGGTCGCTACCTTGTGGAAACCACTCCAATATGACGATCCATTGAGCACACAGCGACAAAAGGTTCATCTTCTACACATTTGCAACTGTTAAATTTTTTTAAAAAATTTTTCAAGAGTAAAACCCTTCTCCCGAAAGACAAAAAACATCGGTGTCGTCGGCATCGGTTTTGCAGTTTCTAGGATGACTAATTTAACCAAAGTGAATACAACGCAAGATGAAGGACCTTTTCAGTTACTTAGTGCAGCATATTCGATAGTCGCGTTGGGTTTTTGCACCAATTCGTTCATATGTTTCGCATTTGGTTACTACCGAAGGATACGGACAGTGCACAACTATTTTGTTTTCAATCTGGCCATCAGTGACTTAATGTCGATCGTGTCGTTATGTCTGTTCCTAGCGCTCCAGGCCATGCTAAAGACGATGTCAGACGAAAACGGGGATATTCTTGAAATGGCTCTGATCATGTTTGAAGTATTTTGTGGTTCGGCTAGCATTGCTAACTTGACAGTCATTAGCTATGATCGTTATTACTCAGTTACTAAACCACTGCACTACACAGCGAACATAACACACAGAAAAGCTCTTCTCTTCATCTTTTGCATTTGGGGATATGCGCTTGCTGTCGCACTCTTGCAGCTGCTCTACTTTGTACCAGACGTTTTCAAGTATGGATATACTCCGTTCCTGGCGTTTTTCAACTCGGTGATCCCCTTGGCTGTAACAGTGTACTGTTATATCACAATCTTCATCATCGCTTCCAGACACCTACGCAACAACCCACACCGAAGTCAGGACCCGAGCGCGCCCGCCAACATCTTGACAAAGAACTTGAAAATAGCATTTCATATCCTAGTTCTCGTGGCCCCTCTTTTGGTTTGCTGGAGTTCTTACTTCACAATAAGCGTTATCGAGATGTACTGCGCGGATTGCATACCCCTAACACCTTTTCAGGACTGGTTGGTTAGTATGATGGTTCACATCTTGGGAGCAGTCGATCCCTTAATTTACATTTTTCTCACTAAAGATTTTAGGAAGATAATTTTCAGTGTTTTCAAGCCTGGAAATCGCCCATATTCCGTCAGTGAGACTTTTCATCTTTCGACCACAAGATCAACAAATGCCCATGCATCGCCAGGGTCGGGCTCGGAAAAGCGTATTGGAGATGAAGATCAGATGGCATTGGCTTCATCTTATCGCAGTTTTTGAAAATGCATGCGGCAGGTTTTGCGGCGTTGAAAACGCGTTGTGCAACACTATGATAAAAGAGATTCTATATAAAGCGAAACATTGGTGGGCGACGCTGGAACAAGACTGTGAAGCGGAAACAAAAGCAAAACAGAACCAGACTTGAATATTGAAAAACTAAATATTATGGAACTTTGTATTCAAGAAAAACAAAAGAAATACAAGGGATTATTCGAAGATCCACCAAATAAACAACGCCGGGTTCAACTCCAATATATACTTGAAAAAATCGCCTCTAAAGTTGCAAGCAGGTGCAGAGTAAAAAAAAAATTAAAATTTTCATTTTGCTTTCATATTGTGAGATTGATAAGGTAGCGAAGAAAACGGCCAAACTTAAAGGGATCTGCAGTAATTTCTGTTAATGATCCTGCGTGTGTCACTTATAAATTAGATTCCGCAGCTATAATATTCCCTCTAAACAGTTTAATCTTTTATTACGACCACAGGACTTCGACAGTTTCGTTTTCCGGCAGCTTTCAAAGCTCTTTCAGGTAGTGATCGCTTAAAGCTTCCCGGTGGTGAGTTTTCAAGCTACTGGTTGCCACGATTGACGTGAAAGGTAAATGTTTTTGGACAGTTGAAATACGAGTCATGTGACTAATAGCCACGTACAGATCTATGAAAAAATAATCTGAGTTCATCAGTACAGTAGTTCTGTGCAGAAAGACAGAGAAGATTGGATCAGCCATCCAGCACTGAAAGCAGATATGCAGTGAACCTTTTTTTCATTTTCGCTCGCTCTTTGTCATGACGCCTATCTCTGCTTTGAATTCTAAATCTTGATCATAAAAGCGTTCATTCAGTGCTGTTCAAGGATAGTAAGGCAGCTGTCACAAGCGCACCAGTCATTTTGTCTCCTCATGCATTTGCAATTAATTTTCCTTTGTCAAATGAACTCCCCAGGAGCCGACTGATCTTAAAATTCAAGAAAACCTGACTTTTAAAACTTATTTCAAATGTATTTTACACAGGGGTAAAAACGGAAAAAGTAAACAATTAATCTCCGTGTTATTGAAAAAAAAAATCGCGCGACAAAAAGATCAGTTACAACGGGCGATTTTCGATGCACAAAGAGGACTTGGCACAACGAATTACACCAGCCTTGGGATATTTACGGAGAAATGGCTTATTCTTTATATAACAAAAAGCCTTGGGGTCAAGTTAAAACTTTATCCATCGTAGATGACCCATTGAAAAAGATAGATGGCCGGAACTTTGTCTTAAGTCTATATTAATCAAGGTGTGCGAACGGAAGATATATCAATATTGAATGTCTCGTTTTTAATAGGAAGCGGCAAGGAAATGTGTTTAGCCTCACTTAAATCAGTATTGAGAGTCTCTTCGCGAGATAATTCACAGCGAAGAGGATTTTTATAATATATATTAATTAAGAGAAAATATGAATAATTTAAAATACTAATAATTTTAAAAAGGGGGTTTACAAAAGCTAAAAGGTTTCTAAATGTGTTTAATCCTAAAAGCTTCACAAGGGCATATTGTAAATACAACGAAAGGAGGTCGCTGTGTCCTGTCATAAATTATCGCAAATGTGTAAAACGTAATACGGCTAAAATGTCTAACAGTCGTCAAAATTAAAGCAACGTGCATAAAGAAATATTTGAA
>CM042756.1:13883174-13908174 GCA_022496165.2 Catalaphyllia jardinei
CTGCATAGGGGTTTTGAGTTTCTTCGCATTGTCTAGAGTGGTTTGCCTCGATAAAGCAAATAAAAACCACTTACCTGAATTAATTTTTGAGAGGGTTAAAATTAGGAGTAGCCAGTACTAAAAAAGTTGTTAGGGTTTACGCATTTCGCCTAACTTAACTTTTTAACTTTTATGCTCCATTATTTTCCTAGGAAAAAAGATAAAATTTGCCTAGTTGATTGAAGCGTAAGCTACGCCTCATTTTGGTTCTGGCTATTTAAAAGTGAGTTTTCTAGTAATGGAAAAAAAAAATCCCTCGGGTCCAGCAGAAGAAGGTTGAATTCAGTTAGCAAAATCTTCTTGCATGCTGAAGCTCAGTTTGGAAGCTCTCTTTCATGTTGAGACAACAGTCAGTAACAGGTAACTCTTGGCCTATCCAAAGCCCAAAATCAGCATGACACTCTCTGTCATTATTATTCAGCATAATTTGCGATTAGCGAAAATTGCTTTAAGACTGCAATGTTTTTCTAAAAGTGAAAATGAGACGTTTCAACTGTCACACTCTCTATTTCCTCCTGTTGTCTGGCAGCAATTTGAAATTGTCTTTTTGTCATTGAAAAGGCAATATGCCATGTTATTTGCTCCGGAATATTACAAAACAGGTTGTAAGACACCGCAAAAATATTCCATCACCCAAAGAAGGCTGCCAAAAAGAGGAAGATAAGCCGTAAAGGAACTGAGGTTATAGCTTAGGATTGAAAGGATCTGAGACGCTTTCGAGCCGAGCCTCCGATGGAAAGTTTCGACGAAATAATGAATGTTACAGCTTGGTAAAAGCTTGCTAAGTCGAATTGTTCTTTGGAGCAAAAAAAGCACCACAATGACATCACAAAATAAACAGTTTTAGTTGGAGGCGGGCTTCTTAATTACAGGTTTAGAACACTAATTAGGGATTGCTGAAGGCGATATTAAGTGAAAAGCTATTTTGGAGCGTTTTTAAGTGTATGAGGGATCCGGAACGTATCCTTTGAAAACAAACACATGATATCGCTTGCAAGAACTAGGAAGAGTTCCAATTTTCCTCATGAATCAGAAATCAACTTTCTTTGTAGTCGTACGCATGGAATTACTTTTTATACCTTAAAACTAGGTATACCTATCGATAAAATGCTAACGAGCAAATAATTTGTGGTATAATAAGGGGTTTATTAATACCGCATGACGGATTCCGAGGGAAAATTATAACGCGTTTATCGGCCGGTATTGTTCGTCACGCAATCCAGTATCGCTGCTCGGTCGAACATTCAGTTCAATATGATGGGCAAAGTCAAAGTGAATGTGAACAAGCTAGTTTGATTGATGAACGCGCTCGTTTAATTCCGTGGCAAACAGGTTCGATTTGTGTTTTGAACACTGGATTCGACTGCATAATAAACACACTCGTTCAGTTCTGTTTGGTAACACTGAGGACTGAACCTTCAGTTCGATCACAGGCGGCCCAAGCTCATAATACGAGGAGTTATGAGCAACTTTCTGAGAATGTCAAGAATCGGAAGACACTCACGAAAAATCGATTTTTCTTTTATTTCTTCAAAACATACCTTGGGGTGAACTTATTCAAAGAAGACTAGTTTAAAGTTTCAACGATTTATTTTACAGCCAAAATTTAGGAAAGTTCGAAATTTGCATATAATGGCGGTTTTCGCGGCTTAAAATGTTCAAATTTCACGCTTCTTTGCGAAAACAGCTGACAAACAACAAATAGGAAACCGTTAACCCGCAGGAAAAGATGGTCTGCGAAGATAGTAATGTTTTAGATGTAAATTCTGCATATTATTTATTCAGGTAACACAAGCTACCTGCTTCCAGTAACGCTCCCCCGCTTAGCAAGGAAATTGCAAAGAAATTGTTTTCTGCACATTATTTATTCAAGTAACGCAAGCTACTTGCTTCCAGAACGCTTAGCAAGGAAATTGCTTCTATTAAATTAAGTGACAAAACTACTCTGTGTACATCAATAAAGGCTTAGTTACATTTGTGTCATTCTTTTATTTTTCTTATCTGAAACAGTTTCTATATTTATAAGCTTAAAATATTTCTTTTTAAATACATCATCCAATTTCCTATCCCGGGGATATTAGGAGAAATTCCTTCTCATTTAATTGTTTTAAAACCTTACAATCACATCTCTTGAGTAAGTTTGATATTTGCCTGCGACGTTTAACGCGTCAAAAAAGCATCAGACATTTATTATTAACTTATTGAAGTTGCACTCAATAGTTTTCTAATTTTCTTGTTAATACAAATCAAACACATTCATTTCCTTTTTAAGTTGTTGCAATATCTGCCAAAAGCGGCATGACAAGATATGCTGTAAACATTAAATTTAAAATTTTGTGTCAAAAAAGTAAAGAAACATAATTATTACATGATTCTCAGTAACAGCAGCACAGAGTTCACCCGTTTTATTGCTTTCCTTTTTTCCCTTCTCTTCTATTTCAACTTCGCCGTCAGCCATTGTTCTTTGCTTGTCGTTGTTGGGAAACGCTTTTAATGAGCAGCACTGGAAAACAAATCAACATTGTTTTCATGGTGGCTAAACTGGGAAACATATGTTTCGGATGTAAAATTTGTGTCTGGGAAGCAAAAATGTTTTTGATTCCAGGCAAAAACATTTTTTTGTTTCCGAGCAGCAAAATTTTGTTTCCGCAACATATGTTTCCCGCGCGGCTAAACTGGGAAACATTTGCCTCCGCAAGAATGTTTCCGCAACAATGTTTCCTAGTTTAGCCAGGCCTTTAGCCCTCATGAGTTTTGACTACTTCTAAAACCTAATCATAACAGCAAAATTTGGGCGTCATAAGGGACTGAAATGACTAAAACAAAGGCTGTGCCGTTTTAGTTAGCAAAGACTGGTGATATACGAGCAGCAAAAGCAAAGCGTATTTTTTCGTGTGAGATTTCCATTTTCAGCTCGCTCCTTTTTGTGCTTCTAATCACACAATCACTCTTACCAATATTCGAGTTAAATGGAGGACAGAATTTGCATTCACTGTCACGGGTGTTATCATCTCTACTGTGTAACTGACGATGTCTGGAGATCAGACCCGGATAGTCGCTGCTTTAACTCACTTTCTTTCATCAACACAATAGTAACTTGGAGAAACCAACTCTTACCACCAGCAGACAGCCCTTTTTTGATTAGTAGTGTAAATGCCCCAATACTAGCAGATTTGTTTATCTTGACAGAAAAAAAAAATGTGCTGTGCCGCCTTATTTTCCTAATTTAATCGTTTGTTGCCTTTGCTTCTTAAGTAAAATATATTTGAAAACATTTTACATAAAACCAAATACCATATGAAATACGGCGTTACCTTTGTAATGTGAAACCGAGGGAAAGTAACATAACGACATAACATGTGACCTCTCCTGACCGCAAAGGTCATTTGACTTGTTTATTCAGTGAACGGGGACCGATTTATTTTAATGCCCATGAGTCGACATGAAGTATATAGATATGAGAAACTGATTTGCTACGTTTTGAAGTGTGTATTCTCATATTTTTAAAGGACTCTTGACTAAGCAAGACGATGAAAAGAGCCACAACTGCGTGTGCGCCCCCGGGGTGTGTGACAACAAATAAAAACATTGGCGACCTTTTGCATAAGCCATTCTTCGCGCGGCACTATTCTCTGCCGCCTCGCCAGCCGAGCGTCTTCGCTCGGCTGGCTCGTTGGCAAAAAAAATAAAGCTACAGTATAAAGTTGTCAATACGGGTGTTTATATTAGCTCTTAACCTGTATGATAATGCGAGTTTTATAATGCTCAGGCGCTGCGAAAGTTCGTAATGTATTGACAATTATTTAAATTTTTAGATTTAGATGCTTTCAGAGTTTTAGGTTCTTTGAATCCACGGCCGGAGGGCCGTAGATTCTATGTCATCGAGCGTGTCCGTTAACCAAAAATGTGTAGCAAAAGAATATTCGTGCCTAATCAAACTTCAGTTGCGCGAAGATCGTTGCCCGAATGACCGAATGTGCGATTGAGAAGAACGTTATCAAGAGAGATTGGTCATGATTGATTTGTCGGTTGACTTTGGGTTACTCAAATCTGTGAATGTTCGCAAGAGGGAGTTGCTTGTCAAAACCGGAAAAAATGGGAATTTACTAGCAGAAACATAACATCTCGAAGCATTAAGAATGACTACGATCTCTAAACGCTGACCTCACTTTAGACATTGCAGACTCATTTTCCCACGCTCTTCGAAGTGACCCGAATTGGCCAGTACACTGAAGTTGTAAATATTTTTTCAATCATATAACCAGGCACAGCTATCACCGAGTGTGGTAAAAATAGTTCTCGAATGATTTTAAGCTGTTTCCGAAAGGCTTTGATTGAAAATATGATTGTTACGGGCCTTCAAAGCGGCTATCATGCAAATAAACTGCACATTTTCAAATTGATGTTTTTTTTCATGTTTTCGTACAACGCGGAACTCAATGTTATACACCCTTTCAATAAGTCGCGGCGCCATTTTGAATATTACATTTATGACGTCATTCGCGGAAAGTAACCTGTCATCTTGCGGTCATCGTCTAAAGAAGAGTACAATAAATTAGGCAGTCAATGACTGCACGTGGCTACTGCTGGTATTATTTAGATCACTGCAGTAAAACAAATCATATTGCAATAAAAGGGGGTATAAAACGAGCTAATACGAAAACGTTTTTGCACTCGTAGCTTATTAAAAACATGCCGACTTGTTCGAGTTGTTTCTTGCACCGCGCAAAATATGCCGATCTACGAATTTGTAAGATAAGACTCTCGGTAGTTTGAATTTAATATCTTACCTCTAAGTTTGTCGGCTTTAGATAAAGGGTGCAGAAAAAAAAACACCGTGATTTCGAAGTAAAATTGAACGGGAAAATTAAAACTTCGATTGTGGGGGTAACTGTGCGAGATTATTGACGAGCCAATGTTCTTGCCAAGTTCTAAGCGGGAAATTCTGCATTGACAATAGTACTGCCAAATTTATTTCGCTGGTAGTTCAAATATACTTAGCAGGCTTAGCAATCGCCAATTCTTTTGAAAAAAACTGCGTGTGACTGCTAAAGAAAATCATGTTGCGTGACACGAACTAGACAAGTGAAGCCAAAATAATAGCAAAACAGGCTGCCGCATCTTCGTTTATAAATGAGCTCCTTCTTAAGAATACTCCTGCCTTGATTCAATAAAAATATGTAGCCTGGTTATTTCTTCGGAAACTGCGTTCGGAGTCCCAAATTCTCGGAAGTTATTTTCAAAAAACACAACTTGAAAGTTTATGCAAATTATGTGCAATGTGATTTGACTCGTTGTTATTAGACTGTTGTTTTCACGAGTGAGTTTAGTCCAGTTTATCATGATTCGTCTTTGTTCTCTCGAAAGAGATTATTCGCTCTTCAAAGGAGTTATAACTCTTGGAAAGGGTTCAAGATAGCAGCACGGCAGATATGGCTGCACAATTCACTTGGATCGCCACGACCAGTAAACGAACTCCGAACAATCTTGACAATTTCTGCTAGCATAGGCACAGCCGGAAAGTGTTTTTAAAATACTACATACATGCATACCCGGCAGTCTGAAGTTATTCTGGAATTTCCACGTAAAAACTCCTCAAGTCCTTCTAAAAACTGTAGATCTTTGTTTAGATATGTCAAGCGATTTCGATTTTAATTTTTGCTATGTCCGGTTACCAGTCGAGCAAAACCGAGAGAACACCTACTTTATCAATTCTAGTATTCGTTCGTTCGTTCGTTCATTCATTCTGAACGCTGGGTCGATTTCTATTCGATTATTCGTCACGAGGACGGAATAGTTCCAAACTTGGACACACTATTATCCGAGATAAAACTGAGAAGGCAACCTTTTTATTAGGCTCAAATGGTTGCAATTGTGCCGTTCCTTTGTGTAATTCGTATGGGGATTTATTCGACAACAGCTGCAAGAGGAATGTGACTTATCACAAGATAAGAAGTGCACCAGAACTGAAGAAATGAAAACTTTCCGCAAATGACGTGAAAAATTTAATATTCAAAATGGCGCCGCGACTTATTAAAAGGGTGTATAGACAGGATCGATTCTAAAACGCTCTGTTGGCAAAAAACTATCTTAGGTTGACATAAAGTTTATTAAAATAATTTTTTCATACGGAAGTTATGGATTCTTTCAGTATCAAATACCGACAGATCATACAGGAATGTTTGCTTCAAATATATAGAGAAGAGTAAGGGCCTGTTTACATGGAAGGAGGGTGCCCCGGTTAACCAAGCTACCCGGCTAACTAAGCTACCCTGGGAGGGCCAACCTCTTATACGTTTCTTTAGAAACGCATGCATTCAAGCTGTCTACTTGCCGGGGGCACCCGGCTAGGCGGGATAGCTTTTTACCATGTAAAGGGTTCGTGCCGGGCTATGCCGGCTAGCCGAGATGCCGAGATAAGACATGACCGCGCGAGGTGAATTTTTTCGTAGTTACCATTTTCCAGTATAGTTACCATTTGCTCAAAAGATGGCCCACACAGCCCATTCACTATCCCGGCTAGGTGAGTTGCATGTAAAGGGGGTCTATGTGTCAACCCTTGTAGACTGGTAGCCCGGTTAGCCGTTCACCCTCCCTCCATGTAAACAGACCTTAAGTTCCGTGTCGTCTGTTCACCATCGTTTAAGCTTAACAGGATAGATCAGGATAATATTTCTACACTATCTCTAAGGGATGTCATTGGTTTTAAGACGCTAGGGTTATTGACGTCTTATACGAAAATTATACCAGTTACTAAAGTTAGCATTTTATCTTTGGCCACACGACAGGACACGCAAAAGTTTTCCGCGTTCACTGCCGTTACCGTCTTTACCTTCCCGTCCTTGCATCGTTTAAAAGTCCCAAATGTTACTTGCTAACAATGATACAAGGACATAAATGCTAAGCAGCCAAATTTTAAAACAATATTTCACGATAAGACCAAAGCTCCGCAACTTGTTTTGTACTATTGTGGTTATTCTCCATTTACTAACCTAGTGCCCTGTTGAAATATTGCTAAACAATGTAGAACATGCAGAATCTGCAATCAGGACAGCTACACCAGTAGGCGACATCAGATGGCGCAGAAATCACGATTTCATCGTGTTCGCGCTAATTCGTTCCTCTCTAGGACTATCGAATCCCTTTCGACGGATTATGCAGCCCTTTAGTGGGATTATTCAGCCCTTTTAAAGTAACACGCATTCCTTTTGAACGATTACGCACAATACAGTATGTTGTCAGCGCACAACGCAAGCAGTTCCACTGTGGTTATATCATAGCTCCTCTTAAGGAGAATTGACTCTGTTAGTAGAGTACAAACAAAAAATTGACGAATCATGACCATGGAAAACACGTCCACAGAACCTATGCCTGGTCATTATGGAACTAGTATTTTTTCTGCAAATACTTTGAGTGAAAGACAGTCTTGCTAGTGTTTACACCTAAGGCAAGGTACATGTAAGCGTAAAGTTGCTGCATCTGGGGAAAGAGACAGATATCCACCTTTATAATCCATCAAATCTTTTCGCTCGCGCGCGATTGGTCTAAACACGTCACGTGACTGAATATTCCCCAGCCAAAACTAGAGGATATCCGAGATTATAATCCATCAAATACTTTCGCTTGCGCGCGATTGGTCTAAACCTGTCACGTGACCGAATATCCCCAACTAAAACTGGGGGATAACCGAGAATATACCCCAATTTTCAAACCGACTTCTGGAAATTAATAGGGAGCTTAAGCAACCACGACGACGACAGGGCGGACGACGACCGGAAGTAACGTGAAAGTCAGTGCGCAAGCGCGACCTAAGAATTTCGTCGACGACGTCAAAGGGAGTAGTTTCACGTCGTCGTGCACTTAGCTGAACTTGAAGAGTTATAACCGCCTGAAAGGAACGAATTTACTATCGTTTGGCATAGCTATCAACTGGTTGAAGTTTTCATTCTTTTGTGTGGTTGTTTTGAAATTCGCTGGTCGATTTGTTGACTACAGAATTGACTTGAACACTTTTCATCCCTGACACAGAAGTGACAGCTATCACAAGTCAGTAGGAAAAACCAACGTGTAAGCGGCTGAACTTTATTTTAGTATATTTAATGAAAGCTTAAAACTTATTGTTTATCATTTTTTTCTTAAAAAGAACATATTGCCATATAATATACCTTTTTATATAGTAACCCAAGTTACTCTCGCATTTTGATTGGTTCTCGCCTATGATCTATTAGACGACAGATGCACGATTGACGTCATCATTACGGAGTTTTTCCCTCTGCCGTTTTAAAATGAAGGAAAGTTTTGAGAATTAGGATGATATTTTACCTGACTGGGCAAAAGATAAGGTACAAAAAAGTCTTGCGAGGAATTGAACAGGTTTGAGAAGCCAGAAAACGAAAGATAAAGCCGTTCCTTTTTTAAAAATGATACAGAAATAATTTTCTAGCAGCCTCAGTCTTGGTAAGCCGAGAACCACTCCGTTATCTCGAATTTAACAAACTCAAAAAAAAATGTTTCTTTGGATTAATTTATTTAAAAAATTTAACTTTTCCCAGTGTCAAAACAACTGTTGACTCACTGATTAATGTCAGGAATGAAACATCAAAACATCACTTCTTAAAATCGGTAAAATAAAATACATAACCTTGCTTTCCGATGCGAATGTTCCTGTCCGTTTCAGGCCACAGCAACGAGCTAAGTATAGCTAACCACAGCTCACGGTCAAGAGTATCGCAGCTAAAATGTGTCTCCGACACTATAGCAAGCTGATTTGAGAATCACCAACCACAGAAGACAAAAATCTCCATTGTCATTTACGCTCCTTTCATTCAAAACTCGAATCAAATGGCCTCTAGGTTGACCGCAACCACAAGTTTTCCGAGGGTATTTTTTCAACTCCTGCAATTTCCAAGCTTTTTGGCTCACAGGGCTGCTCCAATGAAACGGACTTGATTATGCCAGCATTTTCTTCAAGATTTGTAGATTTTGCAGTTCAATTCTGCTTTCGCTGTAAGTTTTCATTCCACGAGAAGCGACGCTCGAGTCAGGTTTGACAGTGGCGTGATTTTTCTCGACTAATCACAATTCTTTGTTGCGCATAGCAGCCAATGAAACTGCTTCATTTTGAATGTATAGATCACGTCAAATGGCTTTTTCTCGTGCAAAGGCGGGGCCAAGGTGGGGCGAAAGGCCGGCTTTCGCGTTATGTTAAAATGTTTTGAAACAAAAAAGGCTTTTCGTTATTATATAAAACACATAGATTCCATGTTACCGTGCGTCTGATTCAGTAATAGATCACAGAAGACGTCAAAGTGTGGTAAGAACATCAGTGACACACTCGGCTACGCCTCGTGTGCCACTTTTTTGTTCATACCACATTTTGACATCATCTGTGATCTATTACTGAACAAACGTAAGGCAACATGGAATCTATTTGTTAAGTAGGCCGCTTTATTACTCTAAAACGTGATTCTATTTTTATGAAACTGTCGGAGAAGCTGTTTTAAAATCTTGCACTTAGTACTGGATTCAGCTCGCTAGAAAGATTTTAGTATGCTGCATAGTGTGTTTACTTTTATGTTCTGTGAATCTATTTCCAAAATATTTAATTTTAGCCGTACAGCTGAAAAAATGAACCATGCGAAGCGACAACGCTGCCGTTTCTTACACGTCGATTGCTGATCGCTCGAATTTCATGTCTGATTGTAAACCTGAATACAGGCGCGTTGAAAAAATGGAAAGTACATCAACCTTAAACGAAAAAAAAATCAGGAAAACATGTTTGAATTATGTGGGTGAAAGCTCCAAAATTTTCAACGAAAAACAGTGTTCGTAAAATTTAGTTTTTTTGTAATGTTTACGGTGTCTTAATTCAATAGATTTATTTCGTGACTCCGCCGCCGCAGTCTGAAAGTTTGTCAAATATCGAGTAACTTGCTGTCGATCTCAAGCGAGCTGTAAATTTCCCCACAAACTTTGACAGGTTTAATACAACCAAATGTATGGACAGATCAAAAGTGGAATAATGGATTTGTAGCACTACGCCGGCCTCGCTGCATTTGGCCGACACGAAAATAAGCATGATATGGTTATGTGCTGAGATGATGCAACTACGGTTCTAATTTAACAGCATGCAGTAGTCAAAGATGACCTCAAGTATTCCAGTCGATCAAAATACTTGTATAATCCATGCTGAATAGCAAATCTTTCAACCGTGTATTCTGTAATTCGGCGAGACTCTTCAGTACAGTGCTGTACTCGGCGTTTTCATCAAAAGTCAAATTCTGGGTTAGCTTCGTATAAGGAAACGAAAAGCCTGGATTTTGTTTTTGGCTCTATGTTACCAGAATTACCAACTCCTTATCGCCAAAAAAAATCTGACTATGACTGAGATGAATAAGCGATGTCCATACTAGATACGGAGCGAATTTGAACGAAATTCTTTAGTCGTCGTCCTTGAGCATCCTCCCTGCTTAAGTTTCATTTTGTCGAGGAAAACGACGTTCTCGTTCCAGTCCCTCCGCGCATACTTAACGTCGTTGTCGTCTCTTTCGTCGTGGTTGCTTTAGCTCCCTAATGTCAGGATGGCAGAACGGTTTGCTGCCGTAACATAAGAAGAAATAAACCTGATGGTCGATAAAGCAATACCATTTAACACACAAAAATCCACTTCCTACGCACGTTTTTGACGGTAAGCTGTTTATAAACGTTTTGTCTAATTTGTAGCTTGACACAATGTTCATATATAATATATAGATTTAGGGCAGCCTAAAAGCGTAGCTCCTTGGCTGGGTTGTTCAGTGCCCGATTAAGCTAACCCAGGAAAAGGTAGAAATTTGATTTGAGTTTTGCAGCTTTCCAGTGAGATGTTCTGTTTATTATTTGGCTTTCTGTTATGAGTTTTATAATCACCATATACACAAAACAAAGCAGCAAATAAAATTTGCATAGGTAAAAAAGTTGTAATTCGAATAATTTTCAATCCTGGGCTAGCGTTAACCGGCTTCCGAAATATCCTGCCCTGTTTTCAACAAGTTAACCTGACATGAGCCCGCAATACAATCAAAAACCAACATTTGGTCAGCGATCAACTTCAAAAAACACGTGACCTCGATGAGTTGTAGACGTGAGCCCACTATATGATACTGGTCAATTGCTCATAACATGGATTTCCAATAACAAAGAAGTACATGGCAAACCAAGGCTGCATGTCTCTGTCAACCTATTATTTGGAGGATGGCCGCCATCTTGCTCGACTCCACCGTCGTCGTCGTTATTGTTGTCGTCGCCGTCATGCGTACGCGCCCACGAGCAGTACCGCTAGCCATGATAACCATGAGAAAATCAATTTATGGGTTTCCTTCAGTTTCCTATATGGGTATGGGGCTCCGCTTGGCGGCCCTTCGGGCCGCTGGAGCTCCGCTACAAGTTCGCTGCGAGATTTTCGCTTGCCTTCACCCAAGTTTCACTCTGTTCAACAGTCATTGAATTGAAAGAGTGACAGAAAAATACATGCTAATACATAGATTTAGGCCAGCCTAAAAGCGTAGCTCCTTGGCCAGATTGTTAAGAACCCAATTAAGCTAACCCAGGAAAAGGTACAATTTTGATTTGAGTTCTGGAACTTTGCGGTGAGGTTTTCTGTTTTGAGTTTTTTGAACACAAAAGAAGCAGGAAAAAACATTTGTATAAAGAAAACGTTATAATTCGGATAAATTTTATCCTAGGCTAGCGTTAGCTGGCTTCAACAAGTTAACCTGACATGAGCCCGCGATCTAATCGAAAACCAGCATTTGGTCAACGCAAGTTGCAGACTTGAGCTCGCGATATGATCACGTGATACTGGTCAGCAGATACCTTGCTTTTACAGGTGTCAATTGCTCATAACATGGATGTCCAATATCAAAGAAGTATACAGTAAACCAAGGCTACATGTCTCTATTAACCTATTATTTGGAGTATGGCCGCCATGTTGTGCGACTCCACCGTCGCCCTCGCCGTCGTGCGTACGCGCCCACGAGCAATACCGCTTCTCATGATAACCATGAGAAAATCAATACATGGGTTTCTTTTTCCTATATGGTTATGGGGCTCCGCTTGGCGACCCTTCGGGCCGCCGGAGCTCCGCTAAAAGACGAAAAACTTTTAGCCACTCTTCTTCTAGAGTATTTATAATTTTCTTTCAGCCTGGCGAAAGGAGAAGGCCATCAACAAGTCATTGAACGAGTTTGCAAAAGAGGAGCTCGTAAATATTTTGCGTAGCTTTTACGTCGAAGCTCGCTCCCAGGACGGCAGTATCATTACTGACAGGGATTTCAAACCTGCGAATGAGGCCCTAAATGTTCACCTGGTCGAGCTTGCTCGCGAAGGAAAAATTTCGTCTACGAAACACAAACCAGCGCTGATACCTCAAGACGTCGAAATTCTCTACGAGAAGAAGCAGCTCGGGCTAGAAACACCAGTAAGTTTACTGCAAACAGTCTGGTTTAACATCATGCTGCACTTTGGAAAACGCGGGCGAGGAAACATGAGGGGGATGACGCCTGAGATATTCAAATCTATAAATCAAGCTCCGGCCTCGAGTACATCACACTTGTTGAAAGGGCCACGAAGAATCACCAAGGAGGCCTCAACAGCTGAGGCTGCAGCTGTCATGTCAGAGATACCGGGAAATCCTCGCTGTCCTGTGGTAGCTGTGAAGACGTACTTGTCGAAGCGAAACAAGCAACGTCAAGCCCTTTGGCAAAAACCAAAAAAACGCAAAGCGAGGAAATTCAGCCCTGCAGAAGATGTCTGGTACTGCAACGCACCTCTAGGAAAGCACAAGTTGGAGAACCTTCTTTGTGAAATGTTCAAAAAGGCAGGATTGGCTACTATCTACACTTCACACTGTTTGAGAGCAAACCTCTGTAACCATCTTGAAGCCATCTGGGCTAGAAAATGCCAGAGTTTACATTTTACATTTTATGCTTTACATTTTATGCTTGTATTTTACATTTTATTCTGTAAGTAATGTTATCAATATTTCAATTTAGTTTCATATTGTAATTATTTCCACACGACCCCACAAGCTCTAAGCTTTAAACCTTATCGTGTTTAAATAAAGGATATGACTGAGAGTAAAGTCGGTGACAGGCCATAAGAGCGACTCAGCCGTTGAAAACTACCACAAACGTCCTACCCTCGAGCAGCAAGTTCAATCCTCAGCGACTTCGTTGCTGGCTCCACGCAATGTCAGGTTAGCAAAGAAACAGCTCTGATAGAAATCCAGCAAAACCAATCTGTGGAGCATCCGGATTTCAAGTGCTGACCACTTCGACATCTTCACAAGTCACCAGCTCATCGTACGTGGAGCATTCTGTTAACCCCAGTGGGCAATCGTTCTCGGCTGGTCAATTTCACAATTGCATATTCAATATAAAGTACTGTTTCAACTGAACCCGAAATGAAAAGACCAGAAATGCAAACTGGTTGCGGCTGTTTCTTTCACGGCGGTCATTTCACGTTTTACAGAATGAGACGCAGTGTAAACTGTAATCGTACCCGCAACTTGTATCTTGCTTTTGTCTTTCACGGAATTAAAGAAGTATGTTTACCTTTCAATGAAAAGCTATACTTTTTACCCGGCCGTATTCTTCTAACTGAAGCTAAGTCTGTTGGAAAATCTCGAAATGAATGTTGAAAGACGTTGGAAGCCAATTGGCAAACTTTGACGTGACTGACCCATGACGGACTGACAGAGTTTCGCGCCGGTGTAGCGAAAAATATTTGAAGAATAATAAACACATTAGCCTCCATTTGACTTTAAAAATATGCACGAATATTTGTCCTTGGACATTATCTGTTCCTCGAAGCTCACAGTTTTCCTCGAGCTTCGCTCTCGGAACAGATAATGTCCGCGGACAAATATGTGCGCATATTTTCGTGCCAAATGGAGGCTTATTTGTTTATTTATAACCCACCCATTAATTTTCGCGTGGTTTTATTGGCTATTTTACGTCACGTGATGTAAATTACCGGACAGTAATCACGCAATAACCCCCGCCCGCGTCGATATTTGTCCTCCGATTGTTTCCGTCGAGGAGGAACATAGTCAGCACAAGAATTTCAACCTTTCTTTTCTCTTATTTAACATGGAAAGAAACCAAACTAGTGTTATTGCAATTGAGTCTAGCGACAGTGACATTGAAAAGCTGATGACAAGTGCTGTTCCGGAAAGTACAAAATAGTCACCCAAACAGGCTGAAGAAAGTCACGAGTAGACCTTTAAAATTTAGTCTTACGAAAATTTAAACCGAGTCATTTTATAAAATAGAAATTCAAGAGGCCCTGCGCCTAAGAAACGACCGATGATTTCCGGCTAAAAGATAGAATCGGCCGATTTTTATCTCCCAAGTAGAGGTTACGGAATATTATTTAAAAATGAATTTCTTTTGTTTCAGTTTCGCTTTAAATCAAAAATATCGAGCCGCAAACTTGTTCCGTCTGATAGCCGCAAAATCGGGCCGAAAATAAGCCCCCGCAAAAAACGGTTCAGAAATCACTATCGCAACACCAAATAATAAAAAACTACATAGTGTTGAAGAAAAAGGCCTTTTAATGCAATATCATTCGATAAACATCGAAAAACTGCCGAAGCAATAAAAAATAAAGTTTCAAATATTGCATAGAAAATGAGATGGAGCGTTGGAGCTGATTTTAAAATAAACATTTCTCAAAAGCCCAACGCTTTTGAAAGCAGTTACAGTGATGAATCGGACATTGGAGAGATATCCATCACGTTTCCGGAAAAACATTTTTCGGCCAAAGAATATTGACCTTGTACAAAGCGTTCAAAGTTACCTTGTTTGCCGTTATCCTGCGACTTCGGCGAAACGCTTCTCTTTTGCCAATATGGCTCGTGGATAGCATGATAAACGCCACTTTAAACCTTGCTAGGCATTCAAAGACCATCCTTAGTAGAAGGACTTAGACCTAAAAGAGATTGGAAGATGAAAAATACGCAGACAAATAAAATAACTCGAACGATTGGCGTGGAGGAAGGAGAGAAAAATTCCAGTCGCACTTGAAAACATGTAGCCGGCAGAACTGTCAACCATGTTGAAACCATTTTTACGCAGAAGCCAGAAAAGTCAGTGGAAGGAGAACCATACAGTCGCAACACTATGAGAGCCAATTCGTTCCGGGCTGGACAGATTTTTTTCTGGTTCCCTTCAAAGAAAGACGTTGTCCATTATTCGGGATAAATATTCAAGCCGGCAAACGAAGCTCTACATCCATCACTGAAAGATCTTGCGCGACAGGGATTGATTTGTTCTACAAAGCACAAGCGTCCAATTTCCAGCGAAGACCTTGAAGTTCTCTATGCAGCAAATCAACTTGGTCTGAATGCCCCAGAAAGTTTTGGAAATTCGGCATGGTTTAACATCATTCTCTACTTCGCAAAGAAAGGCTGTGAAAACCAACTCGAGATGAAACCCGGTGATCTTCAGTTCAAAACAACAACAAGCCGGCTGGAGTTCATCATCTCAAGCGAGAGAGCGACGAAAAATCAGACCACCTTCAAAGTGCTCCAAATTTTACACATTCTCTGTTTCACGGATGTAAATTCTGAGACTTAAACACGTTTCTTTCTAATCACGTTTTTGAACAGTACGTCGAAATATATGAACCAAAAACACCAAGTTTTCGAGTTTTTGATCCAAGGGGCGTTACGAGAATTAATTTCACATGACAGCTTGTCAAATCTGGTCCAATCACAGTGGAAATAAAGTTAGTTTAACCAATCAAATTTACTTTGCTCCCTCACGTCAATCACGCGCATTCGCCATCAGATCACCAATGGCGTTTTTACCATGTTTACGAGCGGTTGAATTGCGAAATGAAAATTAATGGAAGGGTTATAAAATAAATAAACCCCTTCCTGGCTTGCTGGTATGTAGACTGATAATGTCCTTGGCTGAGAGATTGTCCTCAGAATTTCGCATTTGCCCTCGAAGCTTCGCTTCTCGGCCAAATGTTCATTTTTCGGACAATCTCTCAACTGCGGACATTATCAGCCGACGTACCCGCCGCCTGAAGGGGTTTATTTACTAAATATATCCCAATTTTCAAAACTGGGTGCGTTTGGAAAAAGATTTGAAGGATAATAAAAATACGATAGCCTCCATTTGGGGCGAAAATATGTTCGGATATGTCCTTGGACATTACGTGTTCTTCGAAGCTCACAGTTTTCCTCGAGCTACGCTAACGGAAAACTGTTCTCTTCTCGGAACAGATAATGTCCGCGGACAAATAGCCTAGCATATTTTCGCGCCAAATGGAGACTATTGTTTATATATTACCGTGTGAAGCAGTTTTAAAATTAGTTAAACGCAAAAAAGTAACAGGCATAATTAAAAATTTCTTTAAAAAAAGTGTTCCCGTTTCGTCTGTTTTTTTTTTTTACTGTGGCTACCAGATGTAAACCGTGATTGTCAAGTTTGCTCATAAAGAAGAGTCTTTTTACCCGATTTTACTTAAGAAAATCCGAACAAGAAAAATATTAGTTTTCTGGAGGAGATATAAATGTTATCCATTATTTTTGTCGAGTTGTTTGATGAGTAAGAACTACTTCTTGTCAGAAAGGACGCTTTTGTTATCTGGAGACATTGAATTAATCGCAGGTCCTCCAATAGACTGCAGAGATTCCTATTGTACTTACCTATGGCCGTAGATTCATGTGGTCCTCGAGCACCTATTTTGGTCACGTGACTGGTCAAATATGGCCGTGATTCAAAACATTTGCAGGGCTCTTCAATGGAACAAACCTGTACAAAACACTTATTCCTAGGAGGTCTAGTTTTTAAAATACAACGGTTAGAAACCTTCCTTGGCAACAAATTCACGACCAATTGGTAGATAAGAAGGACCCCCGTTAAAAAATATTTTAAATTGTTAAAAAAAATAAATAATTGAGAGAATACAAGTCTGACCGAATCCAAATTTGCAATAAGCCAATTAGAAGGGGAGTTTTGTGTCTCGATTTCCTGTCATATCAAGTCACTGACTTGATATCCCTACGGTGTCACTGTCAAATTGGACGACTTTGGGTCGCACCTAGTCTGGTACGGTTTGGCGTATCTGGTTTGTTTGGTCTCTCCATGGATATTTTGGCTTGAGTACATCTCACTGAAATACGAACCATGACTTGGCCGATCTCCCCTGATATAACACTAAAACGTACCGAAAAGGTACGATTAGGTATAGATACCAAGGAAAATCTCAGCTCCGGTCAGTGAGGTGATCAGTTTCTAATTCACATGAACTTTTTATATGACTATCTTTTGATTTTGTCTAAAGGAAATCAATGTCAATCACTGGACTTAAAATCAGTATAATATAGCAAAGCCTGATTACTTTATGAATGTAATGACCATTTTATAATTTTGATTGTTCTGCAGAATCTTAACGATCATGGCACTAAACTTTACCATGGTTACCCCTACTAACACTACAACGTCCATAGATGAACCGCAGACCTCGTCCGTTAACAGAGAGCTCTTGTTTCTCGTATCCATTCTAATCTTCTTCTTTGGAGTTGCCGGTAATGGATTCATCTGCTACGGATTTTGCCGTTTTCACCAGCTGCGCACTCTCACTAACTACTTTGTTTTCAACTTGGCCATCGCCGATCTACTGTTAATCTCGACCCTTGCCGCATGGATCGTGCAAGATTTGCGGGGAAACCCACAAGACGAGAGATTCCTTGGTGCGTTGCTCATTAACATGGACGTGTTGTGCTCTTCTGCGTCCATGCTAAACATGGCAGCTGTTAGCGTAGACAGGTATTGCGCTGTGACGTATCCCTTTTCCTACGAGCAGATTATTACCAAATCACGCGCCCACAAGGCGACCATACTTATTTGGGCATACTCTCTGGTCATGGCGGCAATTGGCGTCGCCAGATTTCTCGTGATGAACCACTCGGCCAGCCAAATATTCGTGACGGCGCTAAGTGCTATTAGCTTTGCGATCCCAGCAACGATCATGATGTTTACACATTTGTGCATTTTCAAAATTGCTTGGGCTACAAAGCAGCGGACCCAGCAAGACCTGCGTGAAGGGGAAAGTGGCCGCGGCAACGAGATTGGCAAAACACTTAAGCTTTCTTTCAATACGTTAGTTATCTTAGTTCCCATGGTAACTGCCTGGGGCATTTTCTACGGGGTTACGGTACTGGAGGCGCATTGCCTGAATTGCTTTCAACTCTCTCCTCAGTTCTCTGTCACAGTTGGACTTTTACCGCACGTAGCAGCGGCTATTGACTCCATAGTCTATATACTCGTTACACGTGACCTGCGGTTGAAACTGTGCGCTCGTTCTGCAAACTGAGCCCAGAACACTTTCGTCAGCGTCTGCGTGTGCACTTGTCAGATTTTAAAGGAGCTTAATCGTGGTATTTTGAGTAATTTTGACCAAAGAGATAACAACAAATCATAAAATAACAAGGTTGATTAAGGATGGAGAGGATTAACACGGACTACAAATGCGTACTTGAAACTGAATTCATGCTTAAGTATTCTGGACTCGCAAACGGTGGCAAAGCTCCTTTAATGTGCATTCTACTTGAGAAAATATTTTTTAGATGGAGGGATAAGTGGTATCAAATGAAACTTTTGCTGTCTGTCTTTAGCTCTTTGAACAGTAGAGTGAAAATATTTGTATTTGTGGTAAATAGTAGAAGACATTTTTCTATTTTTATGTGATTTAATTAAAGATTAGAACACAATAACTCAAATTCAGAGGTCAGCTTTGCCGTTTGCCGTCTGCCATAAACGTCATTTTAAACTCTCTAATCTTTCCAGTGTAGCTGCAAAGTAGTTTGGCTTTTTTAATAAGATGGGAAAACGGAAGTTAAGCTTTTGGCTCGGGGTATCAAACACTGAAAGGCCCCAATAACTCATGCGCAAATTGTAAGCGCTAGCAATTAAAGCTATTAAGGTGTGCAAAAACCAGATATTTGGTACGGATTTGGAGCTCAAAGCCGGGGTTTGATCGGAGCCCTCAAGGGAAAAACATATCTATGTTAGGGTTGAAACTCTTCTTGTTCACAGCTTTCCTTTTTCATTTCGTCTCATTCATTGTACTACTTTGTTGCCTGGTAACTAGCGAACATGTATGCAAAGTCATTGCTCCAGGATCGTCATGGATGGAAGAAGTGAAATCTGCCGAGTGTCATGTTACACCGAAAAAATGTCCTTGAAGTTTCCCTGGAAGGCGAGTAAACAGCTGCTACATAACCGTGGCGATATTTCAAAGTTGAGAGAGATGGTGGAGTATTCCCCCTCACCCAGTCACCCCACCCCTTTAACGTCTAAGTCGAATTGTTATTTAGATTTTTTCGGTTAAGAGAAGAGAATCTCCTTGTTTTACACGGAATTGCACTATGTGAACTGTAAGTATTGCCTCTTGTTTTATACTTTATCCTCCAATGCAATGGTGTAAAATTAATTTTGCTATGATGTGAAACAAGGTCAATTTCTTTTGTTTTTTGTTTGTTTTTTTTTATTGTAGAGTGCTGTGAGTTTTATTTTTATTTTTTTTCCGTATGTGTGAGCCGGTGTTCAATCAGTAAAAGTTATTAAAAAAGTGGTTTAAGAAGAAATGTTTTAAGTAGGTTTATGATTTGATTTAAACGATTTAAAAGTTATGGAATGGCAAAATTTCATTTAAAGTTTTTGGGCGCGTTGCACAAATCTGGCAAGCGTGTTAAACTAATCAACTAATCAAAGATATGATGACAGATAGAACAAAAAATGCCATTGTTTTTAGTTCGGACTGAAATTCCCTGAGTTAACAACACTATAAAAGCAAAACAATTCTTAGATTATGAATATTTTAAATTTATATATTTTTTTAATGTCCTAACATGTCAACAAATAAAACTGTTTCTTAACTTTAATGTAATGAACTGGGAATTTTGTTTAATCTGCCAAGCCAAAGAAAAACCCGAACCTCTAAAGTGTCTACTGGATAATCTTGAAGACGGTGCTGGCATAGAGGCATATCAATCTTTCTTAAATAACGTTGTCAAATTTCGAAAAATTGGTTCTCCGCCTGTGGAATTAAAATTGGAAAAAAGGCATATCAGTAGAGGAACTTTGCACTAACAGAGCAGTCTGGCATAAATCATGGCTTTTGTCACCTGAAGTTTGCCAATTCGATGCTTGAGAGGGCTCCACAGAAAATCAAAAAAAAAAAAGTAACGCAGATTCCTCTTCGCGGCCAAAAAAGTGGAAAGAAAGATCAGTCCAGAATGTATGCATCTTTGTAATTAGCATGGAAACGACCTTTACCAGTTTGTGACCCTTGAAGTAGACAGAGATGTTAAAGAAATGGCCGTTCAAATGCAAGATACTCAATTGATAGCCAAATTGGCAGCATGGGATATGGTTGCAATTGAGGCCAGATATCACTCGGGCATACATTAGAAGCTGCAGCAAAACGGCGAAACGAGCACCAATGATGATAGTGCGGCAGAAGTACGTACGTTTGCCGAGTTAATTTCTGGAAAGCTCAGCTGAAACTTTCGTAACCTTCAGGGCCGGATTTTTCAAAGCCTGATTAAGCTAACCCAGGGTTAGTGAAAATTTTGATTTCACTTATTTGTAACTTTTGGGCGAGGCGTTCTGTTTACATCGTTCGCCCTGCAGTTTTAAGCTGTAATAATCTCAAACTACACCAAACGCTCGAGGTGAATAACATTTCAAGACAAGCAAAAATAATGCTGCAGTTAACGGTTAATCCTGGATTAACGTTGACCGGATTTAGAACAACCCGGCCCAGAGGTTGATAAGTCTGTCAACAAAACCTTCTTGAAGAATCGAATCATAGAGCATTATCATGGCGAGATCCAGGTCCACTGAGAACCGATGGTAAAAACACGGTACTGGTATTCAACCAAGGCATAGAGACGCTTTGAAAAGATGCCCTGCAAAAGCGCAAAAAAAAGCGTTCCGTTTTGTAAATGCTGCTAAATATATCCGTAATGATGTCTTCCAGATGTCTTCACTGGGGGAATTTACCTCAGAGTGCCAGCTGAAATCGGTATTACCCGCAAACAAGAAGAAGTAAGAACTTTGTAAACCAGGTTTACGACCTCAGCTTTAGTGTGGGTTACCAAAGAATCGACGATATCTTGAACAATTTAGAGACATCTGTTTGCGACCATTTCAAGTCTGTTGGTGTTGTTGGCCCTTTTTCTTTACAAAGTGGCTTATTGATCACCGTTGAAGCTATTGACAATCTCGATCATGACCCATCCACTACATCGACACAAGACTCATTGCATGGAACTCGGATAGGTTTGTCCCAATTCAATTGCAATTTTTAGCCAAACAGCAGTGCAATGGGTTAATCTTTGTTCATCCAGGTCTGTTCAAGAGATATCACATTGCCTGACACATATTCCTCAGTTCTTCCTTTTTCTATAAACATCAGAAGTAACCTTGTCTGCCACGAGTCAAGGAGGTGTGGAACCCTAAGCATTGATCAGCTTTCTATTGCAAGCTCACTGGCTGAAGCACTGTGAACATCACCATAACGAGGTGCTTACCAAAAGTGTCCATCTTTCATGGGCTGCTTATCACGCATCTGTAACAGAACTGCGCAACTCTTTGCAATGCTTGTGCAGCTTGTTGCCATTGTTTTACGAGAAGGCTGCTACAGTAGCCATGATGAAACATGGGATATTTGTGATAAAGGAGGCCAAGGGATTGAACCCAGGCTACATTCCTGCCACTGTCTGTGATCAGCCTTTTTTACCATTGCAAAAGTTGTTCAGTGGAACTGGCCTGCTTCACGCGGGGAAAATGTTCACGTTTTCATGTTGGGGGCCTACACATTGAGGTGGTTCTGTGGGCCATGTGCAGTGACCTTTTAGCTGCATCTGGCTGGACTACAGCAGTAATTGAGGCAGGGATAGCGTCCGGTGGCACATCAGATGCCTTCCTTAAAGTAGCGCATTTGACAAAAACCAGACGTGTTCACCAAATAAGCTATATCAGTGCTTAATTTATGTAAATACATGAAAATAATCGGTTCGCGTTTGCTTAAAATTATACTTGTGTTAAGTCCATATATATTTAATTTCTGTTTGTTTACTAGGATACCCTCTTGAGTCATTCTAACAGGGTTCTTTATAAGGCAAACATCTAGGCGTCCCTTGATGAACAGCAAGATTGCTCATCCGCATCTGATTTGGATGGAAAATGAAGAACGATAGATGGACACCCCGCTGGACCGTACTTTCAGAAACCTCTAAATCGTGAAGTGAATTCCTGAAGTAGTATGGATGCAAGGCAGGCTGCTTAACTGGTCCTTGCAAATGTTACAAGGTCAATCTACTATGCACTGAGCTCTGTAGTTGCTCTGGAGGCTGCCAAAACACAAATCCTTAGAAATGATGCAACACTGAACAAAGACAATTTACGTTATCTAGCGGAAGGAGTTAAAACTGAAATGTGTAAAACTTAACACAAACACACCTTGGAGTAAGCGTGCTCAGAGCATTATGGGAATGTCACGTGATCAAGATAAATTTCATTTTTATGAACACAAACTTAAAAATGACTCTGAGTATGTAGACTAGTTATTTTACAAAGGAATTCGTCAAAACTGATACGTAATAGGCACATTAATACAACAGCCTCGCTTTCATGTAGGTGTTTGATTACTGCGTAATTTCTATGGGCCTCCTACTCCCCTCCTCGAAGGCAAATCACGTGGCAACCCTTCTAAATTTGTTTTGTATGCCAAAAGTAACATTTGTGCCTAATTTGGTGCTTTTACGCGATTTGTTACGATTTTCGACCTAATAGACCGGACTATTAGGCCCCGTCCTACCCTGGAAAAATTGAAAACGCATCCAATGTTTCGTCTACACTACGCCGGAAAGTTTGAAAACGTAACAGTCACCGGTCTTTTTACATTTGTGTTTGAAGACGGACTCAGACAGGGCAAAAACATGTTTATCGTGACTCAAGGACGTTCGCGCCCAAAAACTTCCCACGTACAGATTTTTTTAAAACTTTGACTGCAGGTAAAACAAATCGAGGGTCAGCGAACTTGTTTTGAAGATAAGACGTCGCACAGACCATGGCATTTCTAGGACTTCCAGTCATTCGAGGCGATTCTGGTCGGATTCATTACTATCGGCATATATTTAAGTTGAAGAATTATATCTAAGCTATGTGCGTTTAACACAGTACATATAGGCCTAGTTGATAGGTCTTTGCTACATATGTCATTTTATTATATACATACTGAGATTTACACACTGAAAAGCCGCAGAGTAAATTTTCGTTCACAAACCGATGTAAACCAATCAAATGTCGCGTATCGCTTTTCCCACATATGAGAAAAGCGATACGTCCAATCAGGAGCCGCGTATCATGTTTTTTCACGAGTGAGCTGCAAGGCAAGTTGAAGTTTTCATTCAAGGCTGGTTGGCGCGGTTTCGTATACCGCACAAGCCATCGCTTTGCGAGTCTGAAGAGAGCAAATAGTTTTTATTCGCATTTCTTCCATCGTTAATATTGAAAGTTCCTGTCTCGGCGAAAGCCATGAGTGAAAAGCGTTTCGTTATCCAGGATTCTTCGGTAGAAGAGTACGTCGAAAGTCTTGAAAAAAAAAAAAAAACACAAGGAAAAACTAAGCGAGACGTAAAACTTTTAAACGTTTTTTAAGAGGACAAAAAAGGAAGAGCGAGATTTGTCAGCAATTACTCCAGATGACCTCGACAGATATCTAGCAGAATTTATTCGCTCTGTCAGACGTAAAGATGGAGAAGAATATGAGCCCTCAAGCTTGAGAAGTTGGCAAGCGTCGAACGGCATTTAAAGAAAAATAGTTACCCAGCGAGTATTTTCAGCGATAGTTAGTTTGAGTTGACTCGAAGATGCTTACAAAGCAAAAGGAACTCTAAAAAGCAGGCCGTGGGAACAAGGACAAAGCTGCTGCCCCCACTGACCGACCAAGAAATCGAAATCCTTTACGAGAAAAACTTGCTGGGACTATCTTCAGGTGAAGCGTTGTTAAATACTCTCTGGCTTAACAACACCATTCATTTTGGATTGCGCGGTTGTCAAGAACACAGACTGGATATGTGCTGGAGCGATGTCAAACTTTGCAAAAGGAAATGAATACTTGTAGTACACGTAAAGGCAAACTAAAACAAGATCAGGTATTGACACTTCAAATGTCTGAAAAGTTTCGCCAAAAATGTTCTCAACTGGAGGTGAACGAGATCCTGTCGCCGTTTACAAAATTTACCGTGAGAAGCTACCGGACAATATGCTGAGCGACGACCCACCATTTTACTTAGCAGTAAACCACAGAAGAAAACAGGATTCTACAAAGAAATGGTTCAAGTCGGCACTTGTGTGCTCTAACAAACTAAATACATTGATGAAGACCATGGCTTCTAAAGCAAACCTAAACAACGAACGACTCACCAACCATAGTGCTCGTAAACACATGATTCAGAAACTGAACGATCACGAAATCCCACCTACACACATCATGCAGTTAAGTGGTCACAGAAACGTGCAAAGCATTACAAACTACAGCAGCTTGAACCTCAATCAACAGAAAAACATGTCAGACATCCTGAGCCGTACATCTCAAACACAGATGACCACTTCAATTTTACAAATACACACTGAAACAAAACAGTGATCAAATGGTTATAAATCAAGAAAAAAGGTTGTTTTTTTCAAATTTTGAACAACTGCTCTTAAAAAAGAGCAAATTGCATTATTTTTTGTTTCAGTAATCAAAGCTTATAAATAAATGCTAACATAAGATATAGATACAATAATGGCACCGTGTGTGGCCCCGTGGCCCAATGGATAAGGCACCTGACTACGAATCAGGGGATTCCAGCGGCCCCTTACTAAACCAGCGGTATTTTAAGTGATTTTAA
>CM042756.1:13913174-13920452 GCA_022496165.2 Catalaphyllia jardinei
GTAGCGATAATCAGCTTTTTCGCGGTAAGACCTTCAGTGACTTCGTTTTACTTTGTGAATTCTCATAATTTGGATCCGCTTGCGTATCCTACCATATTTCTTGTATGTCTCATTATTACGGGAATTGAAGAGTAAAATAATTTACGTTCGGTTGAGCGAAGCGAATTAGAACGTAAATGAATTTTCCGCTGGTATTCCAGTAATTAGTAATGCTCGAATACTTTCACATCTACTATTGCACGTGCTCACTTGTTGTAATTATGCATTAATTGTGATTGGCCAGTCTCTGGTATTTATATCTTCTGTCACCGTTGAATATTCACTCACGCTAGTGATCCACGCAGTTTATACTTCAGCATATATCCCACCCTCCCACCCAGCTTACTGCAGTTGTTGTTTCCCCTAACAGGCCGTAGGGATGCTTCTTACGAAGGCTTCCGCTGCTTCAAATGTGGAAAGTACGGTCACTGGGCCAAAGATTGTCGATCTGCCTTCTGGCCAGGAGGGCACAATTATCAGTCCTGCTATAATTACAACGCCTTTTCCGGACCTTCATACAATAAGCCAGCGGGAGGAATGCAGTCAAGCCAACCAGCTATCAAGTATTGAGGAAGATTTAGCGAAGGTACTAGAAATTGTAGAAAAATTCGAAGTGGAAAGTGATTTTCCTTTAAGCGTGAAGGGGAATTTGAGACATAACATCAAGTTTTGGGAAGCTATTGGCGCCCCTTATTATATATTATCGATAATTGAAAATGGTTACAAACTACCTTTTGCTAGCTCGCCCGGGCCTGTTAAGCTAAGGAATAATAAGTCTGCTAGACTCCATACCGAATTTGTGGAGCAAGCCATCCATGAGCTTCTTCTTTCCGGTCGTATCTGCGTAGTTGCCCAAAAACCCCTGGTGGTTAACCCTTTATCTGTGTCAATACAGCCATGCGGTAAAAAGAGACTAATTTTGGACTTACGCCACGTAAATAAGTGTTTAGTTAAACAAAGGGTGAAATACGAAGATTGGAAGGTTGCCCTTGCTTATTTTACAAAGGGTTCATACATGTTTTCCTTCGATTTGAAAAGCGGGTATCACCATGTAGAAATTTCACGGGAATACCAAACTTACCTTGGATTTTCATGGAAGGCATCAGATTCTGGGGATGAAATATTTTACGTATTTACCGTTCTTCCTTTTGGTTTATCCACTACCCCTTATGTCTTTACAAAGCTCTTGAAACCCTTGGAAAAACACTGGAGATTACAAGGTCTTTGTATAGCTATTTTTCTAGATGACGGTTGGGGGACTGTCCAAGATAGGCAAGACTGCCGCGCCACTGCTCAAGCTGTTAGAAACGACTTGAGCAGTGCAGGGTTTATAGTTAACGACGAAAAGTCGGTATGGGAACCCACACAGGTTCTAAACTGGTTAGGCATTACTTGGAATTCGATCTTGGGCACTTTGAAAATTGTGGATAGAAGGATTACAAAGATTTTGAACACCATTGACCATATTATTGACAAAAAGTTTTTGGTCTCGGCAAGAAGTTTGGCTTCTTTTACGGGTCAAATTATTTCAACGGGTCCTGTGGTGGGTAATATTGGTAGAATTATGACAAGGCATTGTGTCATGTCCACCTTGTGTAGTGACCGTTGGGATACCGAGTTTCACCTCGACGATTACTGTCAGGAAGAATTGTATTTTTGGAAAACAAATCTTATCAATATTAACACTAGATATTGTTTTGCATATACATGTCCTAGTTCATTTGTGTATTCTGATGCCAGCGCTACTGGTTGTGGTTCTGTTATTGGCTTCAATAACGAGTACGTGTGTCATAGAATGTGGACGGATTCCGAGAGCATACAGAGCTCCACCTGGAGGGAGCTTTGTGCGATTGAATTTTCTTTGCAATCTTTTGCTCCTGTCCTTAAAGAATCGCATGTCAAATGGTTTACTGATAATCAAGCTGCTGCCAGAATTGTTGAAGTTGGTAGTATGAAATTAGAATTGCACAGAATGGCGAGAAGAATTTTTGATATTTGTGTTCAGTCAGGGATTTACTTAGACATGCAGTGGATTCCCCGCACTTTAAATCAACAGGCTGATTACATTAGTCGTCTGATAGACGTCGATGATTGGCAGACTACCAATGATTTGTTTTTGTCTTTGAATCATCGCTGGGGGCCGCATTCTGTGGATTGTTTCGCTAATTATTACAATCATAAGCTACCCAGATTCTTCTCTAGGTTTTGGAATCCTAACACTGCGGGTGTCGACTTCTTTATTCAACCATTGAGAGGAGAAAATTGTTGGGTGGTCCCACCTGTTTCAATTGTTCCTAGAGTTCTTCATTATATGAAGTCCCAAAACGCTGTGGGTACGGTTATTCTACCCTTTTGGCCTTCGGCTCATTATTGGCCTCTATTGACGAATAAGTATCTCAGGTATATATCTGGATATAGCACGCATATTGGGAACCAATCCCTAGCGCATGGTAGGAATCTCAATTCCCTTTTAGGATCAAAGCGCTTTAACGGTTATGTCATTGCTCTTAGAATGGAATTTTTGGACTAGACTAGCCTACTGCTGTAACGTCTGGGCAGCCCGTGGTGGCACTCTTACGGCAGCATGTGTGCTTTGATTATTTTTTCAATATTTGCTTGGGCCTTTGGCTATTTATGGTGACTGCACCAGTGACGTTGCCTTTTCGTGGCACTGGCCACATTAGATCAAGGGTGACTGCACCCGTTTGTAACGTATGAAGTGTACCAGTTCTGACTCTGTAGGCACTGGCCTTATTGGAAGATACCATTTTTGGGTACAGCCGCTGGAGGGTGACCTGGCACCTGTCCGATAAGTTAGTTTTCTACAATTAATTGTATGGTTTTGATTCCACTTTACTTTGGAGTGTTTCTTATTTTGTAATTTCAGATACTTAGTTCAAGCGGAGCTTGGGAACCCTTCTTGTTTTCGTCTTCACCTAATTTTCACCAAATCGTGAGCGTCATGTTACAGTCCCGAGCGACCTCTACAACTAAAGTCTACCTTAGGGCTATCAAAAGGTTTTTAGAATGGTGTAAAAGGAAGAATGTAAGTGTTCAACTGCCTTTCCCTGTAAGCGCAGTCTCGCTTTATTTATTTGAAAGCCACCAGTCTTGTGCTTCAAGTGCTTCTTTAATTCAAACTCATGCTGCGCTCAAATGGTTTCACTCGTTTGTGCCTAACCTAGACCGTAATCCTTTGGATAGTGAATTTTGTAAGAATATAATTGAATCAGCAAAGCGGGTCAAGTCTAAACCAGTTTCCAAGAAGAAACCATTTTCCTCCCAGATTATTAAAGATATTCTGGATGCTTATAATAAGGAAGGTTCTAATTTAAAAGATATTAGGATAGCTGCTTTATGTTCGTTAGCTTTTGCCGGATTTTTTCGTTTTAATGAATTGTGTAATATTGCTCCCAACCATATAGAATTTAACAGCCAGTATATTAAGATTTTTGTGCCTTGTAGTAAGACTGATGTCTATAGGGAGGGTAACTATGTCTATATAAGTGCATCGGAAAGTCAATATTGCCCCGTCAGTGTTTTAAGAAAGTATATGAATCTAGCCGGTATCCACAATAGTAGTAATCTGCCTTTGTTCAGGCCTCTAGTTTTTCATAGGAGTAATTCTAGTTACACTCTAAGAGATGGAAAAATGTCCTACTCTTCATGTAGAGAAATCTTAAGGGATTCCTTAAAACAACTGGGTTATAACCCGGATGACTACGGTCTTCACAGCTTAAGATCAGGTGGGATAACATCCGTTGTTCGCAACAGTTCTAATTCAGTTTCGGAAAGGCTGTTGAAGGTGCATGGCAGATGGAAGACAGACGCTGCCAAGGATATGTATGTTGAGGAGAGTCTCAATAATAGGCTACAAGTAACAAAATTTCTAGGGCTTTAATTTAGGTAGCTGTAGCGTTTGTATCGGAATAATTTATCGCTTCCCAGTTTCCTGTGTCAATTTAATACTTATCGTGAAGTAAATGAAAAATTAATAAATCAATAAAATCACTTGAATTAATATAAATTAAAAACAACAGCAGGACCACAGAAATGATACGATATTGTAAAAGCCTAGCTTATTGCTGATTGTAAATGTGATATGATACTGTAAACCCTTTTCTTATTACTTACAAACAAACAAACAAAAGTGTAATGTAAAATATTAAACTGCATTTGGATCCGCTTGCGTATCCTACCATATTTCTTGTATGTCTCATTATTACGGGAATTGAAGAGTAAAATAATTTACGTTCGGTTGAGCGAAGCGAATTAGAACGTAATGTTTTCAAAGTTTAAGGTAGAAAAGCTGTCGCATGTCCTCTACAAACGCGGTGCGAGACATTTTGAGGCGGAAAAGTCATCCAACATACTGTCCCTTCCAATTGTTGAGGCCTACGACCAACAAAATCCATTGACCAGGCCATCATACAGTATCAAGTAACAGAACTGACACTCGTTAGAGCCGAAGCGTTCCAGTTACGACAGGAGATCCAGATTCTTCGAGACGAGGTGGCACTTAGCCTTCTGCAAGTGGATCCCGTTAAAAACAGTAAAGTTTAACGTAACCAGAAAAAGCTTCTGGGAGTTGGAGAAGTCTGCAAAGTCGTTTAAAAGGAAAAAGATTGGCGAGTACTTTCGAAATGCAGCAGAAAGTAAATTACATGAGGAATTCAAACCAACTGAGGCACGTCTCGGTAACTCCTGATTTCATTTTCTTATCATTTTACGGCTCGTTAAAGATCACTTACGACTTCTCAAATTGTTTATCAATTATCTGCACATCATATTACACGCAGATTATAAAAAGTACTTATTCTATTCTAGTTTTAAACAACTGCTCTTAACCCTCATTCTACCAACACATTTTACATACGCACCATACCAACTGTCCGCCATAACAAAATATGCCAAAAAGCAAACTCAATATCATTTTTATGATATTTCCCTTTGCTCAAACGTGTTTTATCATTCAGTTAAGAAACAACCTGGCATAATGATGTACCAAAATCTTTTGTTTTATACTATTTTCCACACAACATATACTCCTTTTTTTCCTTTCAATCGTGTTCAGTTATGACATTCCATAATTTTTAGAAAACTTATGTTAATTATACTTCCATTTACTAATGCAAATTACGGCTGAGATAAAATATAAATAAGATAAATGCACTGTGTGGCTCCGTGGCCTAATAGATAAGGCATCTGACTACGAATCAGGGGATTCTAGGTTCGAGTACTGGCGGAATCGATTGTTTTTTTAGTTGAAAGTGCAAAAAAACTTTGCCAAATAATATATGTACATATGTTAAAAAGAAAAATCAGCCGATCAAATGTTTATTAACCAATATATATGAAATTTCTTTCATAAAATCTAGATTTAAACGGCTGTTCTTAAAAGTTGTCATTGCTCCCTGGAGATGATGACTTTTTTTGAGGGGGGGGGGGGGGGGGTGGTGAGAATTTTAAATTCCTTAAATAATTAAAGTAGATACTAATTTAACAAATACACACTGAAAGAAAAGGGTGATCAAATGGTCATTAACCAAGGTAAAAAATACTTGGTGAAATATGTTAAAAAGAAAAATCAGCTGATCAAATGATTATTAACCAATATATATATATATATAAAACTATTACTTCAATCTTGTTTCAAACAACTCAGTTCCCAAAAGTTGACAATACTTTCTGGAGATGATTACTTTTCTTTTTGCCAATTTTAACTCCGTTAAATATTCATGGTAGATGTTTAGTGTAACAAATACACACTGAAAGAAAAGGGTGATCAAATGGTCATTAACCAAGATAACAATTTGTTTTCTTTATTCTAATTTTAAATAACTGCTCTTAGAAAACAGCAAAAAGCATTTTTTTGCTCTTCCAGTGATCAAAGCATATACATTACTGCAAAGATAAAGTATAAAAAGGTAATATACTATGTGTGGCCCCGTGGCCCAATGGATAAGGCATCTGACTACGAATCAGGGGATTCCAGGTTCGAATCCTGGCGGGGTCGATTACTTTTCTTAATAGAAAAGGCAAAAATACTTGGTCAAATAATTCTGCACATATGTTAAAAATCAGCCGGTCAAATGTTTATTAACCAATATATTACTCTGGGTACCAGAAGGCTTTCTCGCGTTGTTCGGCCGAAGACACGAACGGCGAAAAAACTACGAGGACGAGCTTTGTTATCTTTGTTAAGCTTTGTCGATACACCAACGGCGAAGCGGGTCACTTTGAAGAATCGGAACCTGAAACCGCCCATGAAAGGCCTCTGGCACCCAGGGTACCAACGTATATGAAAAATGATTCTTTTTAAATCTAGATTTAATCAACTGTTCTTAAAAGTTGTCATTGTTCTCTGGAGATGATGATTTTTTTTTTTTGGGGGGGGGGGGGGGAGACTGGAGGGGTGAGGGGTCGGAGTTTTAAATTCTCTGTAAAATAATCAAAGTAGATATGTTAGAAAGAAAAATCAGCCGATCAAATGATTATTAACCAGTATGTATGAAAATGGTATTTTTTAAATCTTGGTTGGAACAACTGTTGTTAAAAGTGTTCACTGCTATTTGGAGACAATAAATTTTCTTTTTGGGAGTTTTAATCAAAGTAGTTTTTAATTTAACAATACTCACCGAAAGAAAAGGGTGATCAAAAGGGTCATTAACCAAGATAAATTTGTTCTTTATTCGAATTTTGAATAACAGACCAATTTATGTTTTCAAGATATAAATGTTAGTTGGATTTTCACAGGCCAAAGTTTAATCCTGATCATGTTCATAGTGCAATCTTCAGGCCGAGCCAATCAGGATAGTTCTTGTTTCACTGTCGATCAACTACTGTGCATTCAACATAAGCCTCGTGTTTATTCATTCCATCGCTTTAGCAGGCAAACATATTGCCTGCTTTAGTTTGCTTTCTAGTAAAATTATTTTCCCACCCTCCTCACCTATGTCATAAGCATTTCATGCCCGATAGTACATGCAACATACTTTGCTTCTTATCCAGACTTACGATACGTGATGTTATATATAGGATGCTTTGAATACAAAAAATGCTATTTACAAGCTATTTTGCTATAAGTTTAAATAAGATGGATGTATATTTAAGATGTTGCAGTTAGAAGCCAACGCTACTTAGACTTGCTGCATATTTGCGTTATAAACTCTTAATGATCAGAGTAGCCATGTCTACTTTCATAGACTAGGTATATACCTGTATTATGAGGTTAACATT
>CM042756.1:13921873-13941278 GCA_022496165.2 Catalaphyllia jardinei
GATGACGATGACGATGACGATGACGATGACGATGACGATGACGATGATGATGATGATAATAATAATAATGATAATAATAATGACAACAACAATAGCAGGAGCAGAAGGGGTAGCAGTACAAGGCTAGGACTCGACTTTGGTTGGACAAGGACAAAACAGACATTGGTCGGAGAACACATGGCGAAATTTGGCAATTGTACAATGACTGACTGTTATTTGCAGCCCTGTGGTAGCAGCAGCAGCAGCAATAACAACAATCTTTACGAAGGAGGCTCCACTTACTGAAGTGGTTTTCCGGTAGGTCCAAAATCTGAAAGTTTGATAAAATGGTTATTAATTCAAATTTGGTTTTTGCATTTGATACTACAGAAAATGCAATATAGACTCACTAGGATATGCTGCCAGTGGTTTGCATTCTTTTAATAAGAGATACCAAGGGATAGCTACTACTACAACCTTATAATGCTACAAAAACAAAAAAGACATTGGGAGACAGAGCATTTCAAGTTGCGTCTCCGGGACTGTGGAACGGTCTCCCAAATGACATTAGGAATGCTAAGACAATAGACGTTTTTAAGTCCTTAGTGAAAACTCATCTTTTTAGGAAAGCGTATGCTTGTTATTTTTAGTATTTTTACAGTTTTGACTCTGTGTAATTTTTAGCTAATATACTAGATATGGTTTGGATAGTTTTATTATATTAGATTTATTATTTTACTACTATTTTAATGTAACTTGTAAGGCGCATTTGAATATATTCATATAGATATTTGCGCCGAATAAATAATAAATTATTATTATTATTATTATTATTATTATAGCCAATGCAGTAAACACATCTGTGTCTTCATTTTCTTTAAATTTAATTTTTTTTAAAAAAATTTGTCTACTTATGGATAACATTAATGGTAGTGATTCATTCATTTGTGAATGGCTTCTGTGACAAAATAAAACAATGCTACTATTATCACTACAACTTATGCTTATGTAAAGGATAAGGATAAGGATAAGACTTTATTGAACACTCCCCTGAGGGGCTTTTCGGTGATCAATACATCATGTTTAAAATGCAAGATAATATAAATTAAAATGTATATAATATAAGAATGATCCATAAAAGGTAGAAAATTACCAATCGAAAATCTATAAATACCTAAGTATCCCGTAATATATGCTTAAGTTTACGCTTAAAAACCTCGTGATTTTTACTAAGTTTAAGATCTTTGTCTAAGCTGTTCCATAAACTGACAGCTCTGTACTGGAAGGACCGCTGACCGGTGGCTGTTCTGAATAAAGGGATATTTAACTGTTGTGAATTTCGTGTCACGCGGCCGGACGATTGGCCTCTGGTAACTAACTAGCTTGGATCTAAGGTAGTCAGGGGCGCAACCTGTCATACATTTGAAAGTAAAAACAGCGTCTCTTAGGTAAAGTTGCTGTGTTACAGTTAGCCAGCGTAAGTCCCTTAGCACTGGAGTAATGTGATCGAATTTTCTCTTTCCGCTTATTATTCTAGCGGCGAAGTTCTGTACATGTTGCAACTTACGTAAATTTTTTTCAGATGTAATTAGACCAGACCGTGGAACAGTAAAAGAGTTTACTAAACACTAGCGCGTTAATTATATTTACAAGAAGGTTTGGATTAAAAGCGTACTTTACACGATTTATCTGAGCAAGCCTTAAGATACAAGTAGCAGCGAGAGCTGTGATATGAGAATCAAAAGACAGAGTAGGATCAAATACCACTCCTAAGTCCTTAACGGAGTCCGTTGGTAAGAGTTCCTTCCCCAAGAAAGACAGCTTAAAGCTTGGCAATTTACAAATCATCTGTTGACTGCCGAACACCATTAATTTTGTTTTGTCCGGGTTCAACAAGAGGTAGTTCTCAAAACACCAATCGCGGATTCGTTGTAGGTCAGCGTTAATTTTATCTTCAGCATCGTGACACTCATCGACTGTGAAAGAAAGAATCAATTTCGTGTCGTCTACGTAGCACGCGGTTTAGCACACCTTACTGACTGCAGGTAGGTCGTTTACGTAAATGCTGAACAGTAGAGCTCCAAGCACGCTACCTTGTGGTACTCCACACATTACAGGCAGAGCATCAGACAGCTCAGCATTTATGCGGACCACTTGAGATCTTTGGGACAAATAGCTGTTGAACCAGGAGATTGCCGATGGGGCCAGCCCAATGGCTTTTAATTTTCGTAGTAAAATGCCGTGATTGATGCTATCGAAGGCTTTGCTCATGTCCAGGTAAACGACAGCTGTTAGCTTTCTGTTGTCGATCGCCTCAAGAATAGTGTCCGTGGAGGCAACAAGAGAAGTTTCAGTGGAATGCCACTTTTTATTTCCACTCTGGGTCACTGCTAGCCTTTTGTTTGCCGTCAGGTAGGGCATGAGCTGGTTTAGGGCCGCCTTTTCGCACACCTTAGAAAAAATAGGCAATAATGAAATTGGCCTATTGTTGCCTGCTTCCTCAAAATCACCTTCTTTCAAAATTGGTGACACTTCGGCAATCTTCCAGTCTGCAGGAAACGTGCTAGTGGTAAGCGAAGTGTTTATTATAGAAGTAATGGAAGGAATGATAACAGGTGCAGAGTCTTTGATGACACGAGCTGGTAACTTGTCAATTCCGGGTGCTTTATTTGTAGCCAATGACGACACAGTCTTTTCAATATCCTGACAATGAACTCTAGTAAATGTAAATTGTTCTGCAGATGGGAATTCAGGGCTGACTGTTGATTGTACTGGAGCGTAGTCGCATTCATTTGCAAGCAGTTTGATTTTTTCATTCGTTATTTCTCCAATTGAGGTGAAAAACTGATTAAATCTGTTGGCAACGGTTTTATCATCATCACTGTAAACTCTTGCACTCGCCGATTTCTTTGGAATACATGATCTTATTGTCTTCCACATGGCGTTAGTGTCATTTGCATTTTGTGAGATAGAATCTTCAACGAAATTCCTTTGAGCGATCCGCAATTCTCGCTTTACTTCCTGTTTAAAATTCTTATAACCCGACCAAGCAGCAGGGTCGTTTGTCTGCCTAGCTAGCTTTTGCCAGTGATTCCTTGTCTTCATTAAGGCCCGTATATTTTCATCAATAAATGGAGTTAGCCAGGTTCGAAGCTTAACAGTTTTCAGCGGCGCGTGTTGATCCAAAATCTGGGTAAAGAGAGAATTAAAAGTGTACAGTTTATCCTCTACATTATCATAAGTCTCTATTACAGACCAGGGAGCATTAGAAAAAATTTCAAGAAAGGCAGCTTTGTTGTAATGCTTGAAGCTCCTTGTGGTGATGTAGACAGGTTTAGGACGAGGTTTCTTGAGTTGTAAAGTTGCAACAATCAGATCATGGTCGCTTATTGAGTGAGGAAAGTAATTTCTGTTTCCTTGATCAAATTTGTGTTGTTGATAATGATAACATCAATAAGGGACCTGGAGAACTGAGTTATCCTGGTGGGCGCATCTATAACCTGTGTAAGGTTGAAGCATTTACAGAAGTCTTGTAGCGATTTTGCCTCTTTCTCATCGGGTCTGAGCATGTTGCAGTTGAAATCAGCGAGAATAAATATAGGAGTATTAAATGACATTGCAGACGTAACTGCGCGACTCAAATCATTTTCGAAACAGGACAGAGGTACGTCGTCGGTTCGATAGGCGGTGCAGATAATCAGTGACTTAAAGCTCCGAACTTGTATCTTAAGCCATAGCTGGTGGAAACCAGAGTCAGATATATAAGACAGCTTCTCAAGTCTAGCACACTTAAAACTATTGTTTACAAAAGCGCAAACGCCTCCTCCGGTCTTATAATCTCGATCCAATCTGTGTAATGTAAAGCCACAGGAAATTCAACCTCGAGGTCAGATATCGAATAATCTAGCCATGACTCAGAGACGGTGAAAATGTCCAACCTGTATTTCTTTACCAAATCAGGAGCGAGGAAATAGTGCTCTCTGTTCTTGATTGAGCGAACATTCAAGTGAGCAATCTTAATACACGGACGGCGTCCTCCATTACCTTTACCTTTGGCCTCCGTCCCGGTGTTTATACTCATTCCAGGGTTCGGCTCCACATCGCCCGACAGAGCTATTCGCATCAAGGAGTAGGTCGCCAATGAATAAGGATAGTAGGCGATTCTTGCTTTCGAGAAAGCCCTGCGAAGACCAGACGTGTGAAGCTCGATAATTTCCATTTCTTGAACGAGGCGAAAAAGCTATAGGTTCTTTGTCAAATGCTCCATAGACTCGGTTGGTTGCACAGTTAACACAAAAGTGACTAAGTAAAAGTGTTTCATTCTTTCAAGGTTCTGCTAAAGAAATTATACTTATAAGTGTTACCATTACTGCCAATGTTAATGAATTTGCTGCTATGAAAAGAGCGCGTAACTCGGGTGGGGCCTACAATATATTCCGTGAAATTGACCGCGATTTTGCCGTTCACTATTTTATACATGCTAGTAAGTCGCGTAATTTTGCGTCTCAGTTCTAAAGAATGCCAATTCAAATCGTCCAGGAGATTTGTGACTGTGCCTAGTTCCCGCACGTAGTAGTTTTTCACAAATCTGGCGGCACGCCGCTGGACTCCTTCAATGTCTTGACAATGCTTTCTTATTTTTCTTATGCTTATGCTTATGCTTGTGCTTATGCCTATGTAACCCCGGTTCACACATATTTTTCTTATGCTTATGTTTATGCTTGTGCTTATGGTTATGTCAAAGTGTGAACCAGCCCTTAAAGGGAACATTCTAATAAGAAACAAGCTCCAGCAGGAGCCCATTACTAGGTGCCTGCAACTCCCATAATAAGCCAATGCAACGGCATTTTTACAGACAAGTCAATTTTTAGATGTTTTTCTCGCGAAATAGGCCAGTTCCAGTCTACGTGAGCACGCTCCGGTGAGGATAAAACAATGCGGCGGCTTCACGCGTGAACATGTCAAAATCATTTCAACATGCCTACATTATTGGTTACTGAGGTTCACGTGGGGATCTGAATTCAAGACAAATTTAAACTAAAAATAGATCGGTCTGTGAAAACGCCGTGACAGGAATATGGGGTAGTTGCAGGCTCCAAGTGATGGGCTCCTGCCGAAATTCATATAATAAATCCTTTAGTTTATTGACAAAGGAAAAAAAAAAAAAAGAGAACGCGGTCAATACCTTAACCTCGCGCTTGGACAATAACCCGTATATATAAACCAAAACCGCTGGTATGCTTGATTGTTGGCCCACTTCTCCATGCGACTTTACCCGCGCTTTCTTTCGAGTCAAACATAGCCGACGTGGACGAAAGTAAGCACCGCTCTTTTTATTATGATTCATAATACAATATGATTATCATTTGAGTTTCCTTGTAGGTTTTGTCTTTTTTTGTCTGCTTCATGTAGCTGAATATTAAAGTGCTTATGAAATGAAAATTTTCCCGCTATTTTATTCTGAAATATTGAGGTTTATGTTCCTCTGATTCCAAATTTTCGAGTTTGGGCTTCGGACAAACGCATACGAATTTTTTCTCCTGCTTTAAAATTGGCCAATTCGAGTCAAAAATGTGCCATGTATTAGTATGTTATCTGTAAATTACCGTGTGTGTCTGTATGCACTCGTTTGTAAACGAAGAAATTAACTTTGAGTTTGGCGGCCATGAAGTTCTGTAACTATGCTTCGTGCAACACCAGCCGTACCCACTCAAACGGTTTTTAGGTTGCGAATCAATACATTTTTAGTCGGAAAATCCTTTTGCTTTTCCACCAAAAGACTGCGTTTTGTTGCATGTTGATTTTCTTTCACGTTACGATGAAATAACCGCGTTTAGATCAAACTCAGAAGCGATGCGTTTTTGAAATCCGTTTGAAGCGGGAGACCAACTTAATGCAGGCGTGCTCAGCCAATCAGCATCAAGCAATCATGCCCTCTTGATTAGTAAAAGTGCCCTATTGATTAAGGAAAAATGCCCTCTGTCTCAGCCAATCAGCATTCAGTAATTTTGCCCTGCATGTGATAAGGCGTGTAAATTGTTTTTACGTGTCAGTGACCAACACGAAACCCTATGCTACTTTGGTCACTGAGCACGTTTTATTTTGGCTATTTACTGTTATATTTCTTTTCTCTTTTTAATTGATACTGTGTAAGGCATAGGTCGCACTTGGCAAATCTTTGCCAGAATTTGTTTACTTTGCGGTGGAAATCTGTCATCGTGGGCCTTTGCCTATTGCGACGCCACGTTTTTCCTTTCGGCAAAAACTTTGCGAAACGGCAAAACATCAAAGGCGCCGTAGTGCTTGGGTGGGGCAGGCAGATTTTCGAAAAGTCGAGCCAAACAATGGGAATCACAGCGGCAACTGTCAACGCTTGTCAGCGTAACATGAAAACCGATACGCGCGGGAAGTTCAATTCTAGTTCGCGGTCTTTAATCACGAACGGAGTTGGCTTTTTTTTTTCGGCCCAATACTCACACATGAATTCCATTACCCAGGCGATAAAGGCTGACGCAAGAGTTCTTCGGAGACGTCGATTTCTTCCTCTGATCATGGCCGCTGTTAAAACCGTCAAACAATTGTCTGCCCATCGTTTGTTCTACAAGGAAAGACAACGAACTGCTGTAGGTTAAGGTGAACAAACAGAAGAATCACCGTAACTACGAGCACTCCGTCAACGGGATGCTTGTTTCGGTTTAGATCGTGATCAATATCAAATCTTTCGAAAACACATGGGTAAACAACGCGGTATCTAATATCTGGTTACTGACAATTTCCTCTCACTAGTGCGACCCTCCGTTTCTGTCTGAAAGTTTTCCTTTCCGGTTGTAGTTTCAAATTTTTGTCGTTTTTTGGCCGGCAAAGAAGTCCGACCCATACCTAAGTTACATTTTTTGTAAATAGAGTAAAACAGTAAAAAATCGGAATCGGAATCTCAGCGCCGTTTTCAAAATTTGTTTTGTTTTGTATACATAACAAGTCACTCATGGGCCCAGTAAAGTATCTCGATGCTAAGCTACACGGTTGCTACCCAGCTGCAATTTCACTTCCGGTCAGCCAAAATTTTTTCGCGTGCACTTAATTCGGTGCCTTCCAGCCGCCGATGCAAGTCGGTGGTACAAAGAACTTTCTGTTTGCATTTTTATTGATTAATTTTCTGCCTTACGGTTACAACATGTGAGTGATGCCTTTATTTTTGAAACTTGAGTGTTTTGCTTGAAAATGTCATCCACGTACGGATGTAAACAGAAAGCTGCAGCAATGCCTGCATGCCGATGGCCAAAATTTCGAAAAGGTGACAGTACAAGATTTCCAGTGTCAGGTTGGGAATCGAAATGGCAAAGATGCAGAGACACAAACTGAAATTAGTATTGCGCTATCATCACCTGCAAACTCCGTGTCCGCGAGCGACCTTTTTGACCACTCCGAAACTCCCTAACGTCTTTTGCGATAAAACTGTGCAACCCTGTGAACCGGTCCCCGTGAACTGTCTATCCGAACCGGAGAAACTCCACTGTTAAGATATAACACAAATAAACGAAGCTATCGAGGCCTCTAAATTGTAACCACTCTCCCAAGACAGCATGGAGCAGCAGACGGTGAACAAGGAGGCTGGTAAATTATCCTTGAAAGCAGCTCTATCTCAACTTCATTCTTACATCAAAAATGCTAACCACTCGATAGAAAACCTGACTAATAATGGTGAGCTCGAAACTTGTGTTGGACAACTTCCCCTTACAACATCAACCTCGCTTGAGAACCTAGTTTATAGTAATATACGTAATCTACAACACTGTGACTGTGAAAAAGAAACTGAATTCGAATTTTGTTCGGTGAAACAAAACACAAATGAAGAGTCGAGTTTGAGCGTAGTAGATGTGGGAAAATTGTCAACTTGATGAGTAGCATTCCTGTCATTAAAGCCACAACTCGCCCAAGATCTGCAGTACGTAATTTCGCTGCTCTTTCATTCCTTGTCAATGGGCAGCCACAGAATTCTCGAGAATCTCGGTCTAGATCACGTCAGTTCAATTCTACTCAGTGGATCCGAATATCACGGACTGGATTGCACCATTCGTAAAAAAAGATCGCCGAATGGAGCGTGCAGAAAGCAGGAACTGAAGCAATTCGACGTGGAAATAAGCCATTATTGAACATCCAGTTCGACGGTTTTTATCTCACTCGAGAAAACAGCTCCGCTACCGTCCACGATGCGAAGACTGGCATGGCAAAATTATTGCGTACTCGCACCGAACAACAAATGTAGTTGCCTTAGCAGCCTGGCCAACAATGCTTAGGCACCAGGCCACTTCCGGTGCCCCGAAATAAGAACTTTTATCCTCGAGAGATAATTGTAATTGCTGGATTTCAGAACAATCCGAAAGAACATCATATTTTCTCGGAATAGACCCTTCTCCAAAATGGCGGCCGAAAATTCAAATAAGTCAACATTAAAAATGTATACCAGCATTGGAAAGAACACCTTTACTTTAGTAACCCTGCAAAGTTTCAGCATTTCAGGTGTAATATCAGCTGAGAAAATGTAAGTTGAAAATTGAAAACTTTACAGACGTTTGTATGAGTGGGGGTGTAATGCATACCCCCAGCCATACAAACCTCTGTAAATTTCTCAATTTTCGACCTGCATTTTCTCAGCTGATATTACACCTGAAATGCTGAAATTTTGCATGGCTACTAAAGTAAAGGTGTTCTTTTTAGTGCTGGTATACATTTTTATTTGTAGCTAATTTTAACTTATTTGAATTGTCGGCCGCCATGTTGGAGAAGGGTCTATTCAAGCATGGGATTTGCGACAAAATGAAAAACAAAAAAATATGCACAAAAGAGTGTTGCTTCTTCGAATAAATCTTTTTTTGCGTGTAAAACCAAAACAATTGCAGATATCCATCGGCCATCTTCGGATATCCTGACAAATCTGGTTGGTAAAATGATTGGAACGTCCGCATGACCTTTAGACATTTTCGAAAGACGTTGGAAAATGGTTGGCAATTTCCAAGGAAGAAACACTTGTGTTTACGTAATATGGAAATCATTCATGATTTTTTTAGAGAATTGAAATCCCATTAGGTCTTCAAATGTTAGATAACAAATTTATTTCACGGTGTGTGTTGTTCTTTATACAACAAAATAGGGACTAAAAACCGAGTATTTACTTATTCTATTCAATAACGTTCTTAAATAACTTAACGTAAACTACGACTACTCACAATCTCCTCATTTTCTCTTGTCACGTCGCTTATAAAAAAACTGAGCACAACGATAGTTTCGTGGAGTTCACTCTTAGGGGAAACAAAAACACGTTCGAGATGTAATCTAAAGAAGGTGACTAAATATACAAGTGAAAGTTAATAAAATCGATTTAGCTGGGGAGTAACCAAGCTAAAGGTAACCAAGTTCGAGATCACTAGGTTTTACTGAAGTTCGGAGGACCTTCTTTGAATACAAAAGAAGTCCATTTGAGCATTGTGAACTTGGCAACCTCGGAATGTTTTTTGCTGTTTCTACGTCATCCTTTAGCTAAATTCACACTTGTCATTCCAGTTTCTTCATAATGATTTGTCATCCTCCCGTTGCTCTTGTTCTGTATGGAATTGTTGGTCCTAAAATAGAAATAAAGTTAGACAAAATGGTTCCAAACTTTTACTGGGGAAAAAACAGCTACCTATACAAATTTGGCGGACTTTCCAGGAAAGAGGACAACTTTGCGAGGTATACCGAGAATCTTCTTAGCGAGACTTTCCGTTCCATTGGACTTTCTTGCCGAAATTTCCGGAATTTTTGTTTGGTGGAATGCATGGTTTACTTTTCGGAAATTCGAATATTTTCGGATTTTCTTTAAAGTTATCAGGCAATTTTCGCATGGAAAGTAATTATTATGTCACTTACATTCATGATAGCCCCACTGTGTTCAACTTTGAAACATTTTTTCGTGCTTTTAGTTAGAGATGCAATTTTGATCCCAGGGCTTTTTCCAATTTGTAGGTGAATGTCCTATGCCTCGAGTAAGTCTTAATACCCTGTTCCTCTCGTGTATTTCAAACTCCTGTGTCCATTCGGAACTCAAAAGACCAAGCTAAGCATAAATCGTCATTGACGTATTCCAGGTAAGTCTGCAATTTTAGAGTTCCGTCCGTGGGCCTAATGTGGTTTTAAAGTCGCACAAAAGCAGGAGGACCATTTTTCACTTGTTCAGTTTTACATTTAAAACTGCGATCAAAATAAGCTCTAGTAAAAAGAGAAAATTGTTTGAATTTACAGCCGTATCAAAAGGTTAAGTTTAAGAAATAAGAGCAGGAACCCATCACAAGGAGCCTGCAACTACCCCATAATCCTGTCACGGCGTTTTCACATACCGATGTAGTTTTAGTATGAATTAATCTCGAATTCAGATCTCCACAAATTCTTGGCTTGCATGTGACGTCATCATTTTCTAAAATCCAAAACTAAAGAGCCACCAAAGGTTTTATTCTTGTCAGGCATTACAATGGGTAAACTGACATTCGTTTACAACGTTTCAGCTCAGTAGCTTGCTTCGTCTGGAAACCAGCGCATTTTGAATTTCAGAGTTATGGCGGTGCGTGACATAAAGCTACGAGCGCGTTTGTCGAAAAATATCTTCTTATGTCGTAATTTTCAGCCTATTCAGAGGTTAAAGTATTAGGAAAAGCGCTTATGTACAGTGCAGATAATAAGTCGCCTAGTTAGCCAAAGTAAGTTCCAGATGATTGCACTATTTTCCGGCCGTCATGTTGGTGTTCCACGGAGATACACCAACGTGGCAGCTCCATACTGGGCTCTGTAAATTTGTGCAGAATATTTCGACGATTATCTGAGGTTTAGGAAAACGCACAGACTTAAAACTTGGACAAGTGTCATCTTTACCAGTCTCGGGTCCTATAGCATCACAATTTCTTGACTTCATCCACCTAATGGATTTCGATTTATTTCTATATTGCGTGACAGTACAAACCAAGAATAACAGGCACGCCGTTGACATGTCGACATGATGTCGACATGTTTACGTGAGGCCACTTTGTTTTATCCTTACCGAAGTGTGCTCATATAGACTGGAACTGGCCTATTTCGCGGGAAAAATATCTAAAAATAGACTGGTCTGTAAAAATGCCGTTGTACTGGTTTATTATAGGAGTTGCAGGCTCCTAGCAATGGCTCTTGCTAAGAGAAAAGACGAATGTCAAGATATGAGTTAAAGCACACAACTACAGTATAATTAATATAAAAATTTCAATTGTAGAAATAACATTTCACTAATCATTTTTTTTTCTCAGAGAAACAGAGAAGAGAAACAGATAACTGAACTTGTCCTTACCTGTTGTGTTCACATTTCTGGCGCGTCACACAGATTATGGTCACTGAAACGACGATGACAAGCGCTAAAGCCGCCGCTAACGCTAACATTGGAATAACTAAAGTAATAAATGAACAGCAAGTTAGTAATGGTAAAAGCACTGAGTGGAGACCAATTCGGTATGTAATCATCAGAGCGATTTTTAAACCAATCACAATTGAGGAAATTGTAATTTTATGATTTAAAATGGTTAGGGACGCTCGAGTCAATTACTGTGCAGTAATTAGTGTTACTTACTGCTCATCTATATTGCACAAGCAATTCGTGTCTTAACTTCGTACCACGTCGCAATCAAGCGCGCGCTAAGGACGGTAACAGCATTGCACGTGCCGAAGGTACAAATATTTCGCTTATTCTGTTTTCGTGTGACCGAGGTTTTGTTCCAATATGGAGGAGCAAAGCTTTTATGTATTCTTTTTCAAGGCTTATTCGACCTAAAGGAAAGATATCAGCTGTAAAAGGTTACCTAGTAGACTTAGTTTGCCAGAAATATATAGAGCGTGACAGTCATTATTAGTGCATTACAATAGCGTTACATTTGATATTTAAGATGATCTTAAAATAAAGTCTGCATACGAGCCAATTGTGGGCTATCAGGCCGCAGCTTATCCCGGGTCTATAGCATGAAGCGACTAGGAGTATTTCTACTCCCCCCTGGATGGGATGCTAGTCCATCACAGGGCTACCCCGGTACCCATTTATACACCTGGGTGGAGAGAGGCACTATGAGAGTAAAGTGTCTTGCCCAAGAACACAACACAATGTCTCCGGCCAGGCCTCGAAGTCTGACCGCTCGTTCCGGAGTCGACCGCACTAACCACGTAAATCGTATTTCCTTAGCAACCTTATTGAGGCGTATTTTAAGAGCTTCCTTCGCATTGTAATCAGTGACAGTGACTGATACATATTCGAGACATAGGGAATGATTTAGCTGTGTGAACATTAAATATATCACCACGAGATCGAGTTTGACTATCGTCGATATCCGCGATTCCAACAACAAGTGTTGAGTTGAGTACGTTTACCTGATCTTAATTTCACCATTGTACAGGCTTCTCAAAAAAGGAACAAAAGCTTCTAAAAACGTAAGGCCTACAATGAGTCTTACTTCGAAAAATATAGCACGGTGACCACTCGAGCTCATATATATGTTTTCTTTTTGGCCTGAGTTGATTTTGCCCAACTGCATGGCAGGTTTAAAAGAAAAACAAACGTACGTAGGAACATTTTGGGCGCAAACGTTCTTAATAAAAATATGTTTGAAATCTGGTAAGCCTGCAATTAAAGCTATATAACTTACGGTATTTATTTTCGTTTTCCCCGTTCTTTGCTGCACATGCTGCGGGGTTGGCAGGATCCTCTAGAAAATTATTAACGAGACGTTAACATATCCTTACAGTATAACCACCAACTATGGTACTGAGAAATAAAAAATTGTATTTTCAGAAAAAGAAATCAGATCCTTCGCGGTTATTTCCCTTTTATTTCTCTAGACTACACCAGTAAACTGTATTATCTCTAAAGCTAGGCACACACTAGGGGACTAGTCGCAGGGACTTATCCCTTAGTGCGTACACACTAGAAAATTTACCGATCTGTGGGACTATTGGTCCCTGCGACTAGTCCCACAAATCAAACCAGCTTAATTCGTGGGACTAGTCGCAGGAACCAAAAATGTATTCCCTGCGACTTGAATTTCGATGCAAAATACGAGTACACACTAGGGGACTGGTCCCCGAAGCAAGTCCCTGCGACAAGCCCCCGCGACTAGTCCCCTAGTGTGTGCCGACCTTAAGGTTACATTTTGAGTGGCTTGCCAAATATTTGGCTAATATGTAATTTCCATTACTCAACAGCTTTGCCAAGAAAAGCTGAAAAAAGCAACATTATTTACCTTGCGGATTGCAATCTTCTGTGTAGCAGATTCGAGCGTCTACGGAAGAGTTGCTCCCACAAATTTTCCCGCCGTTTATAGGGGATGGATTAGTGCAAGTTCGTTGGCGTAACTCGAACCCAGTCCCACAGGAGACACTGCATTCAGTCCAGTTTGACCAGTTAGAAAAACCGCCATCAACTATCAACGAAATCAGAAAGTAATATAGAATCTTCATGTAATGTTGCACTGTATATTCACTTACATGTACGGTTGCCAGAAGACCCCTGTGCAAACTAGAAAACGATGATGCAAGACTAGTTCTGTTACTGTATTCGGTAGAAAGCTTTACGGTACAACGACATAATAGAGTCCAAACTGAGAGCCAATAATTGCGACCGTGGACAGCTGTTTCGAACTTGTTGGATCTCGTCAGCACGGTGTAGCAAGTAATGAAGTAATAAGTAGATCGACTGATCATCCATACCCACTAAATGAGGATGGTGATGACCTCAGATGAAACTCAATTCCAAATCTTTGTACATTTGCCAATGTCACATGCAAAACGCGAGACAAAGGACAAAAAATGACAACAAGAAAAATCTAGAATATCATGTTGTTGCCACGATATGACATGATAAGGAGACAAGGTCGAAACAGCTGTTCACGGTTGCAACTCTTGGTTTTAAGTTTAGACCCTATCATGTCGTTGTCCCGTTCTTGCATCATTGTTTTCTAGTCTTTCTGTTTTTGGCTGATCATATCTTTTACAGATCCTACGTAAACCGTAAGCATTTCCGTTTGCGGTCATTTTCATCATTCTGTTCAAACCACTGCTCCACCAAAAGGAGACAATAAAAGTCTTTTCTTTCAGAATCAACCACAGAAGAGATAAATCTTGAATTGACTGGCCACTTGTACTGTCTAACCCAAGAATTATTAGATTTATCAATAAACAATCATCTGTATATTTTGCTAAGAAATGGCACAACCATCACCCGTCGCGTACCGACATTCGTGTTGCAATTGGTATGTGGAATAATAGTTGCGCCATTACATTTTAAATCCCTTTTCGTGAGAGAGTAAGTCAGTGAATTGAGAGACCCTGGCCTAATCAGAGTGCGACCTTAAAGCAGTGCGGTTTCTCCTGGTTTTTGACCGACACAAATTAGAGAGTACACGCAAGTTTATTTAACGCATATGAAAGGAATATCAGAGTAAGGGTGAACACCCACCTGGACATGATGTTCCTACACACTCTTTGATCTGGAGTGATTCTCCAATGCAGTCTTTACCGCCATTAGCCGGGGCAGGATCAGAACACGTTCTGTAGCGAACGCTGGTCCCTTTACCACATGAACTGGAACAATAAGTCCAATTTGACCAGGGAGAATAGCCTCCATCCACTAAAGAAAATTGTTAACAGTTAATCATGTGCCACAAAAATGTCCATCTTATGCGCCATAAAACAAAACAATTGAAACCGGCAATGATTACAATTCTTAGGCCCAGTACACTCTACGCCAGAGCTTTACTAATTTCCACGATTAAGCCTACCCTCCTTACTTATTCGGACTGAAAATCGAGCTTACAGCTTCAAACCAGGAGAATTTAAACGTAGCCTTTTTTCCACGGAGGGTTTCGTAAGAGATGACTTCACGATAATAGTCTGATTTCCCTGCACCATGTTTCCTCAAAAACAGTTTTAAAATGACCGGCTATTGGTACGTTTTTAAATTTCTCTGGCGAAGTACTGTAAACGGAAAACGTTGGACGCGCTTTCAGATCGGGAGAGTGAAAACGTAGTATGATTAAACCTGTTAGTTCCAAACTTGTCAGAATTACCACGTGCTTTATCGAATGATTACCGGCTGCTAAACCTTATCAGTGATTATATACCTATTACACATCCATATAACTCTATCCTCATGCAGATATGACCATTCCATTGCAAAGGATAAAATACTACAGTTTGCATCTTGGTTTCGTTAAGTGGAAAGTACACAATTTCATCTCCATCTGACGGCGTGAATAGAAATACCTAGAACAGAAAAAAAACACCTTTTCAGCTAGAGGTGGGACACTTTTCTTTTAGTGATGGTTTCTATATTCTTGTTATCCGTGTACAGTGTAGTTATAATAGAGTTACAAATTACAACATGCAGCGGACAAGGCCTGGTTACACGAACAAAGCCGTCGGCGAATGAGGCAAGAGTTGGTGAGCGAAGCGAGGCGGTGAGAATGAGAGCCTGCACAGATGCTATTGTAATCTGAATACTGCCCCTCGGAATGTGTCAAAATTTACTAGCTAGCTTAATGGCTAAATAATTAACCAATCGAAATTGAGAAAAACATCCTCAAATATGACAGCAAACTGCACGTGGAGGCTTTTAGTCCTATTAGTGTTTTGCCGTTCCCGACGTTAGACAAATCTCTGCATCTTCAATCGCAGCACAACCTAAACTAAGTGATTTTCTCCTCGTTTACCTAATGCTAAATTATGCTGGTTAGCGGGCAAGTCACTAACACTAGAGTATCTGAATGTTGCCCTACGCGAACTTTCTTGATCGTTATTGCTGTTACAAACAGTTGAAATATGAACCTTTCACCGTATCCAGTTGGTATAACCGAAATAATAATAATTAAAAAGAACATACCTCCGCTCTAAAAGACAATTCACAGGGCAAAAACCCACACTTGGATTCTTGAAAGCGATATTTGTGTTTGGCCATCCCCGCTGGTTTTGGTCATATTAAAAGGACCTGTCATTTCGCACCAATCAGAATGCTGTCTCCGTGGGCGAACGCGCTGTATTCGGAAAACAATGTCTTCCGTGTAGGCTCTCATTTTTTGTGCGTGCCAGGCCCTTTACCAGCTTGCTTCGCTCGCTCACTTATTCATCTCTCGCGACATTGCTAGCGCTCGACTTAGTTCTACTGCAATAAATGAGACCCTGCTGGCAGGCTAAAATAACAAAACCTAAACACGCCTTACAAACGTGTGCGCATTTCGGACCCTGTTTCCGGATAGCCATGTTACACTCAGGCATAAAAAACGGACAATACAAATACACAAAGCTATAGAGTCTGATGCAGTCTGTAGTCTGTAAAGATATTACAGATACATGTAGCCTGCGAGCAGGCTCACTTGTTTAGGTAAGGTATCGCAGTCAAAGGCGACAAAGGCAACCGAGAACCGGCGAAGCCGGCGAGAAGAATGAAAAGTCACTTTTCCTCGCCTCATTCTTCTCGTTAGCTTTCGGTTGCGGCTCTCTCACCTTTGCTTGCGATACCCTGTCCAAAGGAGTGAGCTTGCTCGCAGACTATTAGATATATGGAGCTCCAGAAAGCTATACGAATAAACTGAATGGAGCACCGAAGCTTTACTCACGCCCGCGTTTCTTTCTCAAATCACTTGATGAAAAAACTTTGCGGCTCTAAAAATCAATGACGCTGTTACAAAAAGAATTTGAGAGGCTACAAATATACGCTATGTGGTTTCTAACAAATAACAACGATTCGCATTCCGTGAAGATTCTATGTTTTAATATAAACAATAGGGTTGTAAGACTGCGCAGTACAGGGTGGAAATAATCTTTAAAGGAATTCTCAGTTCTAACATAGAATTCGAAGTTCTTCGACAGACTGTTTAAGCACTCCTCACAGAGAATACGCTCATTTAGCAAGAGAACGGGAACGTCACTTGACGACGGCTTGCGCAAATCAAATGCCCTAGTATGGTCAAATAAAAACAGAATTCAGGCTATTGCGCACGTCCTCCAGTCGTTATCTGACGTTCCCCTCCTGCTGCTAAATCAGCCTAATATCTTGCCAAGAGGTTCTGCATGATTCAGGTACCTTTGTACTTTGATCTGTAGGGTAATTTATCGGAACGCTCTGGTCAGCGTGAGATTTGTACCCCATCGTAAACTTGGTTACATACTGATTAGTGTAACTTCGTCCTTGGAGTTCAAAGCCTGAGATGTTGGCTGGCTTTTCTGTGTGAAAAAATAAAACATCAACACATAGTCTCAAGAGGTAAAGCACTTGTCAAAACGCACTGTTAAGCACAACATTTGCACGGTACCTTTAGCTTACCATATTGCTCAAACAGGCTCCTGAAATGTCCCAATTGCATTGTGTTCATGTCTCCACCAGATACAATGCGTGTGCGTCCCTTTATTTATCTATTTTTTATTGTATTGTATTTTATTTTATTTTATTTTTATTGTATACCTTGGTTTTTAATTGTTTTATCGCTCACTTTTGTAGTGCGCAGGTGACCATATATATAGTTGTACCTGAGGTAGAAATCATACGGTGCACTCACGGTTTTATAAAACAGGTCTTTAAAATACTCCCACCATTCAATCTGTGAGCTCGCATTCGAATCGCCCTGGGAAAATCTTTTACTATTAACTACAACTCAATAAAATTAAGGTTTCTCATAGAATTCAAACCTAAGCTGAACATGAAAGACTAAATTGATCCAATTCATCGAATAAGTTCTTACGTAAGTATGTACGTCTGCAAGTCAGAAGCGCAAGCTTTGCTTTTGCTTGGGCGAGAAAGGCACTAGGAGGTCTTTTTGTCCCAATCTTTCATGTGCATTCCAGCTAAACTTTATAACTGCCTGACCTAGTTACAACACAGACTACTTGGTTTAAGTTTAAATCTGCTTTCAAGCCCAGTAGCACATCAATTTAATTAATACACTACGTATCTACAGTTTCCAAAAATATAAAGTGATTAGGAGTATATCTAGTCTCTCTGAGTGGGATCAGCTTACTCTTTACAGGGATAACCTTATCATTAAATTTGCTGGTTCTTAGCTGGAAAAAGGCACTGTGACTACAAAGTGCCGTGCCTAAGAATAAAACTTAACATAATGATCCAGGTTAGGGTTAATTCCCAGACCGAGAAATCCACAGTCCAGCTCAACCCTACGTCTTCAATCAATTCGATCATAACGTAGTAATCGGAACGGAAAAGAACACAAATAATTATCTTACTACAACTGAACGTAACAATAGTTTCGTCAATGGTCCAAGACTAAAACTAAAGCCTTGCGATACAAGTACATACTTATAGTTTTAAAATGAAGTATTCTCACCAAAAATGACCGCTAAATGCTGAAATGTGTCGAGTTTCGAAGAGCACCAAGCATTGGAACTGTTAAGCACAGCATGGTCTTCATCAAAGCTGGCGTTGTGAGACGAGGTCACGCTGATCGTGCTTCCAACGATGGCATCTGTGAGGAGGGCTCCACATCCTGTACCTTACGTAGTGGACCCGAAATAATAGTAATAATGTTATGGCGGCCAAATACAATTTTGGCACGCGCTCTTTCTAATGCGACTCAGCGCGTTTACAAGGATTACAGATTGAGATAAACATGGCGTCGATTTAGCAATCATTTTATTTAACTTGCTCAATTCCCGCACTACCTGTGCTATTTTTCTTTGTAATTGAACACAGTGTTTTGATAGTTTAAGGAAGTTCGCGCGAAAATTTCTAACATTGCTTTTTTCTGAAAATTTTACCATTGAAAAATGATGAGTTAGTGATGTCAGAATGTAAAAAAATGGTGGGGGTGGCCGGGCCCGCGCGGGTCACCGACTTCGTTTTGGAGTCAACATGCCCGCAAGAACACCTAAATCTGCATAAATATAGTTCTTTGCGTTTAAGAAGTGCCTGTAAAGAGGATTTATATAAAGTTTTGAACGACTAGTAGGTTTATACTAAAACAATCACATCATTCGCTCTCGATTTCTATCCGTGATAGAAATCTCAATTTCATAATCTAATGGGTCAATAGAAAAACTCGTGAAAGTTTTGGAGAACTCGAAAAAGTAGTAAGTGCTTATGATCCCACAATATTTCTCGTTCTTCCAAACTTTCACTTTTCTATTTCTTAATTACTAGTCACAATGTGCTGTGTATACCCCAACATCTCAGCGCGCTCCTTTAGAATAATTAGGTTTAACTTAAAATGTGCGAATGCGGGTGCAGTTAAGCCTTTAGGTGAACGCAGTTTTCAAATATCACGAGTGCGACTGAGTAAGTTACTTGTGCACTGCAATGCAAATCAAAAACCAATCACGATTAATTGGCTGGCTCTGAGCCAATCACAGTGAAGTAATTTTTTTTAATCGTATAAGTTTG
>CM042756.1:13941378-13953141 GCA_022496165.2 Catalaphyllia jardinei
TAATTGTTACACATGAGCATTAGAAAAGCTCTCTCTAAGGTAGGAGAATTTCAATAAGTAATTTAGAAGATTACTGGGAAATTAGAAGACAGTGCAATTTGCTATTCAAAAGCTTTCCAAAATTATCAACTCTCAACCCATAATTTTTTGAAAAATAAATGGTGTTTGCAGTGAGAATCTTGCTTAGAGGATGTATCTTAAATTAAGATTTGAAGGTTTTTGTATCTCGTAGTATTTTGCCGCCTTCACTCTCGTGTGAATCGCTAGCCGATAGTTTGCTACAGTTGTCGTTTGTTTTAGCTTTTTCAGGGTTCTGGTATCTCGTATTTCACCGCCTTAAACTCGACATCGGCCAGCCAGCCAACTTTGTCACCGCCATCGAGCAAAAACCAATATTCACAATATTTACATAAGAATTTAAGACATTTTGACGTTGTTTTGAATACCTGACTACAAAAAAGTGACGTGCACAAAATACGACTGTTTTATTATGGTCCCAATTAGTATTTCTTTTTAATGATTGCTCGTTGGCACTTAGCGAAAGCTACGTACATCTAAGTTTAAGATTTTTTATGTTGCTTTTTGTTTAAAAATATGTTTCTTATATACATCTCATTGTTATGGTTTCTGAAAAATTATTAGTGGACGGAACCAATACATTCATATCGTATTGTATCGTATCGTATCGTATCGTATCATAATCTTCAATGCCTTTCCCCCACGGCATCCGGAACGTATATTCTACGCACGAATCGGCAATCTTAGGAAACTATGAGTGCTACTTTATCTTCCCTAGAATAGAATGTTCCTCTGGATATCGCATGTTACTCTTCCCAATTTTCGAAAGCCCTCGCAACAGTTCCCCAGTCACTAAAATAATATACAATTAATTCTAAATTTCAACCTAAACTAAAGGAAGCTATGCATAAAAATTGGAAAAAAGCCTATTTTAAATCAACAAGTTCATCACATCAACCTGACCCTTAGGCTTTATATTCTTAACTCTACACTTTATAGCTCACTCAAGTATGTCATAATTTTTTTGGAACTTTATCATAATTTTAATTAAAATTATGGATGTTTCGGCTAGTTGTTATATAGTCCCAACGGTTATCAAATACTCTATAACTGACGATGGTGTTCGTAACATCGACACATGTCTTATAAGTTAAAAAATGTTGTTATCTTCTTAAAATAAGATTACATTTTTATTTAATGTTCTAGAAACCCCTCTCCACTTTTACAGCATCATGACAGCATGAATTTCGCCGTATGTAACCGTTGCTCCCGAAAGCGTATCACAGATCAGCCATACCGTAAATTCATGGTTATTCATTTTCTAAGTCAGAGACAACGACTTTTTTTTTCGACGACTTTTTTATTGCGCCCTCTACTCGCGTCCCCAGTTGGTTACTTCAAGTCATCAGGCAGAGATGTCGCAGCGTTACGTTTTCGATGATCTGCGTAAATTTTGCGTGCTTTGTTTTTCCGACTGGATATGTCCAGACATGCAGGTTAATGAGATGCATGCTCCTTATGATAAGCAACACAAAGTGTCCCCTTTCCTATAAAGCCACCAAGACACACATAATTCTGTCAAATATGAAGTAATATGATGCTTATTAATAAAGAGCAGTGAATTTCATTAGCCTGCATTTCTGGACATAAGAGTCCGACGGATTCGAGGATTTAATAGTATACGACGACATGCATAGCATCGAGAAAATTATTGAATGTCTTTCAATAAAACTAGTCTAGCATGCGTTAAAAAGTACCCCCGAGGCAGTACGACAGAACAAAGATCAAACGAAGCGAATTTTAACTATGGGCATTGAAGTACCTTACCTCGTAGGTACATCTAAGTAATGACAGAAGTCTTGGTGCTACAGTATTGTAATGAAATCGTAAATTGGATATTCTAAAAGAAATGGTTTAATTGGCCCTTTTTGCTCCTGATATTAATCTTATAAGATCGCACATTCCTTCATGGTGATGCACGAATGTTAAAGGAAGCATTTCGACAAAAGTGAATTAGGATGGGAAGACAACAGATAATGATAATGGCTGGATAGGAGAAAACATTAAATGGATCTTAGGCGCCCTTAAGAAACGATTGCAGCCATGCGTTTAAACGAGTGTACCTCGCGTGTCGCTATACAGCATTGCAGGCTAAAATAAGCATTGTTAAAGCCGGGATTTGTCTCGATAAGTGTCTGTTGTAATATTGGATTATCTGAAGTATGTCACAAATTTCCCGCGACAAAGTTGTTAGAACGCGAAGTAAGCGACAAGTCTACTGTCGTTAACTGTGGTTGAGATCAGAGATATTTTACGAATTTTTCAAAACTGGAGGAATTAAAGCATTAAGCTCGCGTACTGTTGAAGTTGGTTCACGTAAAGTTCTATTACTAACCAATAACAGAGTGCAAACAAGATTATACATTTTTAGTGCAAATCTTTCAAAGAAAGCCTCATAATTCTATTAAATCCAGAATCCCCTTAGTGGTGTGTTCTGAAAAAATGCTACCGTGATTATTAGTTTTGTTGTTTTAGTGACAAGGTCCTTCAAGATGGTTTTTTTTTACAACGGGTTTTCCCTGCTGTGCCGCCATTATCCCTTTACAGTGTCGAACAAGCCCCAATCAAGTTGACTTTCATTCTGGCTTCTCAATCAGAACTGTAATATAATGGCATCCACAAATGACAGTTGGAAATAATTTCAAAATACCATTTACTAAAACGAAAATGTGGACGACTTAAGTAGCAAGATCAGCCAAGAAATTGATGTAACGGCAGAATATTGCATTGTAGGCTAATCTGGCTATTAAAAATAATTCATGAAAATAAAATCAGTTGCGTTTGATATGAAACTTGAACGAGTTCATCAATGAGATTTGTCGCGCCAACATGCGTTTCGGTTGTAAAACTGCTTGAGCTGCCGAAAGAGCTCGTATAATTTTGCTTATTGCATGTCAATGAACCGTGCACGGCCAGATGATGCAAAATAATCACACTGCGCGGCGAAGACCGATATTAGTTCACAGATGGTAGTACACATCAAAACCAGATTAAAGTAAGTGTCCCACAGTAGTTCGACTAAGCAACGTGAATAAATACAAAAAGTATCACTGAAAATCCAGAAGAATAAAGAGAAAAGTAGCTATTGCTGACGATATCGCAAAGTTGTTTAGTTTCATTGTTATTTTAAAATGCGAAATGATCAAGAAAGTCAATTTAAGATATTTACCTTCTGGATAAGCAATGACATGTCCTGTTATGGTCAAAGCGAAGCAGATAAATGCGCATGTACTAGTGACTGACAGCATCATTCCGGTTTATAGTAGTTTCGCAATGGACATATGTCGTTCAGAAGGTTGTCAGTGATATGATCTTGTCCACCATTATGTTTCGTCACCTTAGCCATGCATGACGACATGTGAATGCATTTAAATCGTTTACGTCATTCCCAGGATACGTTTTTGCACGTTTTGGTGCCAAAGAAAAAAAGAATAGAAAGCTTTGATGTAAAAGGAGACGTACTGAAACGAAAAAAAAAGCAGCGACTACGCGAGGTTGTCATTTGAGGTATACTGATACCTTAACTGAATGATAAAAAAAGAATTGCTCCTTGATCGACTCTAATGTCAGACACCTTAACTGTAACACACATTTTATTACCGTGCTCCTAAGGAAATTTATAATATATTTTTAGACATTACAGTATTATTACAAAAGCAGCAAAAAAAAAGAACACTTCAGCCTGGTTTTCCATTACGACATACTCACACAACACTCAAGCAAAAGTACAAGGTGGCCAGAAAAGCTTTTAACATGGGGGAGGTCTGGAACCCAGTATGTTGTCATAGTGACAGAACTGTTAAGCTCATATTGTGGAGCATATTTAGTAGAATCTTATCGCAAAGAATCAAACATTTCTGATACAAACTGGCTGAGATATCTCTTCATCATGTTTGAACAAAATCTGGTTGAGTGTGTGACGTCATCGTTTGGCTAATTTATATATATTTTAATAACTTGAATATTGTGGAACGAAAAGAGATATTTGAAAATAGTAAACAGCATTTTTCTTCTCATAAAGTCTACTTGTTTATGTTTCAAAATGGCTTAACTAGGAAAGGTGCGATTTTTGTCATAGTACCACTATAAGCATATTAGCGAAAGTCCCCCATCTTGTTTTTCTGTATCGAGGCGAAGAGGAACGTGCTTATCTTTGTGCTGGGCGTCCTCGCCACCGTTATAGTTATGCTTGGACTGAACCAGGCTTTACAGAGCAGAATGAAATATATGAAATAAATTAAAGCGACGGTATAACATGTTGAAACCCAGTAATTCATGGGTCATTAATCTAAATTTTAAAGTGTCTGAGAATGTATCTTACCATGCTGATATCGACATCATAATGAAAAAGTGGGTCACTGAGTTCGTTTATGCTTGCGGTAAATACAGCGTTTAATATGAAAAATTACATGTTATTTTACACGTTACTCTATTCACTGATTCCTTGATAATGACGTCATGAGGTCGCCGATAATTATATCGAAACATTGGATCTTCGTCATTGTTTACTTGCTTGCGTTTTTCTAAGGGATTATTAATTACATGTTTGATGCTATTTAATGAAGACCGATCAAAGATGAAAGATGCTGCAAGATGCTGCTCACTGTAAAAAAAAAAATAAATAAATAAATAATCGACCCCGCCAGGATTCGAAACTGGAATCCCCTGATTCGTAGTCAGATGCTTTATCCATTGGGCCACGGGTCCGTACATACCGGAATCCCCAGCCGTCCAAGTCTTACCAGATAGAGTTGCCAAGTTAGGTTTTGTCTTATCTTAGCGCAGGAGCCCATTACTAGGCGCCTGCAAATCCCATAATAAGCCAATGCAACGGCATTTTTACAGACAAGGCTATTTTTAGATGTTTTTCTCGCGAAATAGGCCAGTTCCAGTCTACGTGAGCACGCTCCGGTGAGGATAAAACATTGCGGCGGCTTCACGCGTGAACATGTCAAAATCATTTCGACATGCCGACATTGGTCCGTGCTTGTGATTGTAATTGGTTACTGAGGTTCCCGTGGGGATCTGAATTCAAGAATAGATCGGTCTGTGAAAACGCTGTGACAGGAATATGGGGTAGTTGCAGGCTCCAAGTGATGGGCTCCTGCTTAGCAATAGTTTTTCTCTCGTTTAACGTTTTTCACTTCCTTTCGAAAAACAAGATCATTCTAGATCGACTGCTCGTAATGTTCAAGGTATCTTAGTCTGGTTTAAAAACCACAGAAAACTGAAGGATAAATATTTTTAAACTATAGCACGATATATTTCAGATCCGGCAACTAGAACATAATACAAAAAAGGATATAGCGCTAAACGTATAACCTGCAGAAACCCTAAATTTAAAGGAATTTTAATTAGCCCTTTATATTAATTTACAAGGTTTCTTGGATCTCTTTTGAAGAAATTTTTAGGCTTTGCATACTTAAAGTTGTATCGTATCATGTTGCTGATTACAATTCCATGGTGAATTAACACTGCTTAACCAAGTGTTAGAAAGAACAAAATATAGACGCACACTGATCCCAACAGCGGATGTGGCCAAAATAAAATAAAACGGACTAAAGGACAAGAACAACTACATATTTGATGCCATTGCTGAAAGCCAATAAACTGGTAGACGTGGTTGTAAGGAACCACCAAAGAATTTGTTCCGGAAGTTGCCGTACAGTGTTGTGAGTAGGCTCGATTTCGGGGGATGTGCGCAGGCTCATTTCCCGAAACAGCGGTTGGTGATCGAGCCTATGTTGTGAGCCGCATCCGGATAATTTATGATAAAATTATTATTAATTCTAGATTCTGTCATGATCAACTGCTTCTATTGAAGACTCGGCAAAGCAGGAGGTGTGAAAAGACCAGCACTCTTCAAGGTCGCCTTCGATTCAGCGTGACTTAATTGGAAACAATTTCACAGCAAACTTTGCTTTGTAGGACATTTTAGACGAATTGCCTCCCAATCATACAATCTGTGGTCAAGATTTGTTTGTCTAACATCTACTTGGCAAGGTAGCTATTTACATGTATTGCAACTAAATAGATTTAATTTCTTGTTCTTTTTCATCGTGTGAACTTTGTGCAGCTTTTCCACTCCTACCAACATCTTTCAGTTCTGTATCGTTGTATGCATACAATACCAGATAGAGATAATGAAAAGATATCCAGATTGCCGCCCCTAGCTCTGAAGTCAGGCTATCGTTTTCCAAGCAAAAACATCTTTAGTGGACTTATCTTGGTCAGTACCGCCCACATATGTCGTGCAGACAACACTGAGCCGGGAGCGACAGACGTAGCTTCAGTTTCACGGAATACATGCTCGAGAATTTTTTGGCAAGTCTCAATGAACATTCTAGGCCCGACAAAAATGAACAGTAACTCAAAGCTGTATTAAACCCTAATAAACTATGATTTAATCCATCGCGACTTGGTCTCATAGGTCTGGCAGATTTTCATGACCTGAAAACACCCACCCATCAATCGGGATTTTTCTTTAAGGTAGCGCGGAATGTACGCTTTCCGGCCTCAAGGTTTCTGATTCAATGGCAGGTAAACAGTTTTTCAATAAAATAACAAAGGTAAAAAATACATAGATAAACAAATAAATCACTAAATAAATAGAAAATTCACATATTAAATAATATCCAAACAAACTCGAAGATTCGATATATCAATCGACAACGTCTCTTTAAATTGAACAGACACTTCTTCGATCTCGAAAACGGGCTTCAAAGTGTGAAGCGATAGGAAAAACTCGTTCATAACACTACGCAAACAGAATGAAGTATAGTAGAGCTCGGATTTCGGCCTCGCGTCGGGTGTTCAAGAAGACTGCCAATATTTTTAGCCTTCAAGGTATCTTTTAAGGCTGTTGTCGGCGAAATAATAAAAAAACGCTGTCATGTCCGTTTGAGGGGGGGGGGAAGGGGGGTGAACTTAAGCTCCTAGATTGGGTCCCCTTTAGAAGATTAATTCAAATATTTCAACAAGCATCCCGACCTTTTCTGATGGGAGTCCTCCTCCTCCCTCCCCCCTTCCTCCCCCGGCGTTTTAGGAGCATGAGGTCCGGAGTTATGATATGCTGGGACAGTTTGATATGGCCTGCGACCGTGACATCAGGTTTGCGTATTGCTTTTGAGCCTTGAAATATGCATATAATTGTACCGCTGATCACTAGATTTTGATTTCCTTAAGCCATTTTAGCCAAGGAAATAAGTAAACAGCAAAATCTGCATTCACACCAGAAAAGAAACAGAGAATACGTAAACTTAAGGTTTTCAACAGGCTTACCTTGAAACGAGGACAACGCACGCGGCAATTGTACAAAGATCAGCATAAGATTTCCCTGCCACATTTCTGCTTGATATGTCATTTAATTTTTGTTTTACTCCAGCTGTGAACTGTAATTACTTATTCAGATTTATGCTGGTTTATCAATTCTCACCGACTCCGCTTTGGCTAGACTCGGAAATGAATCACGGTGTCGGATGGAATTGTTTAATTCCGGTGCATTCCACTCTGATGATGTCATAAATTTAATCCGTACTGAGCATTTTGATCGCTTATCATCAATTTTACACAGTATAAATGAGATTTTTCTTTTTAACCCTAATCACTTTTTGTAGGGTGATTCCGCCAAGGAGAGTGCAAAATATTTTCAAGCAAACTAACATTTTTCCGCCAACAGCCAGGTTTTGAGGACAATGCGGGTGATCTTGCGATAGGTAACGGGAAAACTTTAAGCATGTTTTTGTAGCCCCTACTAGTATGGATAACTTTAACATTTCCAAGTATCGAAACTAACTAACAACAAGCACTATTTACCCAAAATCGCGTGTGAAGTCTTCAGGACTTTAACACGCAAATGACACATAAAAAGATATTTAAGAAATAGAAAACATGTACCGTGTTTGTATCGAGTTATACAAACACGAGTGGAAGTTTGGGAGAACGAGAAATGCTGTGGGAACACGAGCCGCAGGCGAGTGTTTCCACAGCTTTTTCGAGTTCTCCCAAACTTTCACGAGTGTTTGTATAACTCGATACAAACGCGGAGTACATGTTTTCTATTTCTTTTAGAAAACACCACGACGAGAAAAAGGAAAACAACTTGTAAACTTTAATTATCAAATGTAAATTCTCTTTGCTCGCGCCATCACTACGTCAACAGCGCGCGCTTAGTTCTGTGTCTACATCGAGTTATACAAACAGGCTTTTTCACCAATCAGCGCGCGTACTTCCTTAGGACTGTTTTCTAAATATATATATTCTACTTCTCGTTGCCATTGAGGCCATAAATATCCATGTCTTTGTTTTGGAAAAGCTTTGAGCGAGGTGTTGGATTTCGAGTGGTTCACTTGACTTTTAACCTTAGCTTGAACGCTGGAATTTCACGATTATTCAGTTTGTCTCCGTTCCCATTTGTGGGGTCTTATACAGCTTATGGACAAAAAAGATCACGTGAAACTTTCTGGTAAGAAACATGTCATGAAATAAATGAGTTTGACAACTGCTGTGGTTGGGTAATATATTCCTTATCACGCATTTCGTCAGGAAGCGAAGCAGACAAACGAAAATATTCACTGGTGTTTATCTCTTACATAACGCACACCTGTTTTCACTTATTTCCTTCCTGAGAATTAAGATTCCAATCAGATATTTTGTACAGGCTGACTCAGGTAGACTTTTTATTCGTTGCTAGTAACGTTTCTACCTCTAGCCTCGTTTCTATTTCATGCCTCAATAATTCCTTTGTCATTGAAATATAATAAGGCTATCTTGAACAACATCCAAACAGTTGTTTTTCTCAGTTTGAATAAAACTCTCGATATTGGTTATCCACCTTCATTGTCTCTGAAAGTCGGAAACAAAGTGGAACTCACAAAGAGCAAAAGCCAACAAATTTAGAAACACATAACTGATACCCAAATCAGTGAGAGGACAGAGCGAGCTACGAGTGTCACCTGATAATCTCCAAGAATCGATGAAATCACCCAAGTTTTGGTAAGGGTCTATTTTCAGTGTTGTAGCAAGTTACTTCAGATAAATATGGCTTTTCCTAAACAAGTGATTTTGAGGTGATATCTATTTGACTGACATAACTTCGAAAATCCGGTACTGCCTAATTTCAGACGTGTTTTTTTTTTCTTTTTTTTACAATAATAAGAAACAAAGAAAAGAAAAGAAACCTTTGAGCTGTGATTTTATTGTATTTCATATCCAGGCTGGGATTTTATCGATAACGATGTCTTTTCGAATCTTTAATTTTAAGATTTTTCTACCGTAATAGTCATCAAGATAGGCACTAGAAGTGAATAAATTATTACTATTATTTATTATTATTTATTATTATAATATACTCCTCTCGTGGTTTCCTTTAAAAGGAAGATCTTTTCTGAGACCAAATTGAAAGAATTCATGATCAATGTCCACATGTTCTGCGTGTTTTTCAAGAGGGGGTGAAATGACAGAGAGGAGGGATTAAGAAAACCACAACGATAAGTTCATGAGCGTGTTTTGACTGTTTTTGGTTTCCATTGTTGTGTTAGTTTAGTTTTGTTCCTGTTAATAACCCACTTAAGAGGCGCAGGAACATTCGGCTTGGGAGCCTTCCGGAGTGTCGTCGCATCCGGTATCCGTCGTTTGGATATTTCAGATTTTAACGAACGTTAAGTATGATCATTCAAAAACTTCGATGTCTGGTCATTATATCTATTTTCAAATTACAGAATGTAGAAACGTTTTTCGTAAAATGAATTAACCGTGACGAAACTAAACATCCCTCAATAGATCTCCATTAAATTTCGCTACAAGAAAGAAATATCTAGTGAAACGTCTACACTGCATTAGATCATTTAATTTGATTGAAATATTATTTTCAATTCCGCTGTTTTGGAATACTGTATCATTAATTTATGGTCAGTTTATTCATCAGTTAAATTTAAGAAAAAATATGCTTTTTTTTTCTTGGAGTTACTGCTTCGTAAGAATAAATATGAATATTTGTTAAATATCTATTTCGATTATTTGAGCACTTTTTTTTCTCCTTCACTCTTTGGAAAAATAATCGACCACGCCAAAATTTGAACCTTCTTCACTGCTCTGATACAAGCTTCACTGAAAATGTTAAACTATATCTAGAGAAAGCAATTAAAAGAAGTAAAACATCTAATGGGCGTCAAAGGACACTGTCAACATCTTATGCCTGCTTTTCTTTAGCGAGACTTTGTGATAATATTTTCTAGTCTTCATAAAATACAAGTCACAGACGTTGTCGATATATTCGGAGTTTCTTTAGTCATTTCAATTGCCTGGCCAAGAGCATAACGTTGACAAAAACTAGACCTCAAAAGCGCAGCTGAATCCACATTTAGACTATAACCGAAAGAAGTCCGCGTTTTAAAGAGGCTTACCTTGTAACGAGGAGATCGCATGTGAATATTCCAGTTGGACAAGGATAAGCGTAAGGGTTCCCTGCCACATTTTTGCGTGTTGTGTCGTCTATCTTTCCTCTTCTTCACTGTGAGCTGTGACTAGTCAGATTTGTCGTGCTGGCTTGTCTAGTGTCTAGTGCATTCTGGTTTGATGACGTCACTGTCCGCGAGATCTTCTAACTGGCTCCATTTGTAATTTCGTCAAGAACTTATAAGCAAACTTCCCAAGGAGCAGGCAAAAATGGATCCGTGTCCAAAACACGCAACATTTCTCTACCAGGAGCCAGGTTTTGAGGTCAACGCTATAATATCGCCAAGTTTTTCAAGACTTAGCCAAAACGGAAAGCTAAGCGGTTTAAAATATGCTTTGATAGCAGCTAGCTGTAAATAACCTAAACATTGGGAAACATCGAAACCATCAAGCAACAAACTCTATGTATCTAAAGATCTCTTTTCCAAATAGTCATGACTTGAAAATACTTTTTTACTTCTCGGTGCCTTTGAATAAACTATAAATAACCATATCTTTGGCAAAGCCTTGAGGCGTAGGATTTGGAGTGGTGCACTCCACTTTTAACCTGTTAGCTGTGTCCTGATGATGTTTTCTTTTTTCAAAGGAAAGCTATACCTCGAATATTACTGTTATAGGATGGTTTATACTATATGTGTCTCTGTTCCTTTGTATTTAGCGTCTTTTACCGTAACAACAGACATTAAGCCACTTTCGTGCGTGATAACAAATTCGTTATCACCCACGCAAAGCAAAGAAAAGGAAATATCCGTTACAGTTTACTGATAGATATATTTTTATCTTTTGCATAGTTATTGTTTGGCAATTTAATTATTTGGCAAACGAATTTTCACTTATTTCCTTCCTAGGAGGATTCCTTTGTCACTATAGAATTTGACGTGGATCCGATATAAACTAGTTATATTGACTTCCCATCAAATTGAAACAAGCAAATCACAAGTGCTTTATTCTTTGCTAGTCACGTCTCAAAACTCTGTAACGTTGCTCCTACTCAGGACTAAATTTTTCCCTTTAGTTTCCAGCTTTGTGAAACGAATTAAGCAATATTGGCCAGCAGGCAAGTAGCAGTTTTTGTCAGTTGTAGATAAAACTTTGAATATGAGATCTGACAGCTCCATTCACTTCTCCCTCAAAGCCGGAAACAAAATGGGACTCACAGAGAGCTAAAGAGAGCAGACGAAAAAAAAGCTGCTAAGAGCACAAAGGAAAGACCAAGCATTGAGTTATACA
>CM042756.1:13953241-13965323 GCA_022496165.2 Catalaphyllia jardinei
TCCAAGATTTTTGAAAACCACTAGATTTTCTAAGCGAGGAGGCGTTTTCCGCATGTTCAGTGTTCCAAAACTTATTATATTTTAACTATATGACTATTCTTAAATAAATTTTATCGAGGCGAATCTATTTGATTGACCCAGCTCAAGAGAAAATGAGATTGCCCGGCCTCAATAATAAGTGCTGCTCTATTTCAGACCGGGCATTGATTAGAAAAGAAAAGAAAAAGAAAAGACGGAGAGAAGAAGAAGAAAAGACAAAGAAAGGAAAAGAAAAGCAAAAATAAAAATTAAACGCTTGTAACCTTTTAAGCTTTGAAAGTCCCCTTCAATTCTTCCTCAAAGTCGGAAACAAACTGGAACCCCAGTCACAGATAGCAAAGAAACACTGCTAAGAAAGGTCAAAGAAAAGAGCAGATCACTGAGCTATGCGTCATAGAATTTCCAAGAATTGTTAAAATTCCTGGATTTATTAAGCGACGGCACGTTTTCAGCGATTCCAAGACTCATTGTATTTCAGGCATGTATGACGACTTTCTTAAATAACTGATTTTCAGGTCTTTCTGACAATATCAATTTGATTGAACGAGCTTCAGACCAGGCATTTACAACGAGAAAAGAAAAGAAGAAATCCATCTCGAAGCGACAATTGTCATTTTATTGCATTTTATCAGAGTTTCATCGATTCCAATGCCTCTTTAGTTCGTCTATTCAAAGTTTGGTTTGGTTTCTGAGTTTTGCTAAGTTTCGGGCGGAGTATTTACTGTAAAATTCACCGGACTTGTGGCTACGGTTAAAAAGTTTCCTTTTTCTGAGAACAAAATAGCGAAATCTATATAGCCCCGTGGGGACTGAATGAACTTATGTCCAGTAAACTTATGCTTTTCTGGGAATTTAAACTAAAATACCAATCCCGCTTTTTACGATAACCGCACGCATTTCTCGCACGCTCATTGGCTAATTTTTATTGTCAATAAGCGGACAGACACATGAATTTATAATTTTTGTGATGCGGCAAAGAACGAGAGCGGACAATTTGACAGTGTGTTGTCGTAAAAAACAAATGTTCTTCATGCGTCTGTCCTGTTATTGACAATGAATTTCGTCAAATTTGTTAAATAAAAACCAAATATAAAGAAACTATCTATAGTTAAATATAAAAATAGCCTTTAGAAATATTATTAATTTGTAGTCAGTTTTCTTTGAAAACTTGACAAAAGGAAGGTTATTCCTCCCTTGGCTTATGTTTCTAAAGAACAAACTGTATCGTAAGTATGTACTGATGAATGAATACTTGTAAAACATCTACTTTGACTATTTGAGTGAATTTTTCCTTAATCATTGAGAAAAATAATCGACCCCGCCAGGATTCGAACCTGGAATCCCTGATTCGTAGTCAGATGCCTTATCCATTGGGCCACGGGACCTGACGTAGTATTGTTTATTATCTAAGTTATAACGTGTGTTAGTGATTACTTTTACGCTTTGGTCACTGAAAAGTAAGGCTATCACTCTCTTCCGTTTACACGAGTTGTTCAAAACTAGAATAATAAAAAACTCTTTGGTTTTGATAAGAAAAGGGTACCTTATCCATTTGGCCAAGGGACATAATAATAATAATAATAATAATAATAATAATAATAATAATAGCTCACTGGAGGTCGGAGATAAGGAAAGTGTGGTGTTTTTGTTTGTTTGGTATAATCGATTATAATTTGTTGCAAAGCTGAAGACCATGATTGCAAAATCAAATAGGAGACCAGCCTCTCTGCTGCATGCTATTTATTCACCACGAATAAACTGCTCCTCGTTGGCAAACTCCTTTCTCTGAAGAATATTCGTCATCCGGGCCGACTGATCTAGGCAGGCGACAAAAACCGCCAAAATAGAACTGCTCACAGAATTTGACCGTGTTCGCACAGTTTTGATGAGTATTTAAACTAAGTAACAGACCGTACTCACCATTAAAAACGGCAGTGCTGTCACACATTTGAGAAACACAAAGCAGCAATAGAAAGAGTCCTCTCCACATTCTTATTTCTTGTCCAGCCTGAATGTCCAAGCGTCATGCAATAATTGTGATAGAGCTTCCAATCGTATAAACCGTCTCATATCCCAGAAGCACAATGACACAATTTTAACGTTGTTGTGACAAAACGGAAATTAAGCCGCTCAAAAATGTGACGTCATAAAAGGTTTTCTTCAGCAGAGCGCGCGGCTGAATGAGAGACTTGTCAAGATGTAGACATCGCGTAATATAAAGACTACAGATACGCTTATCACATGAGGAGGTTCTTATTCTACTTTGTCACAGTAACATTTGCTTTTTTAGATCTTTTGCTTTCGATCTTAATTGGTTTAATTATTTTCAAGTTACGCTGTCATGGTTTGAATACTCTAAGAGTTACAGGTTATGGGCTTTAAAACCTCTTTTATGTTATTAGTGCAATGAATAAAGGGTCCTCTAACGAATTGGAAAAAAATGGCCTCAACTACTTATTCGGATTCCCTTTGTAATATTAATAAATCATCCAAGAAATAGCATATAAAGCGACTAAGTTAGTTTTTGTTTGTCTTATGTTAGCAATGGTCTTATCCCCAATTCTTTTCCACGCTATTTTCAGGATTAGCACATTTCATGATCAACGTACATGCATCGGCCTACCTTCGGCAAAAGAAGACGATATTTTTCTTGAAGGAGTGGGGAATATAAGCGTTCTACGAGGCCCATGACTCAATGACAATTATAGTTTTAAGAACGAATATCAAAGATAAGTAGATAGATAAATCACTAAATAAATCACTAAATAAATAAAAAACAAGATAATATGATAGACAAATAAATATGGCAGATCGATATATCAATTCACAGAGAGTTAAAAAAGGCCAAAAAGCTCAAAAAGTACACATCGTCCCTTTGGATTGAACAAACATTAGTTTTCAACTCTAATACAGGCTTCAAAATGATGCAAAACCATATGTAGATTGTAAATGTCAGTTAATAAAAAGTAAAACATCTAATGAGTGTCAAAGGACATCGTAGACACCGTTATGTCGGAATTGTTTCAGCGAATTATTTTGGCCAAGAGCATAGACTATTGTAGACTAAAACTAAATTACAATAGGTCTAAAGCGCAACAAATTCACATTCAGACTATAAACAAAAGAAGTCTGATGTAAACTGAAGAGGCTTACCTTGTCACGAGATCACACGTGAAAATTGGAGAAGGATCAACATAAGGGTTGTCTGCCACATTTATGCTCGTTGTGTTCTTTATCTGTTCTTCTACTCTTACGGTTAACTGTGACTAGTGATAGTTTCCTTGCTTACTTGTAGACTAGAAAATGAATGCATTCTTCTTTGATGACGTCATTGATTTGATCCGATTATACAGAGCGTGGACAATTAGATTTTCTTGTTGACGCCATTTACATTTTATTGAGGGACGATGATTCAGTCGATTCAGATCACCGTCCCTTGATTTTGTAAACAAATTTCTCAAGGAGAAAATAACAGATGTTCAAAACAGTAAACATTTCCCTACCAGCAGCCAAGTTTTGATGTCAACTTGGGTGATCTTGCTAAAATATCACTATAAAGTCCTTCAAGACCTAGCCGCAACAGGAAAAAATTAACCCTGAGGCGGTTTAGAATATGTTTTTTTATTGACCTGCAAATGACCCGGCTAAAGATTGGAAAGTATCGAAGCTATCAAGCAACAAACTCTAAGATGTACCTAAATTTTTTTTTAAATCGTGACTTAATTACATATACATATAGTTAACATATATAAAAAATAATATTTTCTACTTCTCGTTGCCATTAAGGAGGCTATAAATAGCCATGTCTTCCTTTTGGTAAAGCTTGGAGGCGTAGCATTTCGAGTGGTACACTCCACTTTTCACTTGTCAGCCTATTTCGTGTTGATGATATTCAGAAATATCACAGTTATAGAATGTTCATACTATGTCTCTGTTCCCTGTATTTGCTATCTAGCTTTTACCACGCACAATAAAATCATGCGTCACTTTCGAGTAAGAAAATTGCAGCAGAAAATATATGCGTTGTGTAACTGCTATGGCTGGGTAAACATGTTCGTATTCACGCAGCGTTTCGTTCAACCATGCAAAGAAACGGAAATATCTCTTAGATTAACTAACATATACCTCTTCCATTGTTATTTTTGGCACATTATCCGACATGCATCATATTTTCACTATTTTCTTTTCTAAGAAGATTCCCTTGTCAATGTGAAATTTGACGTGGTTTCCACATCAAACTAGTTATATTGACTTCCCATCAGACTGAAACACACATGTCACATGTCACTCTTTGCCAGTCACGTCGAAAAACTCTAACATTGTTTTATTTCAGGACTGAATTTATCCTTTGTTATCCAGTTTTCAGAGACAAATTAAGCGATATTGGCCAATTCACAGAGCTAAGAAAACCAGAAGAAAAAAATCTGCTAAAAATCTTGCTTCAACATTCTTTCGATTTTGGGAATGTTGAAAGCGTTTGCTACGCCCGAGTTGATACACGTGTTGAAACGATGTTGAATCGATGTTGAAAGAGTTTATAAAGACTTTAAAAGTGTTCAAACTTTTCTTTAACATCCATTCAACATTCGTTTGCCCCGCTCTTTCAACATTTTTGAGCAAGCGTATGTGCAATTAATAAGACGTGACCATGATCACCATGGATGCAAAGACGATAGCAAAGCAAAACAACTTTTGTGCGTGGCTGTAGTACGTTCAGGCGACAGCTTTTCTATCAGCTGATCCTACTATGGAGGACTATGAGACACCAGACGATTTTGCAGAAGAGATCTCGAAGCTTCAACAAGGAAAAGAAAGCACTGGACGCGGAGAAAACCAAAAAACTAACATGGAAGTCCGACGAGATAGAAACGCTCATAGATGAACAAGAAAACAAAAGTTGTTTGTGGGATTTCTTTGACAAACAATGATTTTGTTCCCACTTTGTTTTCGAGTAATGTCCTGTTTGATATAGCTCAGTACTCGTTAAAAATTAGCATGACTCATTCACCATATTTCTTTATATTCCGGCGTATCTTCGATAGCCAATTCCTTTACGATATTGTTGATATAGCCCCTTTCATCCCCTCTTCTGATCCATTGCCGGCCTCGTCTTACCCCTTCATGGTTTATCATCTTCGTCATTCAAGTCTTCAAAAGCTAAAAAAACTGCTTAAAATGAACTAACTTTGTTGTAAAAATAAGAGCGATCTACTCCGTCATTTTTAAAATGGCGCTCTTGTTTGTGTTTCTCGCGTAGAACTAAGGCCGGAACTAATTACCAAGCCACTTGCAAAGTTTTGTTGAATGAAATATTGAAACCGTTTGCCATCTCGCCGTCACCAGCATCATTCACCTCACCTCACCAACATCATTCAACAACCTTTCAACAAAATCGAACGGATGTTGAAGCAAATGTTGAAGCCGTTTGCTTGAGCCTTAAAACAACGCAAAAGAAAGCACATGTAGAAACACTGCTGAGCCGGCACAAAAAAAAAATATAAAATAAAATCCCTGGACGATTACGCGAGGAGGGTATGCTTTTTGTGTTCCAAAACTTGTTGTATTTCAGGTAACTGTATGTATGACGTTTCTTAAACAAAAGATTTTGAGATGATGTCTTTTCGATTGACACAGCTTCAAAAACCTGTACTGCCGTATTTCAGACCCGGTAGTAAAAAATGGAAGAAGACACATTTCAGTGAAGTGCATTCGTCACGAAACGGTATTTCACAAAAAAGTATCAACCCCACTAGACAAAGAAAATGTATCTCTAGTAAGAGAGGAGAATTGCATTTGATCATTTGATAACAATACAAATTTGTAATTTTACTGTTAAGAATATTATTAAAATCTGACTAATTTATTCTTTAGCTTAAGGTTTTGAAGAACAAACAACATCGTAAGAATGTATAAATATTTGTGATCTATCTGCTGTGGCTTTGGTTAAATCATTTGAGTGCATATTGTTCTTTACCCTTACGAAAAATAGTCGACCTCGCCGGGAACCTGGAATCCCCTGATTCGTAGTCAGATGCCTTATCCATTGGGCAACGGGGCCACACATAATACACTTATTTTATTACCTTTAAAAATGACAATTTCGATTGTAATTGGTTTAAAAAAAACTCTTATTTTCTCACAGGTTGCTATGGGCCACTTTGTTATTGGACAGTTTGTTATAGGACATTTCAATAAGCCAGTCTTATTAAAAGTTGTAGTTTAAATCAACCAATCAAATTCAAAGTTGTAGTTACGTGCGCGCACTTGCTTTTGGGTACACAGTGGTTTTAAAATGTTTACGTCTCCTTTGTCAGTATTTGAATCTAGATTTCCCCTTCCCGCTTTCAAAACTTGGCCAACTTTCTTTTCACGGAAACTCTGATTTTTAAGATTAATTGGTAATAAGAGTTCGTGTCGTCCAATTCGGTCTGTAATCATACTCGTGAAAAACTAACTGGACTAGTCACATCCGCCGTTGGGATCAGTGTGCCGTCTATATTTTATATTTTAAAATTTCTACTGATCCAGGTCTACTTAAGATCCGGCACTCTCATCGGTTTGTTGCTGTGGTTATACAGTTTTTAATTCCATTTCTTGTACAACTTCACCACCGGTCCTGGAACACGGATCCAAACCACTGAGCCCATTGCTCGTTATTTTCTAATATGGGGACTTTGCTTATGGAGACTACGCGTTGGTTCTTTTAATTCCTCGAGACACCACAACAACTCAGCAACGCTGCGTTCTCGAAAACCAACGAACGCTTCCTTCAGCAAAAGGAAAACCCGTCGACAACTCATACGTAGCAAACGTGACTCAGTAAGAAAGGCTCGGGAAGCTCATTTAATAAACAAAGCCAAAGCATTACTTCGGTTTGGCAAAAACAGAAGAGATGAAGCACGCCAGTGACACATCTGACACTTATTTATTTAGTCATAGCCTACCAATCATTGTCACGTATTTTCATTTAAATTTTTATCTGTAACGGTTTTCTTTTCACATATTTTATTCTACTCAGCCCCTGAGGAAGGTTTGTATTGCAAACCGAAATATAGGGCAATTTTGTTTATAATGATTTAGTCCTCTAGTCCGTTTTTATTTCATTTTAGTCACATCCGCCGTTGGGATCAGTGTGCCGTCTATATTTTTTATTGATACACTTTGATACACTTTGATACACTTTGAAAAAAAAACGCTTTCTGCTTTTTCTTTGAGAGCCCTTGGCTAATGACCAACTGATCACGCTATTACTTGAGCGAGTATTTTTTTTTCTCTTAAGAAAAATAATCGGCCCCGCCAGGACTCGAACCTGGAATCCCCTGACTTATCCATTGGGCCACGGGGCCACAAATGTTACTGTTGCTTAGTTTATATCATATGTTAGCAGTAATTTATACGCTTTCATCAGTGAAAAAGAAAAACTGAATGATCTTTACTCTTTTTTGTGAGCAGTCTTTCAAAACTAGAATTAAAAAATGATTTTTTTTTTAAATTAGCTCTTATTAACCCGAGCAGGAGGTCTGTATGGGAGAATCTTGACCGAGGTCGTAAGTACTGACCGAACACAGTGAGGTCTGTACACACGACCGAGGTCAAGATTCTCCCATACAGACCGACTTAGCTCGTTTAATAAGATGTTTATTATATGGCAAAAACAAAAACAGTTTAACTTGTTTAATGTGACTGATTTGTACAAACTTACATTTTGCTCGCGAACAGCGATGAGCCGAATTTAATTCTTCCAAAGTTTGCTCGTCCTCTTTACTTTTTTTTTTCTCATCAGCTTTTCGGCACTTACAGAAAAAAATATTGTTAGATGAAATCAGTCAATGATTTTGCATTTTAGTTTGCAGCTTTTTCACTTCAAAACATTTACCGGTCTAGATGCCGGTCTAGATGGGAAAATCTAGACCGCGATCAATATCCATTTCAGCCAATCAAATTCGTGAATGTGGTAGTTCCCAGTCCTTGTGAGACAGAGCCATATAATAATCTTGGTTAATGACCATTTGATTATCCTATTATTGTTTGTAAAATACATCCACGGGGCCATGTTAAGAATTGCACGCAGGAGTGTAAAGATAAGGAAAGCTTCGTGTCCTTGTTTGTCTAGTATAATCCATTTTAATTTGCTGCAAAGCTGAAGACTCTGCCAAATAAAATACGAAGGCGTCTACGAAGACCTCGCCTCTCGGATACATGATATTTATTTACACGAAACTGCGAGCAGTCTCTCTTTTCCTCGAAAATTCGTGGGAAAGAACGCAAAAGAAGTAAGCGTGCGAACGTGACTGTGAGCGTGACTTTGGAGCGGCGATGCCGCGATCGCGCGAGCCGCTAGTAGCGTGGGCGTTGGGAGACTAGCGAACCTAACGTCCAAGCTACTAGCGGCTCGCGGCATCGCCGCTCCCACGTCGCGCTCACGCATACTTGTTTTGCGTTCTTTCCCACGGATTTTCGAGGAAAAGAGAGATTGCTCGCAGTCTAAATTAACTGCTTCTCGTTAGCAATCCTCTCTCTGTGCAGAATATCCGACATTCTGGCCTAATGACTTAGGCAAGCGACAAAAATCTTAGTTATAAAGTTGCTTACAGAGTTTGACCGTGTTCACACAGTTTTGATAAGTATTTAACCTACATAAAAATATAGCATTAAGCAGATCTTTTTTCTTGTCAAGCCTAAGTTTTCCACCGTCGTGCAATGATTGTGTTGGAGCTTCCAATCGTATAAACTTGCCCATATCCTAACAACATAATGACACTAATTCTAACCTTATTGTTACAAAACGGAAATTAATCCGCCCAAAAATGTGACGTAATAAGAGAGTTTTAGACATCGCGTACAGACTACTAATACGCTTTTAAACCTGATGAGGCTCTCATCGGTATAGCACATCCTCGCAGTAACATATGCTTTTACAGATATCTTTTGCTTTCTTTTTTAGTTTAACTGTTTTCAAGTTACGCTGTCATAGTTTGAATACTCTTTAAAACCTCCTTTATCAGTATTTTTAGAGCAAAGAATGAAGGGTTCTCTAACAAATTGAAAAAAATAGCCTTATTTTACTTGTATTCTCTTTGTAATCAATAAGTCATCCAAGAAACAGCATATAAACCGACTAAGTTGGCTTTCGTGTGTCTTATGTTAGCAACGGCCCTATCCCCATCTACTTCCCGTGCCAGTTTTAGGATTAGCGCATTTTCATGGTCTGGGTACATCCATCGGGCTACCTTCGGCAAAAGAAGACGAGAATTTTCTTGAAGGAGTGGGGAATATAAGCGTTCTACGAGACCTATGACTCAATCGCAATAAGATAAGTAGATAGATAAACAACTAAATAGATCACTAAATAATTAGAAAATAAGAGGTAAATAATATGATAACGAAATAAATACTTCTAATCGATATATCAACTGACAGAGAGTTGCTTCTGCCAATAAGCTGAAAAAGCACACAACGTCCTTTTTGAGTAAACAAACATTAGTTTCGAACTCTAACACACACTTCAAAATGTAAAACGATATGCAGAGATTGTAAATGGCAGTTAAAAAAGTAAAACATCTAATGGGTGTCAAAGGACACTGTAGACATCTTATGTCGAAATTGTTTCAGCGAGACTGAGTTGTGATATTTCTTTCAAGCCTTTCATGTATTCTGGTAACTTACAGACAGTTTTCGGTAGATGTTGATTTTCTTTAGTCATTTCAATTATTTTGGCCAAGAGCATAAACTATTATTGACTAAAACTAAATTGCAATAGGTCAAAAGCGCAACAAATTCACATTCAGACTATAAACGAAAGAAGTCTGATGTGAATTGAAGAGGCTTACCTTGTAACGAGACGATCACTCGTGAAAACTGGAGTAGGATCAACATAAGGGTTCCCTGCCACATTTTTGCTCGCTGTGTTCTTTATTTGTTCTGCTACTTCAGTGCCGTGAACTGAGACTAGTAAGAGTTTCCTTGCTTGCTTGTAGACTCGGAAATGAAAGCATTCTTCTTTGATGACGTCATTGACATGATCCGATTATACAGAGCGTCGACAATTAGATTTTCACGTTGACTCCATTTTTATTTTATTGAGGGACGATGCTCCAGATAATTGCCCCTCGATTTTGTAAATAAATTTCCCAAGGAGAAAGTCAAAAATGTTTAAAACGTTTTACATTTCCCAAATAGCAGCCACGTTTTGATCTCAACGCGGGTGATCTTGCTGAAATGTCTCTCGATTCAACCCTTAGGCACAAAGAAAAAGCCTAAGTGGTTTAGAAGTTGTTTTTTATAATAGCTGCAAATGACCTAAACTTGGCAGATATCGAAGCTATCAAGCAGCAAACTCTAAGATGTACCTACATCTCTTTTTTAATCTTGACTTACAAATAGACATAAAAACTATTTTCTACTACTCGTTGTCATTGAGAAGGCTATAAATAGCCATGTCTTTCTTTTCTCAAAGCTTGGAGGCGTAGCAGTTCGAGTGGCACACTCCACTTTTAAGCTGTTAGCTTATGTCGTGTTGCTGTTTCTTTTCAAGGGAAAGATATGTTTAGAAAAGTAGAGTTTATACTATGTCTTTGTTCCCTTTATTAATTTGGCATCTTTTGCAACGGACAATAAAATCATGCACCACTTTCAGGTTAAGAAAATTGCAGCAGAAAATATATATGCGTTGTGAAACTGCTCGGGCTGGGTAAACATGTTCGTTATCACGCACGCATTTTGTTAAACGAAGCAAAGAAACGGAAATATCCCTCGGATTAACTGAAATGAATATTGCAAAGTGGCCCCATTAGAGGGTTCTGTAAATAATTTACTGACCGAGATCGACGTTTCGATGATCAAACATCATTCTCAAGACTGAGGTCGTTTATGCTGATGTCAAAGTTGTTATAACAGTTAAAGATTTTGAACATGTAATGGCGCACTCCACAGTGCTTGAAGTTATGCAGATATTCAACTTTTCAACTTCATTGCTCAAACTCATTAACAGTTCATCAAGTTAGAACAAAGGGAATCACAACCGTGAAGGAGGTTTGGATACCCGGTCTTAATAGTATAGATTTTGACGATTTTATTACTCCGTTTATTCCTTAGTTTTTGTTTTGATTGAGAAGATATATCAAACACTTGAAACAGTTTTTCATCGGCTATCCAAACACCTCCAATTTCGTCAAAAATACTTCGCTGCGCGTCGTATGTTTTCAGCTTTCTTCTCGGTGTTTGGATATCCCTGTTTCACCAAGTAGACAGAAACGTACCACAGGTACAAAATAGCCGTTTATTTTGAAAGTCACTTTTCCTTATATATACATCATAACGGGGCTAGCGTGCATCAGAGTACCTAGGCTACCTAGGCTACCATACATAACAATCCCGATGTAACACTGTCTCTCGTGTTTCATATATTACTTAAAGAATAATTGTCAATATACAACACAGAAAGGACTGGTCTGAAAATAACATTTGTTAGTCTTGACGGAACAGTCACACTAAAAGATTGCAATTAAAATAATAAATAATTACTAATTTTTTTTTTAATTATTTGCACAGATTGTATCAACTTAAATCAGTGTTAAACCGTTAACATAGTTACAAGTTCAATGACTCTTGAGAGGTATGTTTGAATGAAGAACTCAAGTTCTATTTGTGCGTTTTTATAGCAGAGGTAATTTGGGAAATGGTCATCATGCTTCTTGCAATATATCAAACACGAGTGACAGTACTTCATTGGGACATCCAAATACCGAGAAGAAAGTTGAAAATATGACTCGCAGCGGAGTATTTTTGACGAAATTGGAGTGTTTGGATAGCCGTTGAAACACTGTCTCGAGTGTTTGATATATCTTCTCAATCGAAACAAAAACTAAAGAGTAAACGGAGGAGTAACACACTTTTCTACGCGTTACTTGATATTTTTTTCTTTTTATGCAGTGAGACTACGGTAAATATATACTAAAACAATTAGACTACTCGCCCTCGTTTTCTACGAGCGATAGTGCGCCTCGTTGACTATCTGCTCGTAGAAATCTCGGGCTCGTAGTCT
>CM042756.1:13965423-13977016 GCA_022496165.2 Catalaphyllia jardinei
TTTTCCATAGAACTTATGAGTTAAGAAGAAATCTAGAACTAGTATCATAGCTAGATTAAGTGATAACTCTGATAGTTTCTCACTAAGCTGTTGGAAGTATGGCTCGATATTAAAGACCTTTGTATAATTTAATTGCCGCGTGCATTGAAACAAATGGCCTGACCCGTTTAAGAGCACCTATACCAGAGGATACTTTCATGAATGTGGGCCTCCCACGAGAGATTTTCATTAACAATAGGCCCGAGAGATTTGCTTTCATTGCTTTGGCTTATTCGACCCCGCAAGGATTCGAACCTGGAATTCCCTGATTTGTAGTCAGATGCCTTATCCCCTGGGCCACGGGGCCACACATAGTTCACTTATCTTATTTGCATCTTACCTTAGCCGTAATTTATATGCTTTGATCACTGAAAAAAAGGAAAAAAACAATGCTCTTTGCTCTTTTCTAAAAGCAGTTATTCAACAACCATTTTATTTTATCTTGACAAATGACTATTTGATTACCCTTTTCTTTCAGTGTGTATTTGTTAAATAGATTAAGAAACATTTTCATATCTATTGGTTTATAATCATTTGATAGGCTGATTTTTTAAACATATCTACTTTGATTATTTGAGCAAGTATTTTTGTCTTTTGTACTACGAAAAATAATCTACCTCACCAGGATTCAAACGTGGAATCCCCTGATTTGTAGTCAGATGCCTTATCCATTGGGCCACGGGCCACACTTAGTACATTTATCTAATTAATATCTTATCGTAGCAGTAATTTATATGCTTTGATCATTAAAAAAGGAAAACAAAAATATTCCCTTTGCTCTTCTCTAAGAGCTATTATTCAAAATTACAATAAAGAAAACAATTTTTATCTTGGTTAATGACCATTTGATCACCCTCTTTTTTCAGTGTGTATTTGCTAAATTAAATACCTACTTTGATTATTTAAGGGATTTAAATTAGCCAGAAAGTAGTGACAACTTTTAAGAACAGTTGTCCCAAACTAGATTAAAAGAACATTTTTCAAATATGTTGGTCAATACTCATCCGATCTGCTAAATTTTCTTTATAACATATATTCCTTTTTGGCAAAGACTTTTTGTCTTTTCTAGTAGGAAAAATGATCGACCCCGCCAGGATTCGAACCTGGAATCCCCTGATTCGTAGTCAGATGCCTTATCCATTGGGCTACGGGGCCACACATAGTACATTATCTTATTTATATCTTATCTTAGCAGTAATTTATATGCTGTAATCACTAAAAAGCAAATTTAATGCTCTTAGCTCTTTTCTAGGATCAGTTATTCAAAATTGCAAAAAGTTTTCTTTGTTCTCTAAAATTTTCGTCTGACCTAATTATTCGGTTAGTGGTCATCAGGAACTTACATGAAACTAATGAACGATAATTGCACTAGCTAACGACGCAGACGGCATATAAATTACACCCCCTGGCGTTTTGGAATGAATAGGTTTCTCGCCAGCAACAACATTCATACCAAAAAGAAATGAGATAAAAGAAATACATAAGATTTACAACTTGTAAATAAGGTATTAGCCGCCTGTAATAACCATAACGGCTATAAAATATTCCAAGAGAAAAAGACAACATGCGCAACTACCCCCACGGGTCTCGGGGGGCCTTCAAAGTAAAACACTTTGCTTCGTTTCTTAAAAAATATGAAATTATACTTCAAAAAAAACAAATGCAAACTTTAACCACATAAATAGCAATGGGTTTCTATGAGTTTCAAACTGTCAAATTTAGCCAATGTTGAGAAATCCATCGATGTACGAGAAAACGACAAGGATGTATGAGAAATCGACATACATCTGGCAGAGGTTCTCGGTCTGATCGATCCATTCGACTTTGGGCCTGCGGTACACTTCGCACAGCGGATTGATATAACGAACGCTTGAACCTCTGCGGAGGAGAGAGAAGTGCTGCCCCTTTCACATACTAAGTCCACACAACGTATCCCCTTTTCAGACACTCGGCATACCTTTTTTTGGGTAAAGCCTCCAAGTGTAATCTATAAGAGGGAGTACTTCCTTGAGGGTAGGGGTGGATGAGGGTCAAATTTAATCTTTTCCATCGCGTCTCCACCTGAATTTCCGTACAGATTTCTTTTGACTCGCTATTGGCCTTTCAGTTGCTCAGGAATAACAGTGTTACCCAAATCAGCCAATTGACTTTGTGGCGCCAACATTTTGGGAGTGGTCAAGTGCACCCGCGCCATATCATCATCTGTATCAAAGGAACCAATAAATCTTTGCACAGAGTGGATTAATCGTTTTCTTTCATGCTCTATTAGCGTGCTTGCATTAAAAAAATGGCAGCTTTTTCTTTACGGCTGGACCTCGCCATAGAGATAAACCGTCATTTTCTCGCAAACGAGTATGGCGACCTATTAATTATTTTTCTGCTGTTTTTTAACTGAGTAATAAATGTCTCTGTGTAGAATAAATATGGACCAAATCTCAGTATAGAACAAAAAAACAATCGTTGAAAAAGTGAATTTAGCAAGCAATCGTGACTACAATCATGCTGCTATTATAAAGATTTATTGGGTATAAACAAGGTGTCGCTGCTGTCAAACGAACATGGGGACACCCCATTTTTATCGCAAAATTTAAGTTCCTACAAAAATCCCTGTGCAGGTTCCATTTCAGCGGAATGACGTTTAAATTCAGTGTTGGTGAGCTCTGTCGCGAAGCATAAATTTAAAAAATTCGTCAAAAATTCAGGTTCAACTCTCTTTCAAATTTTACACCAGCAATAAGCAGAGGAAATAAGGTCTTTTGATTTCCTGGATTGATCTTTTGTACAACGCTTTAACTTTTTAAACTGGAGCTTCCGGAAAATGCCCAATTTCGGTGTCAATTTAGGCCGCTATGAGCCCAAAATACCCAAAAAATTCCAAAAAAATTAACAAAAATCTAAACGACCTGAAACTTATATTTTTAGAACTAGTTCACCTAGGCCTTTATTCTGGCAAAGTTTGGGAAAATCGTTTTTTTCTATCTTGCATGAACGTAGTTGATCCTTACAGCAAACTGCTCTTAATACTGAATTCACCATAATTTGTCCTTATTCAAGGAAGAACAAATGAAGACCTGGAAGAAAGTCTTTTATTATATGGCTAGTGTTTGTAGGCGATATAACGCGCGCTCTGATTGGCTAAGTCCAGCTTAACGCCAGGGCATTATTCTCCCGTAATGCCCACGGGCCGATTACGGATTATGCAAATTAGGAAAGAACATGAAAGGTATCCAAAGCTCAGTAGGCGACATTTGCTTTATTTACATTGAAAATCGTTGTGATACAAGACAATGAGTGACGATTAACATTCAGAGAGTTAATTATATTACTATTTCAAGGAAAAAATGAAGTTACATTGGCAAATTACCAACGAATTAATTGGTCAGGAAGAAATTGAAATATTCATAAGCTTACATTTAAGAGCAAAACCACGAAAGGAAAGGAAAACTGCCAGTGGAATTAAAACATCTCAGCGATATTTGTCGTCAATAAACAAAGGAAGCACAGTAGAAGTTTTGGACTTACCGGCTGCTGTCCTTGACCACTTATTGGCAAAGTTTTTTTTTATAGATATCGGAAAACGGATGGCGACGATTATGAACCTGATACCCTGTCGAGTTTGTAGCGAAGTATACAGAGCTAGAAGTTCCTTTCCGAAGGCGCAGGTCTCCTTTCACTGTCCTTTCACCATTCAAAAGAAGGCAATTGGTGACACTGAATCAGTACAGCAGTCAACATCAAAAAATTCTCTTATTGTAACACAAGCTAGTTTAAACTTCTTCAAGGACCATCAGATTTGAACAGCCGAGCGGATTATTTTTTCCAGGTGAGGACATTCGCAGCATCTCTGAGCGCCAGTTCAAGATCTTTAACGGGCCAGTAACTATAATCCAGGAACCTCAGAAAAGGCGAAGAGTTTTCATCTAAAGTGACGACGAAGTCGAAGAGTAGTTCTGATTCCGTTTAAATTGTATTTTCTTTTGCCGACACGGCTGCACGGCTTTTGAGCAAGTTTGAAGAACTTTTCTGTAGGAACGTGTGGCGGTTGATTCCTGAGAATGTCGATGAAAATTCTCTGGTGATATACTAACACAACTGTACAAAAATACTTTTTGCAGCCATATTGATCATTGTTTTCCAAAAATAAATATATTTTCTTGACGGAGTACGCGTTATTCTGTTATGCAGTTTGACGGTTTGGAAAGATGAATGAATAGATAAGCGCGCGCATCACCGGATGTAAAGTAACGACTTCCCCTTTAACCGTCTTGTTAGCCAAATAATAAACAACTTAATTACCTCGACCGTTCGATCGTTACGGGAAAATCTCAAACCTCGGCCTACCGTATTGACCTCGCTATCGCTCGGTCAATGCGGCAAGGGCTCAGTTTGAGATTTTCCTGTAACGACCGAACGGTCGAGGTTATTAAGTAGTTAGTATTGTACTTGTGTCGTTTATTGACAGCTGTGGAATAATTCGAGAAGGCTGGTGACAAAGTGCCAGAATGGAAATCATACATAAATATTGCATTATGTTAAAAGATGGTATCCTCGAATTTAATTATTTTAAAAGCCTTGAAAAGAGGATTACAGTAATCGTTGTAGTTCAAAGAAGTAATGATTGGTAGAGTTCTTTTTTGTAAAATGATAATTGGTGTTAAAGTTGATTTGTAGGTGTTCCCCCAGGCAGTAATTCCATAGATCAAAAATGGATACAAAAGAGAGTAATATAAGTTTGTAAGAGTTTTGAAATTGATATAGTGACGAATCTTAGATAAGATGTCTATATTCCTTTTCATTTTCCTTCAGATATAGCTTACCTGAGATTTCCAATTTAAATGTGAGTCTATCATTATACCTAAATATTTCATAGAATTTTTGTGCATTAGTGTTTGATTGTTTATTTTCAGATTAATTGAATAGTTAACTAATTTTTGAGGTTGGCGAAAAGTAACATAGTTGGGCATTTCAATATTAAGAGAGAGTTTATTGGCACAAAGCCAGCTAAATACTACTTTTAGTTCATTGTTTACAGTTGTTTCCAATTCAATAAACTCTTGTGAGCATTGAAAAGATTAGAGTCATCATCAAATAAATATAAAAAACGTTGGTTAAAAGAATTATTGAAATCATTAATACAGAGTAAGAAGAAGAAAAGAAGAAGTGGTCCAAGTACTGACCCTTGAGTAACTCCACAAGAGATTTGTTTATAGCCTGACATGGCATTGCCAATTGACACAGATTGTTTCCGTTCATTGAGATAGGAAAAAACACCTTTTAACAATCCCTCAGAAGCCATATTGATCTAGTTTCATAATTTAAGTATTGTGCTTTACGGTGTCAAAAGCCTTGCTAAAATCTAGAAATATCCCACAAGAAATGCCTTCATCAATAGCCTTTTGCATCTTATTTGTGATTGATAGAAGAGCTTAAGTAGTAGAATATTTTTCACGAAAACCAAAATGTTTGTAATGAATTTCATTAATCTCTTAAATATTAATTTTTCTAAACTTAAGCTGAAAATGGAGAAGAGTGAAATGGGACGAAAATTTCCAAGGTTCGTATGCAGGCCTTTCTTATAAGTAGAAATAACTTTGGCAACTTTAATATTGTGATAAACATTTACATTCCCCGGTATTTTCGCGACATTTCGATAGGCGCACGGATAAACAAAAACTTCTGAAATTATGTAATGAAAATATGTTTTCTCAGTGTTCTCATACTTTCCATAGCTTAATCTTTCTAAATTAGTCAAAAAAATGACCCCAGAACTTTCGAAACCTACATTTAAAGTCTCCCTTAAAAATATCCGAAAAGGTAAATATTTTTAGGCATCTCCAAATTAACTAAAAGAGCTTCTAGAACATATAGAGATTCATTTCAGCCACTTCTGATATCTTTGGAAAGATTCGGTCACTGGGTGACCCCGAAACTGAAACAAGCAGATCACATGTGTTTTATTCTTCGCTAGTCACGACTCAAAACTCTAACATTATCCTTTTTTAGGATTGAATTTTCTGAAATCAAGTGGCATGGCCAACATGCAACCACTTTTTTCTTAGTTGTGGATAACACAAAGCCGGGAATAAAATGAAAATCACAGAGAGCTAATGATTATTCGAAAAATGAGCACCATACTTATGATTTCTCAAGCCTGCCGAAAAAAGAAATCCAGACCTGCCGAAAAATAAAATCTTATCGATATCCGATATTAGCAGTAATTTATATGCTTCAATCACTGAAACAAAAAAATGCTCTGTGCCTATTTCTAAGAGCAGTTATTCAAAATTAGAATGAAGAAAACAATTCTTATTTTAGTTAATGACCATTTGATCACCCTTTTCATTTAGTGTGTATTTGTTGAATTAAATATCTACTTTGATTATTTAAGGGAGTTAAAATAACCAAAAAGAAAAGTAGTCATCTCCAGAGAGCAATGAAAATCTTTAAAAACAGTTTTTCCAAACTAGATTAAAAAATATTTTTCATGTATATTGGATAATATAATTTGATCGGCTAGTTTTTATATTTAACATATGTACTTTGATTATTTGAGCAAGTATTTTTGTCTTTTCGATTAACAAAACAAATAATCGACCCCGCCAGGATTTGAATCTGGAATTCCCTGATTCGTAGTCAGATGCCTTATCCATTGGGCCGCGGGGCCACACATACAGTAGTTTATATGCTTTGCTAACTAAAAAAGCAAAAAAAAGATTCTCTTTGCTTTTTTGTAAGAGCAGTTATTCAAAATAAGAACAAGGAAATTTATTGTTATCTCGGTTAATGACCATTTAGTCACCCTTTTCTTCCAGTGTGTATTTATTAAATTAAAAATCTACTTTGATTATTTAAGGGAGTTAAATCAGCCAAAAGGACGAGTAATCATCTCCAGAGAGCAATGACAACTTTTAAGGACAGGTGTTCCAAACAGATTAAAAAAAAACATTTTCATATATATTAGTTAATAATTATTTGATCGGCTAATTTTTCTTCATGGCATGTCCACTTTCATTATTTGACCAAGTAATTTTGTCTTTTCCCTAACAAAATAATCGACCCCACCAGGATTCGAACCTGGAATCCCCTGATCCGTAGTCAGATGCCTTATCCATTGGGCCACGGGGCCAAAGATAGTACCCTTATCTTATTTGTATATTATCTTAATTTATATACTTTGATCACTAAAAAAGCAAAAAAAAAAAGAAAACCAGTGCTCTTTGTTCTTTTCTAAAAGCAGTCATTCAAAATTAGAATAAAGAAAACATTTTTTTTCTTGCAAATTACTATTTGATCACCTTTTCCTTTCAGTGTGAATTTGTTAAATTAAATATCTACTTTGATTATTTAAGGAAGTTAAAATTCATCTTTAGAGAGCAATGACAATTTTTATGCACAGTTTTTCGAGAGTAGATTAAAAAAACATTTTCATATATGTTGGTTAATAACTATTTGATAGGCTTTTTTTAATATATCTACTTTGATTATTTAAGCAAATATTTTTGTCTTTTGTACTACGAAAAATAATCTACCTCGCCAGGATTCAAACGTGGAATCCCCTGATTTGTAGTCGGATGCCTCATCCATTGGGCCACGGGCCACACATGGAACATTTATCTAATTAATATCTTATCCTTGCTGTGATTTAATATGCTTTGATCAATGAAAAAGAAAAAAGAATTCTCTTTGCTCTTTTCTAAGAGCTATTATTCAAAATTACAATAAAAAGATCATTTTTTATCTTGGTTAATGACCATTTGATCACCTTCTTCTTTCCGTTTGTATTTGCAAAATGAAATATCTACTTTGATTATTTAAGGGAGTTTAATTAGCCAAACGGAAGGGTAATCATCTCCACAGAGCAATGACAACTTCTAAGAACAGTTGTTCCAAACCAGATTAAAATAACATTTTTCATATATATTGGTTAATGATCATTTTTTTCGGATAATTTTCAAACTCGTGGATACGCGAAGCGTAGAAACGAGGTTATTGCGGGGGCTTACAAATGTGTCACTCACTCACTCACTCAGTCCAGTTTTGGTTTCTTTATTTATGAATGACTTACCGCAATATTTTAAACAAAACAAATTCCCAGGTGTGGTGTTAGGAAATCAATCTCATAATTGCTTAATGGCTGCAGATGATTTGCCAGTAATCAGTCCTTCTCCAGAAGGGCTACAACAATCGCTTGATGTGATTCATAAACCTGCTCAAGATTGGAAGCTCAAAGTTAATACCAAAAAGTCAAACGTAATTATATTTATTGGAAACGGACAAAACAAGAACAAGGTAAATTTTAAATATGAGAATGAAGCTTTACAAATTGTTGAGAAACAAACATATTTGGTATAGAAATGACGTCATCGTGTCGTTACACGTATGCAAGAGAAATTCTTAGCAAAAAAAGCCATCAAAGTTCTCTCGATAATAAATCAATCCTTCTCTAATACGGATGTAGCGACAATTGCGATTAAGAACAAACTCTTTGATGCCCTGGTTAAACCCGTGTTACTTTACGCATGCAAAATTTGGGGACCGGAACTACTATCATACAAAGCACCTTTTGATAAAAGTACAATTGAACAAGTTCATATAAAGTTTTGTAAACAGTCATTAAACGTTCCATGGTATACAGGAAATATTGCCTGCAGAACAGAGCTTGGGCGGTAACCTTGAAGCATCGACATAAAAGCATCAATCTTCAGCTACTGGCAAAGATTGAAGCATTCCGGTAACAACGTGTTGTTACGAGAAGCATTTCAATATGCAACAAAAAATACACCTTTCTTCAACATTCAACAGAATGAAGAAATCAATAAAAAGTGTAAAGTAAAAGAACCAGTAACCCAGCAACACATCAAGAATGCACGATTAGTTATAAAGAAAACTCTCAAGGATCAATATTTACAGAACGTGCTTAAAAGCCATAATAGGTCACCAACAAATTCAAGAGAAAAATTTACACGAAAGGAAATTAAAAATTATTTGAAAACTACTTGACATTAATTACAAAGCCAGCACACAGAATTAGCCTGACAAGGCTTAGATTAGGATGTCATGCATTACGAATACAAACTGGTAAATTCGAAAATAGAGGAGCATTAATCCCAGTAGAAGAACGCAGAAGTAGAAGTATGCAAAGAAGATTGCATAGAACATGAACAGCATTTCTTGATGTATTGTCGGGGATATACCACATTAAGACGTGAACTACACTCACTCACTCACTAATTTGTAGGCACCGTTCGTAGTTAGTCCGCCCGAACGAGAGCCCCAGAGCTAGCCTGACGTCATGTTGGAATAGTAACCGAGCTCGTTGCCATGTTAGAATAGTAACCGAGCCCGTTGCCATGTTGAAATAGTAACCGAGCCCGACGCCATGTTGGAATAGTAACTGTGCAGCCCGATTACTCACATAAAGATGTGCTTCGTGCCAGCATTGGAGCTTTTAATTTATTAGGTTTTTCGCTATATTAAAGAGGAGTTGACTTCGAATGTTTGACTTAGTATTATGGCCAACTTGAAGGCTGAATTTCATAAACATTTGACTCGTCCACGCGGCGTAAAAATGACAAAGAGATGAACATTTGTTTGCTGGAAAGTCACCTCAAAATGTCAGTAAATCTCATACTGATGTGGTAAGCTTTTGATGAGAATGTGTCTTATTTGTCGAACTCAGTGAACTTTTATGAGCGAAACGAACAATTTTTTGGCTGAGTAAATCTCCTTCAAGATCCAACATTCAATCAAACAGGATCTTTGTTAATGGCTTTGCAATTTGCTTTTTATCTCGAGTTGTCCACATTCAACCGTCATCAAGTGAGGTTTAGGTTAAAGTTATGTTCTCCACACTTGTTAAATGTTTATTTAAGTACATCCATTTAAACTCTGAGTTGGATTTGAAATGCACCAATTCCCAAATACTGTCTTTTGTTTACATGTTTGCTTCCTGATTGAAAAGATAGCAAGGGGAAAGAAACCCCTTGTGAGCTTGTTGGAACACATTTATGGATCGACAGATTTTTTGGATCAGTTCAGTTTTCTCAAAAGAGGCTAATAATTTTGATGTACTTTGCGTGCAATATATATAGAGACAAGTGGTCCTACATTGAAAAAAAAGTGTTGTCTCATAACAAACCTTAACTACAGCCTTGAGTGAAGTGCAGTGAGAAAGGTCTGCTCGCACAAAAAGGAAAATATTATTGAATGCACGCAAACTTTTTCCCACCAAGCAGACCAATAGCAACTGCTGGGTGGTAGTAAGGACGGGGGAAGTATTCTGAATTTTTTGACAGGAGTGTCCAATTTGACACAAGAACTCATAGCTTTTACCACTCCATGTTCAGCTGCAATTCTACTACCCTGGCTATTTTGTATTATTGTGCAACAAAAGCTAACTAAAAAGCCTATGCTTAATAAGATACCTGCGACCTTGCATGGTACGAACTCAGCTTGTTTTAACAGCCTTTAATAATGCACCAATAATTGCAAGCTTACCAACATGTTTCATCTCCAGATTACTTAATCCACAAGTTTGGCCATAGATCTCCTTTGATTCTTTATTTATGGCGGGTTTCCACGTCACGCAAGTAAGCTTAATTATCACGCAAGTGAAAAATAGAATCGTTTACCATTCAATAAACTGAGTCAAGAAATTGAAACATCGTAGAAGAGTAATAAATACACAACGTACCAAAGTTTCGAGGATGTGCAATATTCCGAACTCCAGTTATTCGGCAAAAGGTACCACTGAAAATTACAGTGTTTAGTATAGAGACGCCATGTTGGAGACGCCATGTTGGAGCCCGTCTGACGGATTCCAACATGGAGGCTGGAAACCAGTGGAAACATCTGGAGTTTACTTTGGCTCTCTCAAAACGTTTGTTCTCTCTGTTAAACTTGAAAACGTTCGTATAGAGACTTCTCTCCACATTTTGAGTTCTCAGAACTTTAAAACATAAGGCGAATCGATATTTTCGTGCACGTGACATGTTACCCAGAAACAATGCCGATGTCACGCATTATGAAAAAAACGTGTTCTATTTTCAAAAAAGCGGGTCTACCGAGCTGAAGACTGGCCACCTGATATATGTTTAGAAACGACTTTTACCTGATGAAAGTAAAAAATTAAAATTTTCAATTTTAATTATTTCTGACGTCACGTGAAAACCAAGAATAGCATATCTACTTTGATTATTTGACCAAGTATTTTTGTCTTTTCTACTAAGAAAAATAAACGACCCCGCCAGGATTCGAACCTGGAATACCCTGATTCGTACATTCAAATGCCTTATCCATTGGGCCACGGGGCCACACATCGTACGTTTATCTTATTTCTATCTTATTTTAGCGGTAATGTATATGCTCTGGTCACTGAAAAAGGGAAAAATAAATGTTCCTTGCTCTTCTCTAAGCGTTCGTATTTTGAAATGTAGGACGACTGACGAGGATCGTTGATCGAAATATATTTCGGACTCCCGCGAATTTCAAAGGTTTTATTTCTTAAGAACAGCTATTTTACAATATTACAGTTTTAGTGAGTCGGCTGGGTGCG
>CM042756.1:13991667-14024771 GCA_022496165.2 Catalaphyllia jardinei
TAAAAATTGTTTATTTATGCTTAACTTGGTGTATTGAATTATGGATGAAAGGAACAGGATATAAAGACTTACTCGAAGCATGGCCACGAACATCTATATTAATCTCGCTTCAAGGGACTTTCACCTAGAAATTGGAAAAGGCCCGCCCTAGGATCGAAATTGAATCTCTAGCTAAAAGCATGAAAAAATATTTCAAAGCTAAGTTGAACACAGTGGAGCGATCATGAATGTAAGTAATAAACATAATATACGCTTTCCTGCCTAATAACTTAGGAAAAGAAAATCCGAAAATTGTTGAATTTCCGAAAAGCAAACTATGCATTCCACCAAACGAAAATTTCGGAAATTTCGGCAAGAATGTCCCGTTGAACGGAAAGTCTCGTAAGAAGATTCTGGGCATACCACGCAGTTCTCTTTCCTAGAAAGTCCGCCAAATTTGTATAGGTAGCTGGTTTTTTTTTTTCCAGTAAAAGTTTGGAGCCATTTTGTCTATGTTTATTTTTATTTTAGGAACAACAATTCCATACAGAACAAGAGCAGCGAGAGGATGACAAATCATCATGAAGAAACTGGAATAACAAGTGTGGATTTGACTAAAGGATGACGTAGAAACAGAAAAAAAATTCGAGATTACCAAGTTCACACAATGCTCAAATGAACTTCTTTTGTATTCAAAAAAGGTTCTCCGACCTTCAGTAAAACCTAGTGATCTCGAACTTGGTTACCTGGAACTCCCCAGCTAAATCGATTTTATTAATGAAAATATTTAGTCACTTGCTTTAGATTACATCTCGAACGAGTTTTTCCCCTAAGAGTGAACTCCACAAAACTGTCGTTGTGCTCAGTTTTGTTATAAGCGACGTGACAAGAGAAAATGAGGAGATTGTGAGTAGACGTAGTTTACGTTAAGTTATTTAAGAACGTTATTGAATAAAATAATTAAATACTGGTTTTTTAGTCCTTATTCTGTTGCATAAAGAACAACACACACCGTGAAATAAATTTTTTATCTAACATTTGAAGACCTAATGGGATTTCAATTCTCTAAAACATCATGAATGATTTGCTTTTTCCTTGGAAATTGCCAACCATTTTCCAACGTCTTTCGAAAATGTTTACAGGTCATGCGGACGTTCCCAATCATTTTGCCAACCAGATTTGCCTGGGAGGCCGATGGAGATCTGCAATTGTTTTGGTTTTACACACAAAAAAAGATTTATTCGAGGAAGCAACATCATTGCATATCAAGTATTTTCGTCGAGAACTTGGCGAACAGCTCACGATCTCTGGAATAAATGTAATTGATTAGCAGAAAGCTATAGGGGGCCCAATGTGAAAGCATTATTAAGGAACATATACGATAGGAAAGTTTGGTGAATGCACAGGCAGTACAAGGAGGAGGCTTTACAAAAACACAACTCATTCATGCAATGACTAATGTGTATTGTGCTCCTTGGTTATGAAATCAGGTACAGTTGAACCCAGTTAATTGGCCGAACCCCCAAAGGAAACAACAGTTTAAAAACAGCAGGATTTATAACATAACTGAAGCAAAGCGCCCACTTTGATTGGCTAATTCAGCATCTACTATTTGCCCATGGGTGTATGCTGTACTCAATAACGAAAGCAAAGCAAAGCGCTCTGTGATGTAGCTCAATTTGTTGCGGACCACAACATTTTGACCACTGTGATGACGCGTACCGTTGTCGATAAGAGTACAGACCACGCTAAACCACATTCGAAACATTCGATAACGAAAGAAATATTTGTCTTGACAACTGAAAACACCGGCTCGAACTTACGAGATTAGCAGCAATTGTGGTAAAAAAGACTTCTGTTGTTCCAAAGTCTCAATGTTATGTTATAAAACAAATGCCTAACGCCATAGCGCGTACTATTGAGTTATGGATAAACTTGGGAGGTTTGCTACTCACTCAAGAAGCTAGAGTCGCACTCGGCTGTCGCCTCGTGCGACCCTTTCGCTTCTTAGCAACCTCCCGCGTGCATCCATAACTCAATAGTACACGCTATGACGTTTACCATTTGTTAATTAAGTTAAAATAAATATCATTAAATATCTATCTTTCTTTAGCCGTGCAGTATTCATTGTTAAAGTAGAAAACTGAAATTGTTTTTGTAACTGTCATGTTGAAAAGTCATTGATACCAACACTTGTTAGAACCACTTAACAATTTCCTAACACTTCTAGTCAGACTGGTAATATCCTTGTTTGAGGGTAACTATGAGGTTTGGCTTTCATTGACCAGTGGTGGATCTAGGGGAGGGGCCTGGGCCTCCCCCCCCCCCCATATTTTGTTTTAAAAAAGAAGAAATGACTGAAGGGAAAAAGGCCAGCAGGGCAAGTAAATCAAGACCGCCCCCCACCCCCCACACACCCTTAGCTCAAGGTCTGGATCCGCCACTGTTGACGAAGTGTTCAGTAGCCTTACCATAGTTGTTTGTTAAACAAACAACAAGACAATTAATAGCTTTTGTAAATAGAGCAACTTTTAATAAAAACCATATTAAAACTATGTAACTACCAGATCATAAAAAACAGGCATATTTTCTCCTTCGTACAAAATTCTTGAACTTGCCAAGGGCTAATTAAATCACACACCTGTAAGTTTATATTCCGTTAAATGTATATGTTTACAAGCAAGTTTTCTACAAACTGACAACGGTAACCATAATTGTATCTTAAACTAATTACAACCTTTATTTCTTTCTCTTGCCAAGGATGAAGACCTTCACATTTTCACTTTTCATTATAATTTCAACTTCCAAACCAGTTTCGTCGTTATAAAGCGAGTAACATTTAACACTTAAGGACTGGACTCGAGGAGGGCAGTGAATTTTGTTTCCCTAGAATTTACTCTCGGGACCAGTCCTTAAGTGATTTGTTATACATGCAAAACAAAACAAAGCAAATTTTGAAAACCGCGCTGAGATTCCGATTCCCCTTTTTATTGTTTTACTCTATTTACAAAAATTATAACTTATACAGAATTAATTAAAAAAGACTTATCACATGCAGGGCAAAATTACTGAATGCTGATTCGCTGAGACAGAGGGCATTTTTTCTTAATCAAGAGGGCACTTTCAATAATCAAGAGGGCACGATTGCTTGATGCTGATTAGCTGAGCAAGGCTGCATTAAGTTGATTTCCCGCTTCAAACGGATTTCAGAAACGCGTCGCTTCTGAGTTTGATCAAAACACGGTTATTTCATCGCAAACTGAAAGAAAATCAACATGCAACAAAGCGCAGTTTTTTTGGTGGAAAAGCAAAAGGATTTTTACGACTAAAAATGAATTGATTCGCAACCTGAAAACCGTTTGAGTGGGTGCGTGTAACGATATTGTGCAATAGCGGCCTGGTCACCCAGCGCTCGCGTCAGCACCACGAGTTGTAGTTTGACTTCTAAAAGCTCGAGAATTACAGAGCCTTCACAAGCTGTTTTGTGTGTTTATTTGAGCTTCAAAGATCTTTACATGGTGTCAGGAGTGGTCATCTTGGATTTACTTACAACGATTCGCGTGAACTCGTGAACGCCACGAACTGAAGTCTGAATACGCTTTAGAAATCCATCATGGCCGCCGCTTCATTTGGCCTGCCTCTGCCGGAGCCTCTACAACTCCAGCAAGGGAACACAGCCCAGAAGTGGAAGAAATTCAAACAGTCATGGAGCAATTATGAAATAGCAACAGGCGTAGCAAAGAAAGACGAGCCCACACGTGTCGCGACTCTACTTACCGTAATCGGCGAAGAGGCTGTCGATGTTTACAACACGTTCACATGGAATGAAGAAGGCGACGATCTCAAAATCGAAAAAGTCTTGGAGAAGTTCGAGACCTTTTGCAACCCCAGGAAGAACACTATATATATGAACGCTATGTTTTTTTCTCGAGAAATCAAGACAGTGGCGAGTCCATCGAACACTACGTGACAGTATTGAAAAACTTAGCGAACACTTGTGAATTTGGGGCACTCAAAGAGTCGCTTATCCGCGATCGGATCGTTTTTGGTATACAAGACTCCTCAGTAAGAGAACGACTCCTGATAGATGCAAAGCTAACCTTGGAAACTGCAATCGAGAAAGTCCGGTCATCCGAACTCACCCAAATCCAACTGAAGCAAATAAAAGCGGACAAGACTACCGATGAATCAATCAGCGCCATCACCACCGAGAAGCCTCCTGAAAAACTGCCCAGTAAATTCCCTATGATAGATTGCAAATTCTGTGGCAGAAGACACCCAAGGAATAAAAACCTCTGCCCCGCCTATGGTTCAAAGTGCCAGAAGTGTGGTCTTGCAAATCATTTTGCAAAAAAGTGCCGAACAAAAGAAACAAAACAGCCAAGAACAGGGAAACGACTCCATCTGGTAGAAAAAGAAGACGATACTGAAGACGAATTTGCGATCGACATGGTCACTCACAAAATTGGATCACTGAACACCAAGAGTAATGATGACGTTGCCACTCAATTGTTTGTGACAATGATGGTAAACGACAACGCTAATATCAAGTTCCAGCTCGACTGTGGAGCGACCTGTAACCTTCTACCACTGAAGGACTATGCAAGAGTTATGGGAGACCCTGATGACCTCTATATTGAGAAAAGTAAGGCTAAGCTAACCATGTACAATGGAGCAGTTATGTACCCAGTGGGGAAGTGCAAACTCAAGTGCACGAGAGATGGATCGTCCCATGTCCTCGAGTTCCAAGTTGTTGATGGAGACGTGAGACCACTTCTGAGTGCAGAGTCGTGCCAAAGGTTGAATTTCTTGAAAGTTCTGGTGAAAGACCCCCTCCATCATATGGATACAGTAACGCGAGACAGCCAGTATACGCCATCAACGTCGAAAACAGTCATTGATGACGACATCTTAACAGAGTATGCAGATGTTTTTGAAGGCCTCGGATGCCTCTCGGACCCTTACCATATAGAGATTGACCCAACAGCACAACCAGTGATGCACCCACCTCGCAAGGTACCTGTTACCCTCAGAGAGCCACTTAGACAGGAATTGAAAAGAATGGAGGAGAACGACATTCTCGCCCCAGTGAGTGAAGCGACAGATTGGGTGTCAAGTATGGTAACAGTGGTCAAGCCCAACAAGCTCAGAATATGCATCGATCCAAAAGATCTAAACAGAGCCATAAAGCGGCCTCACTATCCTCTCCCTACCATTGAAGAAGTTGCCACCAAACTTAGCAAAGCAAAGGTGTTCTCTGTACTAGATGCTAAAAGTGGGTTCTGGCAGGTCCCTCTAGATGAAGCCTCCAGCAAACTCACTACCTTTAACACGCCCTTCGGTCGTTTCCGTTGGCTACGTATGCCCTTTGGCATCTCCTCAGCGCCTGTGGAATTCCAGAAGAGAATGAATGATACCTTTGGAGATATCAAAGGCACTGCCGATGACCTTTTGGTGTACGGAGAAGGAGACGACATGGAGACCGCCACCTCAGATCATGACAAGAACCTGAGAATCGTCCTTGAAAGAGCCAGAGAGAGAAATCTCACTCTTAACAAAGACAAGGTCCGCCTGAGACTTACTGAAGTACCTTACATCGGCCATTTGCTTACAGCCGATGGACTGAAACCAGACCCAAAGAAAGTAGAGGCAATCGTGATGATGCCACAGCCCACTGATGTACAGGCAGTAAAGAGGTTTCTGGGAATGGCAAATTACCTCTCAAAGTTCTTGCCACATTTGTCCACAGTCACGGAACCACTGAGGCGACTAGAAGACAAGGATGTTGAATGGCACTGGGATGAAGTCCATGAAAGAGCCTTTACAGACGTAAAGCGACTCATCACTGGTCAGCCCGTGCTTCGCTACTATGATGTGTCAAAAGAGGTCACCCTACAATGTGACGCATCGAAATCAGGCCTTGGAGCTGCTTTGTTGCAAGAGGGCCAGCCAGTCGCATTCACATCAAGGTCACTTACAACCACAGAAAAGAACTACGCCCAGATCGAGAAAGAACTGCTGGCGATTGTACATGCATGCGAACGGTTTGACCAGTACCTCTTTGGTCACAGTAGAGACTGACCACAAGCCCCTGGAGGCTATCCTAAAGAAACCTCTACTTACAGCCCCGAAGAGACTCCAGCGAATGATGATGCGCTTGCAGAACTACCAGCTTAAAGTTGTCTACAAGAGAGGCCAAGAGATGTACATAGCCGACACCCTGAGCAGGGCGTACCTACCCGTACCAGACCATATCTCACAGAATGAAATAGAATTCATCCGATCAGTAGAAGACGTCGATATGACTAAACATCTTGCCGTCACCAGAGAGCGCCTTGCAGATTTTCAACAGAACACTAAGGATGATCCAGTCCTGCAGCTGCTGAAGAGGACTATTGAGCTTGGGTGGCCGGAGAGAAGAGAAGCGGCCCCATCAGAAATCCGCGCATTTTATTCTTACCGAGATGGAACAGAGTCATAGTACCAGCGTCTATGAGGTCTGAGATGCTAAAAAAAATCCATGCAAGCCACATTGGCATTGAGGGCTGCCTTCGGCGCGCAAGGGAAATCCTGTACTGGCCCGGAATGACCTCGGCTATCAGGGACCATGTCTCTGCTTGTGGAACATGCAATTCATTTCGCATGGAACAGCCCAAAGAGCCCCTCGTGCCCCAGAAAGTACCCGACAGACCCTGGTCAAAGGTTGCTGTGGATCTATTTACACTGCATAAGACAGAGTACATCATTGTTGTAGATGATTACTCCAATTTCTTTGAGTTACGAGCCCTGTCTGATACAAGAGCTTCATCTATAATTACAAGTCTTAAATCGCAGTTTGCCAGGCATGGAATCCCCAACATTGTCAGAAGTGATAATGGTTCCCAGTTCTCCTCATCAGATTTCAAAATATTCGCTCGAGAATGGGACTTTGAACATATCACGTCCTCTCCATACCATGCTCGATCAAACGGAAAAGTCGAGAAAGCAGTTAACACGGCCAAACGAATTCTCAAGAAAGCAGTGCTCGACCATAAGGATCCTTACCTCGCTCTACTCGACTGGAGGAACACTCCGACTGAAGGACTTGATTCCTCGCCAGTACAGAGGCTGATGGGAAGGAGAACCAGGACTCTCCTCCCAACTTCAGCAAGATTACTGAAACCCAAGCTTCCAAAGCCTGCTAAGGATCTTGTAACAAAGAAAAGAGAAAAGCAAGCACACTACTACAACAAAGGGGCCAAACGACTAAAAGAGCTCAAACCTGAAGATATCGTAAGAATGAAGCCAGATCCAAAAGATCGAAAAAAGCTGTGGAAGAAAGCAACATGTCTCCAGAAAGTTGCGCCAAGGTCCTATGAAGTTGATATCGAAGGGACGAGATACAGGAGAAACAGGAAGGATCTGATAGCGACACGAGAGAGTCCTGCAATTGATAGCCGTGCAGGGGAACCAGATGAGCCACCTCTGGCGGATGACCAGTCTCAAAGAGTCCTCGACCCAGTTCAGCCTGACACACCTCTACCTGAGGACACAGCTCCAGAAGGACCAGAGGCCTCCCAAAGAGCTCCAGAGACCCCTCAGCCAACTGAGAGAAGATCCACCAGAGGGCGTTTAATCAGGACCCCGGTCCGTTTCAAGGACTACTGCCAGCCCTGAGGGGTGCAGTCAAGCAGAACTGTCACTTGTTATATTTTCATTTTATGTTAGGATGCACAGGGCAGTTAAATTTGCCCTCTGTGAACATCTTTAGTTCGTATCTTGTACCGTTAGGATAGACTTTGCGCACTGCAGTTGAACTTTGTGGACATCTTTGACTCTTTATCTCACAGACCTAGTTGTTATTTTATTTTATTTTTATTTTATTTACTGTCACTTGCAGTTTGTTTCATATTGTATTTAAGAAAGAGGAGGATGTAACGATATTGTGCAATAGCGGCCTGGTCACCCAGCGCTCGCGTCAGCACCACGAGTTGCAGTTTGACTTCTAAAAGCTCGAGAATTACAGAGCCTTCACAAGCTGTTTTGTGTGTTTATTTGAGCTTCAAAGATCTTTACAGTACGGCTGGTGTTGCACGAAGCATAGAGTTACAGAACTTCATGGCCGCCAAACTGAAAGTTAATTTCTTCGTTTTGCTTCGGGTCGCCTTATTAGTATTACAGCTCACCTTATTGGCGTAAAAAAACCGTAAATTGTCTTGGTACGTGAAGTTTCACAGTCGAAAGGAGAGTTTTGGATTCAAGAAGTTATTAGAGCTCGTTTGGGCACTTGCTTACGTCTATCATCGATCGATGTAGTTTTACGCCGTTGCAAGCTCCGCAAAACAGGTAAACTGGTAAATAAAATTAGATTGCTTAAAGTTTTGTCTGTATTAAAAGTGAATTGCAATTGAACTTGCTGTGTTTTGTTCACTATATTGCAGCAGGCTTTTCCTAGCCTGTTCCTTCATGACAACCGGCAAACCTGTTTACACGACGGCAAGACCTTGAAAGTTGTCCTTTGTACAAAATTTTGACCTTTATGTGATAAACAAGAAATCGCAAGTGCAAGATATACAGGTTACGTACTAATACATAGCACATTTTTGACTCGAACTGGCCAACTTCCAAACAAGAGAAAAAATTCGTACGCGCTTGTCCGAAGCCCAGACTCGAAAATTAGGAATCAGAGGAACATAGACCTCAATATTTCAGAATAAAATAGCGGGCAAAAATTTCATTTCATAGGAACTTTAATATTCAGCTACATGAACTAGAACGACAAAACATCAAAACTCTATTAGACAAAAACCTACAAGGAAACTCAAATGATAATCATATTATATTATGAATGATAATAAAAGAGCGGTGCTTACTTTCGTCCACGTCGGATACAGTAAACACCCGCATATAAGAACAAATGGATTAAGAACACCAGGCTGAAATTTGGCCAATAAAGCCCCATTTTTATAGGAACAAGATCAGCCTGAAAAATTTAGCAAATTCTTATAAAATGGAAAAGGTGTCATAATTACATAAAAAACAAGTAATTTTATGTTGGCAGTCATTTATTGATTGATTGATTGATTGATTTCTTTATTTACTATTTACTATTTACAGAAAAGGCATGCCCGCAACTAGCAAAGGCTAATCTAGGCGAATTGATTGACTGATTGATTGATTGATTCATTGATTCATTGATTGATTGATTGATTTACTATTTATTTTCTATTTACTATTTACAGAAGGGCATGCCCGCAACTAGCAAAGGCTAATCTAGGCGGGCCATGCCTTAATAAGCTTAATAAGCAAGTTACAAAAATATACAGACAGACAGTCATGACTCTATCAGCTGTCAAGTGGTTGTATTTTTGTATTGAGTACTGTACTGATGTTTCTACTGTAATTGATTTTTCTATTGTAAATACATAAAAAAAAAAATTGAGTACAGGGAGCATTTATCTAGGGGTATTTTTGCGTAGTACCCTTATTACTAATATAGAAATGCAAGAACATTTTAAGAACACTTTGAGGCTGATTTGTCACTAAGCACCAGTTAAATAAGAACCCGATCAGCCCGACCTCCGAAATCATGTGTTCTTATATGCGGGTGTTTATTGTATGTTTGACTCGAAAGAAAGCGCGGGTAAAGTCACATGGAGACGTGAGCCAACAATCAAGCATACCAGCAGTTTTGGTTTATATATACGGGTTATTGTCCAAGCGCAAGGGTATTGACCTCCCTCTCTTTTTTTTTCCCCTTGGTCAATAAATTAAAGGATTTATTATATGGCTTTCGGGGAATTTTTTTGCTGGACACGGGGGGTAGGGCAAGGTAGCTCCATCTTGCCCGCTTGGGTAGCCAATCACAGCACTAGCGATATAATAAGGGCTGGTAAAAATAGAGGGTCCATGGACCCGGTCCATATTTTGATGAACCCGGTCCATGAAACTGATCCATGGAAGGGGTCATGTCTTTTAATCGACGAAAATTAGCAAGGTTGATTATACAGTGTAGGGATATATTTTCCAATATTGTAGAAGGCACGGCCTTCCTTCTTCAGGGTGTTACAGAGAGCGGCTCTAGTTTTCAACGTTACAAATTTAAAATATGGGAAATACGATATGACTAGTGAAAAGAGAAATAGCACACGGACATTTTGTTTGCGCATGCGCGAGATGAGTGGAATAATATAAGTTCGGTGCCATTTGTCATTTTTTGAACGTGCTGCGCGGGTTTTTAAACGGGTGATCTACGTTGTGAGAAAGATCTTGTCAAGAGAGATGGAATATTATAAAAAGTTTACATACTCTTCTGACACTATGGAGATTCATAGTGTTTGTCGGGACTTTAGATGAGGATAAATTAAAGATTAAAGTGCGAACAGAACGAGAAAAGGCCCAAAGAAGTGGAGTTTGGAATTCGATTTAACGAAGATCAAGATGTTCACTGGACAAGGCGAATGATGAAGGTTAGTCTAAAAATATTGAAGCTTTATTGTTGTGAATCATGGGACTGTATATTGAGACGATCATGAGATACGCCATCCTATATGAGAAGGAAATTTTGAGTTTGAACTGATTTCCTTTTAATAAACTTTGAAGTAAATTTTCATCATATTTCCGCCCGCTCCTAAGCTTTAAATTACTTCAAACAACATTGTCTTTTCTTCTTCTTCTGGGACTCCAGGCTTTAAAAAATGCGCTGTTTGCAGGATTAGAATTCTCCTACAAGAGCTTTTAGCAAAGTTTTATTCGGGACGTTTTGGTAGTACTGAGGTCTTTCGTCTTGTTGTTCTCCAAATCTGTTATGCAGGCTATGTAGTTGTCTATTTTTTACACTGTTAAAGTTTCGTTTTAATACACATTGACTTTTGCTATTTTTCTTTCTGTGTTTCTCTAGGTATTTTTATAATCGCCTTTTTCGTCTCCAAGAGCTAACTTGAGAAGAAACTTTGGTTAAAATTCTTTCTTTCACTGGCCCCCAAGTCCCAAAGTACGTTCATTGCATTGTTTGTTTACTTGCCCTTTGCTCTATCCAGTTTATTTTTCCCCAAAAAATGCGTGGTCTTATTTTAAGGAGAAAAACTGGTACAGTTTCTGTCGACGTTTTCACATTTCATGTACATTTAGCTTTCGAACGGCAACCGGGAACCGAATGACGTGAGCTGCAGTGTTTATTTTCCAAGAATTCCTCTGCCTTTCGAGCTGAATTTTTTTTGCATAAATGTAACAAAATATACAGACTAACTTCCAAAAGACTATTGTTTTGATGTTATTTGCCATGCTCTGCAGATTCAGAGAAAGACACTCGCTTAAACAAAATTAAAACAACATGTTTTTTCTATTATTTGCTGCACATGCAAGCATTGAAAAAATTGGGAGTTTCCACAAACACAATAGACTAATGGATTATGTCGTCATTACAATTCTTCTCAATGTTTGGGGATCTGTAATGTACTAGCTCTTGCAACAATTCCGTGTTCTGTGCAGTATATACTATAGTTATGAAATATTTATGTTGGAACATAAATGCTATTGTGATAACTACTGGTAATGATCATCCTTTGCACAGATGCAATTACTCTTAAACTGTTGGCCTGCGAATGAAATATGCTATTGCTCAATATAACTCTGCAGCATGACAGAAATATACACCAGGTGGTGTAATCAGGTCAATCTAATTAAGAATGAAGATTAATAGTTATTCACAATTTCACAGATACATGTAAATTAAGATACAAAGGGAAAATGTAAATGAGATTAACAATTTCATTTCCAATTTTCCATGAAATGGCAATAAAGGTAATTTACCTACATAGACCTTCAGTATTAACTGTAGCAGAAAACAAAATATCGTTGAATATCACTGGGTAGCAAGTCTATCCAGTAATTGAAGCCTCTAATAGAAATGGAAAATGTTCATTATTATAGCATTTTCAGTGGATGTGAAGATAAAGACAAGAGGATGGGGAGGGCTTTACTATACTAATTAAAGCCCACAAATGTACTATTTCTGCCTTCTAATGTAATCTTGTTTATGTTATCTATTTCAGACCTTAAACTGCCACATTTGAGCCTTCAAGTGAGCCCCCTTGTCTTGCATAACCAATCCTTCCAAGATATTAATGTGATGAAGTTATTTATGAATTTATTTAAAGTTGAGTTGGTTGCAACAATGCTACTTTGGAGACCATGTGTGTGTCTTTCAAGGAAAACATACGAAACACCAAAGTTTTTAAAAGTGGTTCCAATATTGCTAGCCATGCGTGGCTCCAAGGCCACACTATTGATTTTGAGAATGCATGCGTCATCGACAAAGGCAATTCACCCGTAAGAAAAACGATGGAATCCTGGCACACTGCAATTACTGGCCAGGCAGACAATAACTCTAAGCAGCTGCCAAGACAATACTCAATTTTATTGTAGTCTTATCCATCCATGTTTTTAGCATTTTATTGTCACCCAAGTATTTCTTTTGTATTATTGTATTTATTTATATTACTTGTTCGTTATTTTCTCACTTTTCTGTACATATATATCTTTACCTTCGCTTTTTACACCTTACTTTTTAAAGATTGCAGACTGGCAATCGAAAGCTCAGTGTATTTTTACATTTTTTAACCAGAGAACGTCTTCTTAACGTTTCAATTATGCCCCCCCCTGGTTACACATCGATTTTCAGACAAATCCTTGTTTGGTTGAAGCATAAGACCAGCAACTTGGCTGGTGGAACAATCAATACCTGTAGCAAATGTTGTTTGTTAATTGGCCTGTAATAAGAGCCCACCTATCAGACCACATGCCAATTATCTTAACAGAATAAATATTAAAACTTAAGTTGAAAAATGTGTATTTTTTGTTGTTGTTTTGGTTTTGTTTTTTAGTTATTTAGTGTATCTGCAGCTGAAATTATCAACGGCAAATTGAAATACATGTATGTTTTGTTGATATGTTTAGCCCATTGGAGGAGGGGGGTAAAACTGGCCAGGAATTTCCTTATATGTTGGGATGGTAATCTGCACTGTTAAGGCTGAAAAAAATGAGAGAATTCCTAGGAGCACAAAGCTCAGTCCAGAGGCAAAAAGCCCAACTTGTGAACTTTTAATAAGAGGATGCAGCTGAAAAAGAGGCTGTCATCAAAATACATGGTGCATCATTTGAGATATGGTTTGGTTTCAGAGGAATGGAGCATACACATTTTAATAGCTCTGTCGAAACCTCCTTTTCAAAGTGTGTTGTTTAGTGTTCTTTTTGACTACTGCCAATTTGACTGTAGCCTCCATATCAAATGTTACTTTCACAGGTGAAACTAATAATTGCAGTTAAATTGCTCTCTGATAAAATCCTTAATTTTTCTTCCATCTCTAAAAGCTCCCCATGGGTTTAAATATATCTCTCTAGTTCTACTACGTTATGACTTTTCTTAACTTGACATTGAAGTTTTCTGTTTGGGTATTAAATTGTCGTCGCTGGTCATGTCAATAAACTTGTGGGAAATTCTATTTCCCGATTGACACAATTGCTCGAGGATTATTGCACTTGTAGTTGAGGCGATAAAAAAAAAACGTTTATAGCCCAGGAAAAACCTCGAATATCTCAGAAGTTACTTAAGGCAGCTCTAACATGATGAAATAGCTTTTAATTACGTCTGTGCTGAAATGGCCTTCTGCAACGCACCCTTCACAAATATTCCTTGATTTGTGTTCTAACAATTCCAAAACAAGACTAGAAGCGGTTGTATAGGCCTTGAGCTTCTGAAACGCACTTGGTTGGGACTTTCTACTAGACTCCACAAAACCATTTGGTTGATTTTCCGCCGCGTTCACTCAAGATGAAAAGGGAAAAAAGAAAAAGACCACTTCCATTACCTAAATATTTGTCTCAACCATCGCCATTTTACCTACACGCAAAGCAGGCGCATACCAGCGGTTGCTCACATCAAAATACTTTCTGCGGAGCATGCGCAAACAAAATGCCTCTATGCTAATAGAAATAATAACAAAATACTGATAGACAGGGCTAAGTAATATTACTATTCCCAGTAGCTCGCGACACCCACGGATATTTTTGCCGCCTTCTTCGCGAGTTTGTTTCAAACCAATCACGTGGTACATTGAAATGCCCCACGTTTAGGACATTTTTCTTGTGTGTCGCGTCATAACTCTTTCGTACTGCGTGATGTTCATTCACAACATGTTTATCTTCAGGAGGAAAGCTTATCGTGGTTTTTGTCTGCCATAGAACTGTCGGCATGGCCGCTGTTTATCAGCTAAAGATAAAATATGACCAGGACAAATTCGGAGCGTTTTTTCTTTTTTTTTGACGCAAAACGCCCTGTTGGACAGAGTTCTTGAATTCATAGCGCGTATTTTCTCATCGAAACTTGTTTACCACAAGCTTTCCGAATTAAGAGCGCCTGCCTCAGTGGAACAGGCAAGGGCCGGAAGAAGGGGGTCCGCCGAACTCCACCATTTTTATGTTGCATAGAGGTCTTAACCAACTAGTAACCATGGTAATATTTTTTGTCTATTGTCTTTATTGTTTCCGAGAACAGACCACCCCCCCACCCCAAAATACGCCTAGTGGCGTGACAAAAGTTGTGATTTTAGATCAACTTTAACAGTGTGTATCTCTGAGGTTATTCAAGTAGCAGATTTGATTTTACATCAACATTACAGTTGTCCTTTGATAGTTTAAATGTATACAAGAACAAATGTTTGCTATGCATCGATTAAGTTCTCCATGCAAACATGAAAGGCACACTTCGTGCCATTTTCGAAACTAGTAAAATTGAGCATTTCCAAATTCTTTTTTCTCAAGGGTCCGGGAAGATACAAATATCCTACTAATTGCTAGTTACTCACCATACATAGGTTAATGTTTTCAGCCAGTGTTAGAATTGGTCCAGTAAATTAAACTTTTTTAACGGTTCACTGTTTCACTGCTTCGTCCATTGTCATTTTCCCAGTCAAGTTCGATACAACTGCTACTTCTGTTTTGCTGTCGTTCTTAATTTCCGCTTTTCGCCGTTTTAACAACCAACGACAGGTGTAAACAGCCAATAGCGACGGCATCTGATCATGTTATTTATGGCTTTGATGTATATTTAGAGTCAAAGGCTAAGTAAGATCCAATGAAGCTTTTATGTGTTGTTAGTATTGCGTGAGAGCTCCGGTTCACCGTTAACCACGATTCAGCTTTCGGTCAATTTTGGTGTAGCCATCTCACCAAGACATGAGTGTGCTAGTACATTCACAGACATCACGCCTAGTTATCTTGTCTTTCTTGAGTATGCGATCCTGATTCATAAAAAGCTTTCAGACATTCAAGTCCCGAATCCATCAGACAACGTTACAAGCAAAGTAATGTTGATGTCCGTAATAGAATGCGAATGTTAGTGAGATGCTCGGACGTTTCTCCGAATTCTCTTCACCTTGAATCCGGTTAATTCACTGGAGAATATCCATGGAACTTATCATAAGTAGCACATTTTACAGAGACCGAAGGAAACTTTGGAATGGTTCACATTGCGAAGCGTTACATGCACATGGACTGGGAATGAAAAAGCTAACGGATTGCTGTGAGGTGGGTGAGTGGGTGGGTGGGCGGCCGGCGGGCGGCGGTACAAGGTAATGCCTGAGATGCTGTTGGTAATTTACAGAAAAGATAGGGAAAGTGAAATTAAACATTTTGGGAATGCATTTGGATAGATATAATGCTTTTACTAAGTTCGCAAATGTACATCCTGTTATTTATTTTGATATTTTTGGCGACAGTTTCGGTCCCGGTATGACTGCTCTCTATGCGTCATAATTTGTCAGATTAGAAACTTTTCGTGAGTATGAATTAGGGTGCGTTCCTTTGGGGTGATCCGGATCCGGATCAGTGATCCAAGATCTGTCTGGATCATGGTGCATCAAAGGAACCGGTGAATCCACTCTGGACATGGATTCGCCGGTTCCTTCGATGCACCATGATCCAGACAGATCTTGGATCACTGATCCTGATCCAGATCACCCCAAAGGAAGGCAGCCTTAGAGTCCTTTGTATTTATTTGAAAATGAAATGTTTTGTACAAACGCTCCAAGCGATTTAGTGTTTAACGCATCAAAATTTGCCTTTTTAAATTGATTTTATATGCGACTACTTAGAACATTTCGAAAATAACAAGAACACAAAAGAAACATTCCACAGATGTCATCCTCAATACGTGTTCTTTTTATTGCATACACGAACTGATAAATTAAACCGGCTCTTTTTCCAGGAGGAAAAAGATTTTGGCTTGTTTTTGTTTGCATTTCTACAAAGTGCTTTAAGCGTTCGTGATAGAGTGGTAATCGAATTGATTTAATGCAGATAAAATGTCTATTTCGTCGTGGGAACAAAACATTTTGTCTGTCTTCATGATCGGAGAAAGTATTAAAACAAAAAGTAGATGAATTTACAAATTGGAAAAGTAGTGCTTATATAACTCGACAATGGAGGAGAGCGAAGAAATTGTGCGCGCTGCAGCTTGTGATGTAAAGCTGGGGCTACACGCTCCAACATTGTTGTACAACACTTGTTAATCCGACAGTGTTGGAGCTCTGAGCACCCATGTTTTCCGATTTTTTTTTGTTCGACGAGTGTTTGAGGACTTACTGATCAAACATTTGTCCAACAAAAGATGTCGAACAAACATGGGTGCTAAACGCTCCAGCATTGTCCTATCAACAAATGTTGTATAATAATGTTTCAACGTGTAGTTCGGCTTAGGGACGTTTGCGCGAAAATTTTCTAACATTGATTTTTTTTCTAAGAATTTTACCATTGAAAGATGATGGGTTAGTGATGTCAGAAATGTAAAAAAATGGGGTTCACTGACTTCGTTTTGGAGATAACATGCCGGGAAGAACACCCTAAATCTGAAAAATCGGGCTTCGTTACCGAATAAGGCCACAGAGGCTGTAAGTCCAAAAATATTCCAATTACATCTTTGAAGTGAAATGTTCTCTGCTAAATACGGTTTAAATGAAACTATTAAGCGAATTTAGTCAACTGGTGAGGTTCCTTGAAGAACAAGTTTGCATTTAGCGACCACAATTTCACGCCCCTTGCAGCCGCAAGATGACAGGATTCGATGTCTCATGGACAGAAATCATTAAATTTTTTTAACTTCCCAAATTGATTTTTGTTCATTTTTGGACAGTGTAGAGATAATTGTAAACAAAATCTGTTTCTGGAAAAAAGGTAGGGCTCACGGAACGTCCAAGATCGTTAAATCCTGGCAAAGTTATAGCAATGGCTATCTGCCCTACATTTGTTTATTCTATTACTTAGCGCGCGTGCTCATGCATGACGTGGCGTATGGATTTGCGTGCGCAGTAAGGATGTGCAGAAACAATTAGCGGGAACGTCCTTAAAAGGGTTCAGAGCCACCTTAAATTTTAGAAAATTTAAGGTAGCTCTGAACCCCCTTCGAAGAATTTTTTTAAATTTTGCAAAAAGTTGCATGTTATCATGCTTATTACAATTCGATAATAAAAAATGGGGGTCACCGAGTTCGTTTTTGAGTTATAAGCGCTTAAAGCTAAAATTAAGGGTGTTTTTAGCAGGTCGTATTGTTGCTATGGTAACCTATTGTGCCACAAAATTAACAGCAACTTGTTCCCCAATGATTGGGCTACAAAGTTTTCCGTCCCTTTGGGCCATTACGTCATGATGACAAACGAAACCAACAACGAAACCTTAATTAAAGTGCCAAAGCCAAAGCTTTTTCAGCTTTAAAATTTAAAATTTCCCTTAAGGGATAGGGAGAGAATATAGGTTTACCGCTGCATAACCGTCAGGTTTGCTTATCAAGGAAAAAAAAGTTGGTATAAACGTTTAACTGCCCAAATAAGAAAGCTTTACAGTCCAAGGGGCTGCTGAGTGTAAATACCGCTGAGTATATCAAAGAAAATAATAAAACCGTCGATATTTGTGCCAAAATTCACATTTATCTTACTGCCCTAATTACTCAATAGGAACGTCTGTTGCTTTTTTCTTGTTATTTGCTTTTTTCATTATTTCTCATGCACTGACTATGCTTTAAATTTTTCTAAGTCTTCGCTGAAAAGAACTTGATTACCAGTTTCTCGTATTCCAGCGCTAATTCCAGCAGTATTCCGGTAGTCCATATCCTTCAATTTTTCTTTGCTTTTATTTTTACTAAGAAGCCAGGCTACCAAGCACCGTGACTGTGTCGGTTTAATACATCTGACATTTTTTTATATCACTACAAGAAAACGTTTTTTTCAAATATCCGTTTACCATTATCTTGGCTGACGAATCAACAAACTAAAATCAAACTCGAAGGAAATCAATGATAATCCGAACATTAACAAATAAGCCCAAGGACTCCAAAGAAGCTTTCTACTTTCTACTGTGCGAGGTCAACACAACGAATACAAGCGGATGCCAGACACATTCAGCCCACTTATGGTTTTTTCAAAGCTTTTTCTGGTCCAAGAACACCTATTCAAGGAAAACATTACAACTCTATGTATCAACGTCAATTTTACCCGGAATTTCGCTTTGGTTTGATGGCCCCACTGAAAACCAGTTCTGTCACGCAATCTCCAGCAGAATGTGTCCTTGAAACTCGAGTAAAATGGATATAACTTACATCGAAAACTTTAGCAACACCTCAAGAAACCGTCGTTATTTGTTGTGTTTATCCGCTGGGGGAGTCATCTCGGCGAAATCCGGATAATGAGATTCCCAGCAGCACTGAAGTCACAGTTGTATCGAAATTGCCTTGGAAAATGACAATCCACAAAGCGGTAAAAAAGGGAACCGCTGAAAAATTTAAATTCGCTGGACCAATTTTAACACTGGCTTAAAACATTGACCTTGGTGTGGTGAGTAACTAGCCATATAAAGTAGAATATTTGTATCTTCCCCGACCCTCGGGAAACAAGAATTTGAAAATGCCCAGTTTTGCCAGTTTTTAAAATGACACAAAGTATGCCTTGTAAGTTTGCATGTAGAACTTAAGCAATGTATAGCAAACAGTTGTCCTCGTATGCATGTAAATTATCAAAGGACAACTGTGATGTTGATGTGAAATCAAGTCTGTTACTTAAATAACCTCAGAGATACACAGTGCTAAAGTTGACCTAAAATCACAACTTTTGTCAAGCCACTGGGCATATTTTTTGGGGGGTGGTCTGTTCTCCGAAACAATAAAGATCGTGGACAAAAAAATATTACCATGGTTATTAGTTGGCTAAGACCTTCATGCAACATAAATATGGTGGAGATCGGCCGACCCCCTTCTTCCGACATTTTTGAAATCCACCTGTTTTTCTCTGACACATTCTTAAGTTAGACCCAAGTAAGTGATCTGAAACAGCCGTCGCTCCCGGCAAAGTCGAACTTTATTTAGTTTGTTTTGGCACATCAGTGGAGCGGTGTTTAAACCGCATCTAAAGCTGATAATTAGAATAGCGACAAGAGTAATATGGACTGAGGAAACCTTTGCAGCTATTAATCATTCGACGTCAAAAACAAGACAAAAATTAGAATAATATTTCTACGCAACTTTGACACTAGTTGCTCTTCAAAACAATATGAGTGAGACCAATCAAGTTGAAGCTCGTGCATGGACAATATTTCCTCATGATTCTGTTAATTATTCTCTGAAAGTCAACTTTTTATATTTACAAAAACTCGCAACTCGTGATCATTCAAAACGTTTCTAAAGGAAAGAGTTATTAGTATGTTTTTTCGCACTGTTAATAATTTTACTGTAGAAAGCAACTACTACCACCAATCTAATCACAGATGGTTATGAGTTGTCATCAGACAGAGAGGGATACTCTGAATCAATCCTTATTTTCATAATTTCAAGGTTAGTGCTATGCTTAGCGACTTCTCTTCGCATTTCCTTTGTATTGTTCTGTAGCAGTTTGGACCTTTGAAGAGCTAGTCTCACCAGCAAATTTATAGGCTTCATAACAGTAGCCAACAAAAGCCACGCCAGAGAAGTATGCAGCAAAAATCGCCACAGGAAACCCGATGGAAAACAAGGTCGCAGAAAAGGCACCACTAACAAAACCGCTCGTAAGATATTCTGTGGTAGGTTGGTAAAGTGACTTACTTCTTTCGTCAGCCTGTCAATTTCCTTTACTATCTTCGCTGCGTTAACATGTTTCCACTGTTTTTCATTATCCTTGTCTAGAAATTCTCTAATGTAAATAAGTTCTTCTTGCACTGACTTTCAAACTCATTCCAGAATGGATCCTCTGTCGGAGAAAACAATTTAAGGCAGCAGTCGGCAACGCGAAGACATGACTATGTTGAAAGTCTTAAATGTACCAATCACGTGTCACGTGGATAACTACCTGTCACGGCATTTTGTCACAGGTCACGCTATATGATATTTCCCAGAAAACACGGAAGTAGAAAACTCACAACACCCGGAAAAGTGGATGGAGGTATGCGAGTTAGTTAAAGTGCCACTGCGACGAAATTTCACATTTTTTTTCCCATTTTTTTAAGCAGAATAACTTACCATCATGTGCGATGTCCTTTCGTCCAAAAAGAAAAAAAATTAAAAAACTTCCTTCGTTAAATTTCGCCGCTCGAAAAGTGAAATTTTTCGCCCGACATTACTTTAAATTGGTTCCAGCTGAGCCCGCTATTTTCGCTGCGGCAGCTACACTTGTGACGTCATACTCCTAACGCGCGATTGATTTAACTTTGATCGCCATTGATGTTAGTCGGGTTTTTATCTTAGTATTGGGGAAATTTCTGTCGATTTAGAAGTTCATTTTGGGTAAAGTTGGTCTGAAAGCAGTAGCGAAGGTTGCTCTGAGTCTTAGAGACTAGCTTCTGCTCGGCAAAGGAAGATTTCCAATCATACGATTATAGTGCCGAGCCAATTGCCACTGAAGAAGAAGCTACCAGTACGCTGAACAAATAGCTGTAGAGGAAGAAGAGTCTGAGGACATGCTTCTAAGTCGATTTGCAGACGAGACAGATCTACCAGACTGGTATTTTATTTGGTTTCTTCGTTTGGATTCTTTCTGCTTTTATCAATGCGTCTATTTTTGTAAAAAGAGCTAAAATTCCAAGCAGTTTGTTTCGAAGGAAGTTATGTTGGATTCGATCTGTGTCACCATTTTTGAAAATGTCTTTTTCGTAGATATTGCACAACTAAAATTTCTGTAATTTGGTCAGTTACCAAAAATAAAAAAAAAAGATCGAAGTGGTAATTTTAGTTCTTAGGTATTTCAAGTTTATTTATATATATTTTTAGTGTCAACGTACCGCATAGGCAGATTTAGGGGAGGGGCGGAGGGGGCCGTATCCCCCCTATTTTTCTACCACCAGCACTACGATTTTGCTTTGAAAATCTTTATATAAAATATTCTTTAATACTATCTCCCGAAATGTTAACGTTACTTTACTTTGCATCACGAATATGCCAACGATGCAATATGATGCATGTCCTGAAAAAAGAAGTTTTCATTCGGGGGGAGGGTGGGGGACTCGCTCCCCCCCCCCCCTTTTTCTGAATTTTCTGGATCCGCCCTTGAACTGTAATGTTATTTTGAATTTACCCATACATGTAAGGTAATGTTTATAAGTGTAAGTGTATAAATTGTTCGTTGGAGTTCGTTGTCCAGCATGAAGAATGTAGATGTTGCATGGAGGTTGATAGATGTCATGAAAGAATGGCAGAAGATGAAAAAAAATGACTAGTATGTTACTTCCGTATCCAGGTTGTGAAAGTGTGTTTGAGGGTTTTGGTTACTGCAGCAATAAGGCTTAAAATGAAAGAAAAAAAAAACGTTTACCACATTGTTCGCTGAAGGCAACACCACAGAAATCTGAGACAGTGGGAAACCCCAAAAATTGGAATTTGAGAGGGGCAGCCAACAGCAGAGTCTGAAATCACCCCTTCCTAGCTGCCAGTGCTGCTAAAAAGTTCACACTGATGATCAGAATTTTAGAACTGGTCACCAGTGTGGGAATAACTATATTCAGGACTATGCCACTGTCATATATTTATCTCATTCCCAAATTAATGTTGAGTTTGATTTTTGGCCAAAGCAATTACACTGACAGAAAATTCAGACCCCTTTTGCCAATAGCAGACTTTTCATCTTGACTTCCATTACCATAAAGAGGAAAACTGTTTGCGACTGCACATCACTAGCTTGCGATGGAAAGGTTTCATTAAGTTGAAAGCTGAAGCCAAAGTCAAAACAGCCAAAAATATATGGTGCAGAATATGTAGGGGGTGCTTGCTTACAGCTGTTGTGGTATTCTTCCTTAAAGATCAGCAATGAAGTTGGCTTTTATAGACTAGTAATGAACAAATCCTATCATGCAGAACTTCCAACTAGCTAAAGCGCCAGTAATTAAATATATTCCTTGGGGAGTGTACTGCATGCTACTCAGGGTCTCCTCAGTACACCACAGCAACTTAATAACGTTATCAATGACTGTGTGATTGATTGATTGATTGATTGTATTTGATTTTTGATAAAAATGACAGAATGTCACAGTATTCTCTGTTTTCTGTTTAGTCCTCCTGTTTAAAAATACATCTAATTGCAATATCAAGAAGGCCTGGATGAATTTAAAGAGAAAAAAAGGGAAATAAGAATTAAGCAACACTGAACAGGGTTTGCAGACCTGGCAAGTCATGGAATTTTTAAAGCTCTATAGGTAACACAGTGAGGGATTATTTTAAAGATACTGCTGATTAAAACTGCATTTTCTCAAGCTAGACACCCCTCCCCTCCCCTCCCTCGTCATTGTTGTTGCATGATAAAATGGCTTAACCTTTCCTCCCTAAAAATCCCAAAAATTTACACTACCTGTAAAATTACACGTGTCCAGCATAATTTTCAAGGTGCACAAGGTGAGGACCAGGAAGCTGATTTTATATACCACGCTTAGGAAACTGAGTTTATCATTTTTTATTCAAACAGATCTCGCAATGGGTACAAAACTGTGGGACATTTGAGCTTATTTTAGGTCCACGGAAATGTACACAGCAAAACGCTCTAAAGAAAACGAGTTTCGCTCACAACATTGTCTTTATCCAGCGAAAAGAAAAGCAATTACCAGATTACATAACGTGAAGGGCGCCTACATCTAAAAACCCATTAAATTGCCGAGTGGCCATCTTCTGGGGATGAAACTTCTGGTGACTGTAAGAAATGTTACAGTTCATTTATGATCTATATAGAAAGTAAATATAGAAACCTGTGTTTGAGAAAAAAAAAACAGTAAATTATTTACGGTTGATTTGAAAATTTTGGAAACCATTGCAAGGCTCTTCGGTAAACCAGCATCTTACGAGTGTGCCACATGACTGGAATAAACAGAAGGGATAACAAAATAAAATACAATAGCGCGGCGATTTGAACAATACTGAACTTGATGCGTTACTTGAAGATATATTAACAAATCGCAGAGATGTCTGGGACTTAACATATAGGATACTATATGTTCAAATATGAATTATTTCATATACAATTTACTTGATTTCACTCCTTACGGGAGATATAAACTCAATAAATTGACCTTGCCTCCAATGTGTGGCTTCATAGCTTAGTTGGTAGAGCATCGTACCAGTATCGCGGAGGTCATGGGTTCGAATCCCGTTGAAGCCCTGATTTTTTTTTTTCCAATTGCTTAAATTCGAAAATTTACTGCGATGATCATACTTTACTTGCATCTACAACCGCAGTTCAAATATGATTGGATCATATAGGATACTTCTACGAAAAAGAAAACTTCATAGCTGATCGTGAACACTGAAGCTTAGATAAAATTAAACAAGGCTTACCTTGCGGTGTTGTCGTTTGTTTCCCTGGCTCGATCCTCCATATTGTAGGAATCGAGCCAGGAATAAGCCGACGACGACAGCCTTCCACATGAAACGCTCATAAAAAACTTTCCTCGGCGTAATGGACTGACACCCGCCACAAACTTTCCGCTCGCTGGGGTTGAAGTTCGCGCGGTGAGTGTGCACGAATCTCAACCACTTATCTCGCTCACTTTTTATTGTAGGACTAAAATAAGCAGAAATACCTGCTTTGATACCTGATTTTTTGCTGCATCCGTTTACTACACAACGATCGTGCATGATTCCATTGGAAAAGAGCGCGAGGTTCACGTTGCGAAAGCAGTTAACTGCGAACTACATAGAGATGTTATGACAAAATTCGCCATGTGAGCCTAGTTGGTTAGGAGTATGACGTCACAAAGCAGCAAGGCCTTGTGGAGTTGCAGGAACATGATTTAATAATGGCGGACGAAATATTCTCGGGAAAAACCGTTAAAAAAGACCATCTTCACATGTTTGTTGGACAAAACGGCTAGGACAGGTGAGTGAGCATCACTTAAAGATACAGGAAATGACAAAACAATGAATTCGAAAAATTTCGTCGCAGTGGCACTTTAAAGGAAACATTACGAAAGTGAAAGTAAATAAAAAATATAAACCTGATCAACTGAATACGCACAACGAAATTGAAAGTTCATGGGGGAATCGAAGTAATCCTGGCAAAATAACAACTTTGGAAATCGCCAATTAATGAGAATATATAAGTAGAAAAGTGAAATATGAAGGAAGTAAAAACTGAAAATTCTAAAGCAGATTATAGTGGAAAACGTTCGAGGAAAGCTGAAGGCCTGTCTACACGTAATGCTATTTTTGTCGAGCTGAAGTTGCAGCTTTGAAATTGCACGTGTAAATCACCGACGATATTTTAGTGGAGAATCGCGCAACTTAAATTGCTTATTGGACAAAAATCGCCTGTGTAAAGAGAAAGGCCTTGCAACGCACGCAGTTTGGTTCAACTTGCATAACCGCTCGCGTATAAGCTCGGGTAAAAAAGAAAGCCTATCTGCAGTTTAATTGCCGAGCTGGACGAACGATGCGAAATATACCTAAACAATTTTCAAAGAAAGGAAACATTCATTAAAGAAGGGAAATAACCCCCGGATCAAAAATGACTAGTTAAAGTTCTTACGCAGAGTAGTACTGACCAAATGCATCTCGGGACCAAGGGGCAGACACTGAGAGCAAGGAAACCTCGTCTGCCAAAATTGCGTTCGTTGTTTCACATTGGCCGTCACCTATAAGGGATGAATATAAGGCGTACCGTAAAGTTTTTACTGGATATAGTGCGAAGAGTTTAAGAGAAAGCACTAAGTGCGTGGAGATTGACCATGCCTCCTTTAGCTTTATTTATTCAGCTTCGCCTAACTACAATCTTTGTACATGAATACATAAAAAAAGAGAAAGGGAGACCACTACTGCGCATGCCTTTTTTCCTGTGGTTTGGGAATGTTATATTTCTTAAGGACTGTGTCCATGCCAGTTTTTGAACAGTTTATGACCAGTATGTGGAAGATCTTAAGAGGGACTATTCAAATCCAAATACAACATCGGGTGCAACGACCCATTTTCATTTTTCAAAGATAATTAACCTTTTATTTAAAAAAATCAACTTAATTGTTCTACATTTAAGCGCTTTTTTAAATTATCGTTCCTTAACTCCTACAAACTGAAAACTGCGTTACTTTAGCAAAATTCAAACTGTTTCTAGTTGATGTTGAAAAGTGAAAGATATAACATGACAAGAAGTCTTGTCCTATATTTGCTGGCTGCAAGTCTATTTACTAGGGTGACGATTAAACATGCGTGAGAAGGCAGCAAAGTGCAATGGCGTGGGGAATTTATTTACGATTAAGGCAATGTTTATGGTGTTTTGTCCTAACAAGAACCTTAAAATTAAACCCGAAATTAACAGCTGCCCATACTGCTTTAGAGGAACTCCTTGTTTTAACATCCAAAATCCTCTAATTGGAAATATCAATGACTATAAAAGACGAAGCGTAGTACGTCGCTAAAGCGACGCATGATCCATGAAAGATTTTAGTTTATATCATCAGACTCCACTGACACTATAAAGAAAATAATTTCAGACCAAACAGTTTTGTTTACCAACAACCTATTCAACTTTTTTCTGACCAGACTTTTAACTGAAAGCATACTATTATTCTATATACAGCAACCTTAAAGTTTTTAAACGGTTTTCTCTGTTAGTTGTGAGGCAGTTGCAAGGCGGTTTACCCATCAAATCCTAAAGCGTAAGATATAAATGATAGCGGTTTAACGGCCCTTCTTTTAGCTGCTGTGGGAGGTGTTTTTCTCTGAAAATATATAAACAAAATCATAAAATGCGACCACCAGATGAAAGATGCGTAGCCAAATAGTGCTTCGAATTCAGCTTCTCCGTTCAAACTCTGGCGCTCGCCAAGACGTCCGTGGGACTTATACATTTATGTCAGCCCTCATCAAAACGACTTCAAGGGAAGCGCGAGCCTTTTTGATGTTCTCTTCGCTTCTTCATTATGGCTTTCTTTAGAAGTTGAGACTTTTCATGAGTTTCGTGAAGACTAAAAAGCCGTGAAGACTGAAGAACAAAGCGAATACACCAACAGTGCACGTAGGAATGATAACCAGAAGATTTCCTCTAACAGTAGCACAAGAGCACGTGACTATGGCGATAACAAAACATGCAAAAAACTGTGATTTTTCGCGTGAGATTTGCTTGATATCCTTGCGGGGATGATCAGCCAATTCACTGAGGCTGTTGAAAAAGCTTGCCAGTTCTTTTATGACTTTCTTGAGACTCCTTCCCACCTTAGTCGTATTGCCATTTTTCCAGTGTGGTTCATTATCATTCTTTAAATAATCGTTGATTATACTATAATTATCTTCCACTAGTTCAAAGTCATAATTGTACTTTTCGTGCTTCTCCCCCAGGTCCTTTGCACGTTCGTACAGTTGAGTACTTTCGTAGAGTAAGTATCCAGACACAACAAGAAGCCCTGCATCCAAGATTGGACCCGTTTTGCAGTGTGCTTTATCAGTTCCAAGTTGTCTGAGACTCTTTGAATACAGTGTGTCACAATGATTGTTGCCCGATCGTTGCCTTGTCGGAAATTTTCAAGAACCCGTTTGGGTCTTTAATCAAGGCACTCACTATCGCTGCACATGGTAATATAATCCCAGGAACCAAAGACCCGCTGTCTTGTTTTGGAGCGCTTGATGTTGTTGAAGGTGAAATCAACAAGAAAGCGACGAAGATGACTTGGGAGCGAAAGCGGAAATGCTTCCCTTATCGGGACACATTTCAGACTGGTCTTCCTTTCCTTTAGGAGGGGGGTGAATAGGCTTTCGGATCGACGGATTTGGCCATAAAAGGAGCACGGATTGTGGATTTGTGCGGAAAATCGAGCGGATTCGCGGATTTTGAAAACAGAGTGGATCGTGGATCAGCTCTAATTTTTGACGCGGATTCCGGATTGTGCTGTCTTATGTTCGGATCTTGAGTCCTAAACGAAATTTGGATCGCAGATCTTTCTTCAATTCAGCCTTGGTCGGAATGTTAATGAGTTCATCCAAATTATTTTTTCTTTTTTTCGAAAGAAGTTCATTAAAACTCAGGTGCGAGACTGCACTGTGTTATTGTCATTAAGCATGTTGTCTTCTTTACTATATGCGCGAAATTAACAGTGGCATTCGGATATACCAGTTTACCTTTGAATCTTTACACTTATGTTTTCGGATGTGGTTGTGGTTTCGGATTTGAACAAAAATTTTGGCGGATCTACGGATTTGGCGAAAAAAAAGGCACGGATTGGCGGATTTGAATACCCCTATTCACCCCCCTCCTTAAGTTTTTCACTGTTTGATTAGTATTCTGTTCTCTGAGTTAAGCATGGGTTGAGAAACTTCAAACAGCAGCACTGAGCAACGAATATGAAGAAGAAAATGGAACAAGAAAACTACTGACGTTAGCAGCTACTTCGAGGAGTAGGATTGCTGATCATGCGGTCCTTTGTTAAATGAGTCTTCCATGCAACCAATCGAATGGCAGTCGAATCACGCCATATTTCCTGGAAAATCCCTTTATCAGTGCGCATGTCAATACTAACACCTGTCGTTGGGAAAATAACCCCGTGAAATGTTACCGAAAATATCTACCCACGGAGAACCATTTATTATTAGAAATAATTTGAGTTAAACAAGAAACTAAAGCCATTAATCAGAATAGCGACAAGAGTAATGTTGACTGAGGAAAGCCTTTGCGGCTGATAATAATTCGACGCCAAAAACAAGGCAAACATTAAAATAAAAATAAGATTTCCCCTGCAACTTTGACACTAGCTGCTCTTCAAAACAGGATGAGTGAGACCAATCAAACTGATAGTCAAGGAGCATATGTTAAAAAATGAGCTCCCGTGGGAAATTCGTAAAGAAAGCCAACCACTTAGCTAGCTGTGTTCAGGGGACCTCAAATAACAAGAATCAAAGGGCTCTTATGGGCCAACTCATTCATGCTCTTAGCCATGAAATGACTTAAGTGTTTATTGTGTATTATAGTGTTTAACAATGTTGGTGGTGCATCAATAAGCATCAAGCTTCTTCCTGACATGTATCTTAGCTATCAGCAGGCTTACAATTGATTGATTGGGTAAATGAATCATTTGCTGTACAATAGATTAGGACAATATAGCATCATTCTGTATGTTTTGTTGTCAAGCATTTGAGTTCATTGTTGAGCAAATGTGTCATCTAAATGAAGTGAAAGCCTCATTCACCGTTTGCTTGTTACAGTTTATGTATGATATTTTATTCAAAGAAAATGTAAGTGATTAGTGCAACATCTATCAGTTAACCTTGAGAAAGCTTATGTAACTGTTTTAAACATGTACCATGTTACAAAAAATACAGGTCTGAATGAAACTAAAGGAGAATATTCTTCATTGTTCATTGAATATTCTTTATTGTTCCTGGCCCGCCTCGATTAGTTTTTGCTACCTTCGGTGCCAGGTCTGTCACTAATGTATTGAGCAAAATGTAATAAAGTTGTCTTGTCTTGTCTTATACCACGTGCAACATATTAAGCCTATTTTGTTAGTTTGGTTGCTTGCACGGTGGAAAGGTTGAGTGGACATAGAAGCGAAGAAGCATACATGTACATGGACGTAACTGATCATTTACTTTATATATTACTAGCTACAACGTAGTCTCTTGGGGTTTTATTGAGGCTTGTGCCACTTGAATTACAGTAAATACATATTATCATATTATGATATTGAAGAGCAAAGTGTCTTGTTCACAACATTCTGTAAATTTGGGTTGTGTATCATTTACACAGAAAAGTTTTCTTGTCAACGATTTGTGCAAATGGTTAGCAAAAATGCTTGATGGTAAGTTCTGTTCAGATTGGTCACATACCTTAACTCAAAAAACTCTTAATATTTAACAAAAGTTTAACCTGACAATAATTCCAAAATGGTGGTGAAGAAGTTTCACCGCAAAAATATTAGGTAGTCTGACAGTTCATTAACACTAAATAAATCACTGTTTTCAAGTGTCAGTCTTGATTTCTGGTGGTGGAAATTTCTCAAAACAGTATTTTAGTGTGTATTAGCCCAGGTTGTGGTGGTATTATATGTACCAATATGTTTTATATTTCAAGGAATAAGAGACAGTCATGATGACTATGTCAATATCTAAGGTGAGTTGGTTGAAGCACAGGCGGCCCAAGCTCTCGTTGTGAGGAGTTTTATTATTATTTTAATCTTTATGCACACGTTTCGTGACCTAGTTACCGCCGTCGTCTACTGTTATATAACGCCCGAGTTTCATTACGCGAAACGTGACTCTAGCCTTTCAGCATTAGGAGGTGTTATGTTACAACGGTTTGAATTTACAAAGGTTTGTATGGGAAAAAACGTTAATAGACATTTTAGCCGAAATTTTGATATTTTTGCAATAAAAATGGCTTACCTTAATGCCTCCTTGTCTTTTCTATTGTCCTCTTGCTTTTCAGCTCGATCCGAAGCCATTTAAGTGAGTTATCGCTTTTCGAGCTTCCCCTCCTAAGAAAGAGTAAAGGCTGCACACTCGATTCTGGACTGACTCCTGCTCGAAGCGAAAAAAAAAACACTAAAAGCATGCCAGCCGCCCCAATTCCTCCGCAGGTTTATAGTACAGGGTTAAGCGCTCCCTTTCAGTTAAATTCCAAGCCAAGTTCATCTCCACAGCGCACGCTACAAAGCCCTGAATCGAAGAAAGCTAGCCATCAGGGCAGAGAGATCATGCTGTTGGGGTCACAGGCCGCCCAAGTGCAAGATGAGAGGAAATAATTGCCCCCGCAGGGTTTTGGCCCAGAGGCCAAAACCCGAGGAGGCATTAATAGGACCCCCCGCGTATAAAGAATGTAAAATATTGGTGTAGTATCGGTAGGGCGAATCGATCCCGATTTGAAGAAACTAGGCGCGAACGGCGGTCTCGGTTAATTTTTCAGTAAGCTCGCAAGGCAACTCGGGGTAATAGTCCAGTTTCGAATTCGCCATTACCGCTGAATAAAAGCACTGACAACGCATTTCTACAGGGTTAGCCTCGACCTTAAAAAAATATTCATAAATACCAGCGGGAAGGTGACACAAATTTGAATATTAAACAATACACAGAGCTGTAAACAGGTCATTTTCTCGCTGGAATTTGTGAATATTTTACTTTAAGTCGAGGTTAACCCTCTACAAATGCGTTCTCAGTGCTTTTAATCAGCGGTCAAGGCGAATTCGAAACTGGACGATTCTTGTTGAGTCGAGCTTTTTGTCAATTTGCCTATATCGATCGCGACTGCAACGTGTGTTCTGGTAACACAACGTATTTATTTACGGTTTCACAGCTTTACACAGCACTTCGTTTTCACGGCTTTCGACATGCATCGTTGTACAACTCTTGCAAGGAAACGCGAAGGAAACGACGTGTGAGTCACGTGACGCTACAAATACTAACGCGGGGTACCCACGGGGGTACTATTACAAGTCAAGTCTGTTCAGTTTCTTACTTAGTCTACCCGAGCGAGTGTAACGGGCTGTAACAACGTGATACTTCTGTCAAATCTCGACTTCTGGTCTGGTTTCGAGATATATTTGTTCGAAGAGTCCTCGTATATCAAGACAAATGGTTTGTTTCAGTATCAAACTAGAACAGCAGAGTGGTTTGATCTTTTTTTTTTCCAGAATGCACTTCATGAGAGTATTTGAGTTCTCGAGGAACGAGAGAACACATCCTATCGATGTTGTGGAAATGTTTATTTGCTCAAAATTGAAAATTGTGGTCAAGTCTTTTCGAAATGGAAGTCAGGACATTTGTAAGTGTTGCGAAAGTAATTTGGGAGGTGTAGCTGGCTTCGAAGGCTGCAATTATTCAGAAGAAAGCTCTTTCACCTTGTACGTGATGTTCGCCATGTAGTGAGTAATTTGAATAAATTATCAGTCTCGCTCTGTTTTTGGTTTTGTTTTCTTCTGTAGCCCGTCGAGGTCATTTTTTCGTCTAAATCAACTAAGAAAGGTTCAAAGAAACTGTTCCCATTCAAATTGCAGCTTTCAGGCCGTATTTTTTTTTTCTTTCGGCTCATGTTATGCTTCGTAATTTCTTCTGTCAATAAGGTCAAGTGGGGTTGGTGAAAAAAAATATAATTAACTCTGGTTTTGTTCGATTTCGCTGAAATTTTAATTCGATAAAGCTGGATTGTTATAACGAACAGATTTTTACTGGAGCCGATGTGTGGTAGCTATTCACGTTGGAGAGATATATCGCTTCGAAGTCAGGGTTTTAAAGAAATTTGCGTAGCGTAACGGTTTGGCGTGACTTTGTAATCCGAGATTTTTGTCGATCCTGACGAAAGAAATATCTGGGAATGCTCATTATTTCGACGATTCAAACGAATATAAATTTATATATGTTCCGAACTCAATTTCTTGTGAATGTTTAAGATGAATTTGAAAGGTTAATGTTCCATTTCAGTTGTGACTTTACTGAAACTAGAGCCGTCACGCAACATGTCATGAAAGGTTACCATATCGTAGTTCACCCCCGGAGTTCACCTGGAAATAATTCAGTAGATGGGACGTCGCTTGCTAACCATAGAGCAGAGAAATCAAATAATCCGCAATAGTGGATTTTGCCAGTATGTCACATCTGTTCGCAAAACTTCAGCTGTTCACATAGAGATAATGATTTCAGCAACAGAGAACTATTATCACAGGCGCCGAAGAACGCACTCCTAATCTTTTATTACTGCTAGTATGTAAAGAATATCATGTGATAGAATGAGTTAAACAGAGTGTGTTGTCTGGTTAGTTAACTAGGTTGATTCCTTGGATCATATTTATGATAAGATTCCTAAGTTACTCGAACAGTATGATTGATATAGTTTACAAAAAAAATGTAAAGTTTCAGTTCAGACAATAAATAATAGTTTCCTTACACGTAGTATCATTTTTTAAGAATTTAGTGAGAACTATTACTAGTTTATGTAAATAAAGCGTACGCGAACGTGACTCTTGCCTTCGAGCGGTGTTGTGTTACAAAGATGCGATTTACAAGGGTTTGTATAGGAACTTTACGGGTTTGCTTTAAATACCTAAAATCTAACGTTCTGTAAATAAAACTAACTTACCTTGCTTTCCTGTCGTATTCTTTGTTGTTTCACGGTGTTTGAGGCTATTTTGAAGCGTTGCCAGTGAGTTAGCGCTGGTGGTGGTGTCCCACTAGAAAAAAACACAAGGCTGGCTGGCTCAAAATCGAACCGTCGTACTGCGAAGGCCAAAATATTCCCAAGAAATGGATGTAACCGCCTCAAATCACGATCATCCGAAGCGTGAATAACTCGGTTCCCAGTCCGTCGGTCGCTGGTTCACAAATCTCATCGCAACGGCCTGAAAATCGCTCGTTTACCAGCTCAAATCTGCCTCTCTCGCTGCTGCATCATGCGTATAGCCAACGGTTAGGATACCAGATTTGAAAATCGAAGCTTAGCGACCGCGTCCGCTCGACAAAAACCACACTCGGCAGGGGTGGGAGGGAACTATTGCCTATATGCGAATCAACACCGTGCGGGCTCTCGCATATGGTAAGTTTGCCTTGTGAGGGCAATCTCGATTGTGATTTTGGATCGAGGGTTCTTCTTTTGTTTTTTTCGGCCAAGTGCTAAGTACCTGCGGGAGGGAACGGCAATAGTCGGGGAGCCAAGACCGAGAAATGAGCGTTTCGTTCACCCCTC
>CM042756.1:14039771-14059114 GCA_022496165.2 Catalaphyllia jardinei
CCCCCCTAGATCTGCCACTGGGATTGCATGCCATTGATCAGTGAACAATAGTTCTGTAAAACGGACGTAATTGTTTAATGTTCCTCTAACAGACATTTTTATATTGCATGGGTCAAGAAAATTTGCTTGTTGCCATTTGTTGTTGCATGTTGCTGGTTGATAATTTTAATCACTGCTGTGACCAGAGAAACAATCTAATTTGGAAACAGTAATGCTAGGAAAACCTTTCTAACTACTACCCCAGGCCCCATCCAGTTATCTGTAAACACCTTTGAAGAATATCAAAGGTTTCAAATAAGTAGTGTGCAGCCTATCAATACAAGTAGACATACACAGTGCAAATTCTATCAACATGGCTTTATTATGCCAACATTAATTGACGACAAGGTTGGGAATGATTGAATAATACGAATGTTTGATTGTAATACATTATATAGTTATCACTGACTAGATCAAAGAATACTACTTTGGAATATTAATTCTTACTTATCTTCTCTGAGTAACTAATAAGTTCTGTTGGAATGTTGTCACATATAAACCTTATGTTTGAGGTTGCCTTGGCTTGTGGAATGCATTAAAAGATATACAGCAGCTTTATAAATGTTTTATTGACCCCTTTCAGTGCCAAGATGGTTCATCAAGATGGCAATTGATCTACAGTAAACAATAAGCGAGTAGTACCTATATCCTCCAATCTCCCTTCTTGCTAACCCACGATCATACCCTCCCTCCCTTCTTCTTTCCCCCCCAAAAATACACCTGATCGCAGGTTTACCTTCTTGCATGGGGAGCTGGCAAGACAGGGCAATAAAGTCAAATTGTTCTTTATTCATTTGTAAATCTGTGCATTTCTTTTTTGGAAAAATTTTACTGAACATTTATATACATAAATGAGCTCCTTTACCTGTTCTCTTGTGCACTACTTAAACAAAATTTGAAATAAGGCCCCCACTTATAGAAAAACTAAGACTGTCAGGAATGTAAGTGTTTGGACACAATAAAACAGGAACCATTTCCCCTGGCCAGGTACTGAGAGAAAATCACCATAGTTCAATACAGTAAACCTATCTTACATGTGAATCTCCAACATAGCACTGGCCGTATGTTTGATACTAATAACATTTCTGTATGTGCATTGTATCAATATGTATTTAATGCCTGCAGGCTGGCTCTAAAATTACTTTAACACCATCCAGACAGCAAATGCATTTGACAACAGAAATGTCATATGCTAAAATCTAAGAAATTCACACGAAATGAAGAATATTTTCAACCTTAACTGGGCAGAAAAATAAAAATATTTAATTGAGCCTCGGCCAGAAAATCAATATTAGAAAAAAGAGTGCATTTGAAATACGATTTGAAGTAAACCTAAACCTAATACAGACAGAAGGCCTATATTTAAGGAATACGTGTCAAAGAAAATAGAAGCGATTTTCCGTATAAAGGAACAAAGCTCAGTAACGCTTGAAACTCTTATTTGTTTCCGTACGCAGAAAAACTAATTGCACATGAATACAGAACAACAAAAACAGCATATAAGGCCACATGTGACGAGCTGTAGCTCGCTAGCTATCGGCCGATCTGTACTTCAACAAAAGCTTAAGTTTACATGCTCAATGTATGCTTGTTATGTATATTTTTCTGGGCCTATTTCTACTTCTATGGTAGAGGTTACATCTTTTAAACTAAAATCTAACGGAAAAGATTCACCTTTCGAATCGTTAATGGCAGTCTGATTCAACATCGTTTGAACTGAACTGCAATTCAACATCCAAAAAGACCTTTCTTTTTCGTATTAACACTCGCTACGTCCGCCATATTTTTTTAGGATGTATTCCAGGTATTTAAACCAATCAGCGTGTTCGTATGAATGGGCCAATCAACAAGGGCGTTAGTTCAGCATTGCCCGAGGTCTTCTCCGGACGATCCGCCATTTTGAATATCGTCGAGGAGAAGGCCCTAGGGACGAGGTTGGTGAGCTTGGCTGTCCACTTTAAACAAAAAAGAAAAAAACGGCTCGTAGTCCTATTTTCTGCCCGACGGCTATGCCATACTAGGGACCTTAAGCATGGCCAAACGAGCTCGACTCGTCGTCCACATGTCGTACAGGACGCCATTTGCCGCCATCTGCCGTCTTTTCGAGAACGTGAGTATGTTTTATTTGTTTTCTGATTTCTACCTACGTATCTTAGGGATTTCTTCAATCTAAAGGGTCGGTTGGCGAACAAAAACAGTGCCGAAAGTAATTTGATCGTACCGTGATGAAAAAAAATTGATTTCTTTCGAGTTTCAGGTAGACCTTTACAGCATAAAGTGGAGAAAGCAATGGCGGATGATGAAAAGAGTATTGCAGGGTACGTAGTAGTGCTTTTATAAATACTAATCGCGGACATTTCATTATAGTTTTTCAATATATACCAACTGGCATCGAACTGCACGGATCGACTGCATGTAAACTTAGCTTAGCTCTGAATCACTCCAGGTTGATTACAACACTGAATAAACGTTAAATTGTTTTAGTGGGTAATTTTTTCATTTTCAAATTAGCAGAACGTTTGACATGTTTTAGCCTGCATTGATTTTCAGCCGAAGAAAAGAAATAAAAACAAAAATTAGTTTACAAATATTTACAGCTTAAAAGCTTTAAGGTTAAGCTTAAGTACTCAAAATAACGTTAATTTTACCATAGGATAAAGTTAATTGCAATAACATTATGTAGAAGATGAAATTTCTTATGTAATAAAAGTTTTGTTGCTCTCAGAAATTATGCCATGAAGTGGTCAGATGAACATGACCTTATGCTGTGTAGAGAGGTTCTTCTTCTGGAACCATTTAAGCACCCAAGACAAAGTAAAGAGAGAGGAGAAATCTGGGGCGAAATTGCACTAAGCTTAAATAGCATCAGTTCACCGAAATTCAAAGTTAGTAAGCGCTCTATGAGGGACAGACTTACTCTTTTGCTTGCCAAATACAAGGTACCGGCCAGACCATGGGTTGGTCATTCTCGTCCCCAGAGCCCACGATCCTTCTGACCTGTGGCAGGGATCGAGAGCTCTGGTTTCACCCGATTTTCTGAGTATGCGCAGAGTATTCGGTTCGCATTCTCCACCAATCAGATTTGCTAAATTTGACGGGAAGTCCGTGAATCGCGGACTTCCGGTGTTGGGCGAAACCAGAACTCTCGATCCCTGCCACAGGCCAGAAGGATCTTGGGCTCTGGGGACGAGAATGTGGGTTGGTGTTCGAGGGTGTTACTTGCTTTTATTGTTGTTGTTTTTTTAGCCATAGTACTAAATTTTTTTAAGTGCTGGAACTTTCATAAAATAAAAAGGAGAGACAAAGATAAGGCCTTTTCGGAGTGTTTTGCCTACATTAAGTGCATACATTTCTAATTAGCCTTTCACAGCTGCCCCCCCCCCCCCCCTCCGCCGCCCACCCCAACGCTTCTCTAAGTACTGCCCACTTATACCCCTAGGTCCAAATGTAGAGAGATCTACTTTGTTAATAAAATGCCACAACTAACGTACCCGGGTCACCAGCGCCTAAACTGCTTAGCTACTTAAGCTCACCATACCCATCCTTTCCCGAGGATGCGTTCCAGAAATTTTCTTCTGCCGGCCACCTGTAAAGAATCGGGATTTTGTTTCCTTGCTCGCCATGTTGATTTTTCCGTTTCGTTTAAAGCTTCTCTCCACAGAGTACATATCTGTACATTGTTTCCTTCTCTCCATCCTTTCCCATTTTATATTTTCTTTCCCAGTCTGTCTCATTATCTCATTCTAAGTGTACTTGACAGTATTAACAAGATTAATACTTGTCTTGTGTCAGCAAGATTCATGATCATAACACTGCAACATGTGCAAAATTATTCAATGGTTTCAGACCTGGAAACACAAGAAGTGTGGAAATGAATTGTGGAAAAGCTACGGAGTCAAATTTTATCCGATCTTCAGTCTCGATTCCTTAACCGTTTTCTTCCGATTGAGCGCGAAGCTGTAGGTGCCATCCGTTGACGTGACGTCATCGATCAATTGAGCCTACAGAGAGTTAGAAAATAAGTTTAAAAAATGAAAAAAAAACTTGAATTTTCTGCTCAAATATATCAACCATTTCTGGATCAAGTCGTGGTCTCTTGATCAAGTAAAATGGTAATTTCACGAGGCCGAGATTTAGTTGAACATTTTTTATCCTGACGGAAAAATAGAATTTATAAAGAGATGAAAAAAAGTGGGGATTGTTGAAACCTTGACCTTCCGAAATAGCAGCCACCTACTTTAACCTGTGGGCCACGGGAGACTCGTATACCAAACTAACTCATTTAGTAGGTTCCTAGCTCCTGCTAATCTCGACCAAATAGGAGTATTCTCACATCAACTCAGGGTAAAAGTGCGAAGTATGTCGCTATTAGAGTTAGGAGCACCCGGCGTGCAGAGGTCTCTTTGATCTTCCTATAATGGAAGATCGGAATAGTCCTCTGCTCGCTGGGTAAGTTAGGGGGCGCACTGAAGGGAAGTTGTGAAGTTTTGATCTTCCTATCTTAGAAGATCGGAAGAGACCTCTACTCGCTGGGTAAGTTAGGGCGTGCACTGAAGGGAAGTTTAAGTGGGCTTATTTCCCCACCTCTAAATCAAATATCACAAACTCTTAAAAGTGTTTGCGGATTATTTCGCTGTTGTCAGTTACGAATCGAATACACTCTAAGTTCTGCAGATGGCCTTTTCATAGGCGATCTGATTCAGTGCTAACGTACACGATACTGTCATTCCAAGTGACTCCGAGGTTGATCAACGCAAGAATGATCAACCCAAACATCCAATAGTAATGGCAGCTTGGCATTCGACAATAACTAAACACATTCCCTGTTCAAGATCTCTGAAGGCCGATCATACCCCTCTTGAACCGATAACTTGCGAAAATGCAAACCGTACTCCCAACTAAATTCACGTGACTCAAATTATCCTCGTTAATATAAAGGAATGTACAATGCCTAGCGCGCGTCCATCCAATTCGGGATGCACGCGGATAGTTGGGAGAGCACGAAGGTAGCGTAAGAGATGCTCGAGGCGCAGCCGAGAGCATCTCTAGCTACCTAAGTGCCCTCCCAACTATCCAAGTGGATCCCGAATTGGATGGACGCTAGCTAGGCATTGTCCATTGCTTTTATAACATAGCAAGACATTTTTCACGCTGAAAAGTCGCTTTTTCTGCACTGATCAAATTGCAAATTCTGCACGTGCATGTTCACGTGTTGTTTTCACTGTCAGCACTTTTCGCCACACGTGCACGTGCACGTGTTGTTTTCACCAGTAGCACTTTCGCTTTGTTGATCTTTCGAGGCTTTCGATGTTTCTGCTACCATTTCAGACACATTTTCTAAATCTTCAAAGTCACCAGGAAACCCTAACTCAAATGTTGGATAATACTAGTCATTGGTAACAGCTAAAGTTAAGTTTTACTCGAAAGAAGTTGTGCGAAAATGAAAAACTTCTGCTGGCAAGAAATTTCACCGACAATGACGTCAGTCTGAACCATCTCTATGAACCATCCATTTCTTTTTCATAAAAAATTAGCCAATCAGAGCGCGCGGTAGCATATAGGGTTACGGATTATTCACGATTTGCCCAGGATCATGAATTATTCGGACCAGGCCCTAACAGGCCAGGGCCTCAGTGGTCTGTCGTCTACGCAAGACAGTCTCTCCCCACCCCTCCCCTTCCTCAATCAAGGCATAGCTACTTATCAATCAGCTTGGAAAAGTTAGTTATCTCGCCAGAGATATTCTGAAGGGGAGCCAAAAACGTAAGTGAAAGAGTTGTCATTTTCTGTTTTATTTTATGATTTATTTATTTATTTTTTTTTTTGCCTGTGTGCTTTTGTTTATATGAAAATGAAACAGATTATTGGCAAAAAATTAATTAATTAATGACATTGGTCAGGAAGAATGAATGCTCTTTTGTTGTTCGCCGACGTTCTTTGACAGCGGGTCAGCATGAGGCAACGCCTTCATGCTTGACCTCACAATCCTTCAAGAATGCAGGAAATTACTCGGCCTCCAAGTTAGATAAGAAGGATGAGAGAAAACCAACCCTGATCGCCTGTATAAAGGCAGGATCGAGAAATAGCGATAGAAAAATCGAAACGCTCTGAATATTCTGAAGGGGAGCCAAAAACGTAAGTGAAAGAGTTGTCATTTTCTGTTTTATTTTATTATTTATTTATTTATTTTTTTGCCTGTTCGCTTTTGATTATATGAAAATGAAACAGATTATTGGCAAAAAATTAATTAATTAATGACATTGGTCAGGAAGAATGAATGCTCTTTTGTTGTTCGCCGACGTTCTTTGACAGCGGGTCAGCATGAGACAACGCCTTCATGCTTGACCTCACAATCTTTCAAGAATGCAGGAAATTACTCGGCCTCCAAGTGAGATAAGAAGGACGAGAGAAAACCAACCCTGATCGCCTGTCTAAAGGCAGGAAATAGCGAAAGAAAAATCGAAACGCTCTAGTATTTTCGAAGCCATCGTTCATTTTCATCGAAGAAAACATTTGAAACAGAAAATAAGTTCTTAACGCTGAATAATGTTTATTTAAGCACTTTTGCTTTGCCTTCCTGCAAAGAAAACGTAGTATAACTGATCAATATATACGTTCTTACGATATTAACCAGGTTCTAAAATAAGGAAAGAGCACTCACGAACATATTTTCGCTTCGGACAAAAGCTCGCCGGAATGGCGGTGAGTGCTTACTATTTACAACGTCGCTTGCTTTATGAGGAAGTATATTACTAGTGGCAGGCTAAACCTCATCACATTATTCGAGTAGTGGAAACCGAGTTAGTCCTGAACCGCCGAATGCAAAGGTAAGGAAGATCAAATAGTTTCAAAGTACACAGAATCGCCTTAGAATTCCAAGGACGCGCACAATCGCCAACTGTCGCGCAATCAGACCTAAGACGATGCCGCTAGATGCGGAAATGAGACCTGCTTTTCGATGTTCTCGGCCATTTTTTAGAATATATTACAGCAAATGATCACTTTTATCACTGTCAGTGTTACAAAATATACTCATTTACTACTTTTGTTCAGACTTGAGTGAAGGAATTCGTACCAAAACGTCTTAAAATTCCAAGGGCACTCCAAACCCCTAAGCCTCGCAAACTACGTTTAACAAGCTAGGCCAATACCAAGGTGCGGAAATGAAAACAGTTTCTCGATAAATCGGCCAGTGTTACGAAACACTTGTCTACCAGTTCACAGGCACACAATCAATTTTGGAGCATGGGAATGTGGTCAGTTTCCAGTGACTTATCGATTTCCTATGATTAGAATGTAAAATGGTTATGCTGTTGAAAAATTAACCCCGACAATGAGTTAGCTTTCGATATCAAGATTTAAACACAGGGATATGCATTTCAGTCGACTGTGCGATCGGTAAAACATCTTGATTTGCAAGAGCAAATTATCATGATCCACGGCAGGGCATTTTGAACGTCTTAGTCTCAGTTCAGTCAGTTGACCTCGTGAAGCCTGTGGCGCTTACAAGCTTTCGTCTGTAAAGGATTTCTGCCGGTTAGCACATTTATAAGTGCTTGCCAAAAACGGCAACAAACTAACAGGTTTTTTCCTCGGGTAGTTAGTCATTGTTTATGAATATTTATTTATCTGGCAGTTGGCAAATAAATCCGTCTCAGCGCTCGTTTGTGGGTTCTATTCTCCATGCTTGCGTAATAGGTATTTACTTGTTATACACCTAATTAAAAACAACGATTACGATTGGCTGAGACACTATAAAATACTGAAAGAACAACCAGTTGGATATTTTCTTATGTTTTTTAAACGATAAATGAGACGGCGGGCGAAGAATGCATTAACATAGAGCTGTCATTTGAAGTCTACGACTTCTTTAAGTTTGTAGACTTTGAGGGTCATGCGTTCTGTCACTCATGAGCCCTGTGACGGTAGACAACATCACGTCGCAATTTAAGCCCAAGAATACAAGCTGTTACCTTGGACACAAATTTATAATTTTAAAAGCAAAGCCACTGAAAAATAAACAATACGATATTGGACCGTGAACGTGTCATACAAAACGAATGCTAATATTTAACTTTTTTACCTCGGGCAAAACTTGCCTCATCACGAGCTCCTATAGTGTTACATTTTACTAACAATTTGCAATAAATCTCTGAAAACAGGTTATCATTTAAGGAGAAATAGTCACGAAAGCGGATTTTAAATGAAATATTTTATTTGTCTTGTCCGCATCGAATTGTTGGCTGGCAAATATTGCAAGTATAAGGAAATGTTTATCGACAGCTGTCATTCTTATTTCTGATGCTTACGTTGCTTTCTGTTTCCCGTAGACTATAATTCTAAATAACGTTTACGTACTATCAAACTGCCAGTTACTATAAATCCCTGACAAGTTATCATTTCTAGGGAAAATAGTCAAGAAATCGAATGATTATGCGAAATAAAAGGAATCTCTTATCCGTTAGGTGGGCGAGGGGGGTACTTCCAGAAAAGTTGGGTGGGGGTGTGCCGCCCACTTCCCATAACCCTTACCAATTTATGATACTTTGCGAAATACGTAGAGCGTGCACAGCGTAGCGCGTAGATGGTGAAACAGAGTTGAAAGCGGTAGAGCACTTAGATTAGGTCTGACGAATTGTTAAATGACAAATGCCGCAGATAAGAAGAAGTTTATAAACAGCTGTCATTTCATAGCGCCTGTTTCCTAGAAGAAGTATGTCATACAATTTCTGATGCTTGGAGCGAATTTCATTTAAGATTGGCTGAGTAGTCTAATTGGCAAGAAATTGGGTTGCTTTTGGTTTACGACACTCAATTGAAAACCGCTCTAAGCTTATCAATTAATCTTTGTGTTATATCTTTTTTTTCCGCAGACTAAGAAGAGATGAGCAACAGTAGCTATTTCTCAGATAAGTATCTTTCTCCTCTCTTTTATCATGGTTTTTGAGATGTGAAAATTGCTAACATTTGCCTCCACTAGACTTGCTTAAGAGTAGAAAAACTCCAATCAATATGCCTGGTGAGATTTAGGTAAGTGAACGATGAATTAATTGCGCATGCGGGTATCACCATCTCGTTGATCGTTCTCGTCACCAGACCTATGGGATTTTTAATCTGTGGCTTCTTGTGGGTTTTGCGCTGCATTTCGCTCTTGAAAGACTCGCTTTCAAGACAAACATTCAAAAGTGTCGAGGTAAACCCTCTTGAAAGACCCGCTTTCAAGAAACATTTTTTTCACTACACTCTGCAATACATCGATTAAACATTGAGGGGAAGACGCTTGAAAGATAATGCGCTTTCAAGACATCTGTAGTCTCTTCCCCTCGCCTCATCCGAAACAAACGGCGCACAAAGTACGCCGGGAACGTTACGCTGTAGCTCTTGAAAGGCAATGTAGCTTTCAAGACACGATGAATTGTGACCAACTATTTTCCGCTAAATTACAAGTTGAAATTGTAGATAGTTTCAAAATCCGTGCTGTCGAATTTTAACTAGAATAGGCCGCGAAGTTTTTCTTTTTACCGATATCGTCATCAGAGAAAGTAGGTTTTGCACTCGCAAGATAAAAGTTAATTTATTTTCAATGCGCGAATAGAACGGTTAATCGATCAAAGGCGACATGAGTTTTTTTGTCCGAACATTGTAAGCTGTGGATTTTCTGCGTTTTACGATAAGAAAAATAGCCTCAAAACATATGATAACGCTGTTTTTTTAAAGATTAACCCCGATAATAACTTATTCAATTTCACAAATATGAGCAACTCGAGACCAAGATGTATTAAATAAATAAGAACGCCGTGACTTACATGAAGTATTCTTCTGGTTTAGTTCACACCAACCCCAATAGAACGACTGTTGTTAATGTAACCGAGGGCGAAAGCCTCACTGTAAACTGCTCCACTGGTACGGATGATCCCGAGTGGAAACGGAAAGACGGAGGGGATTTGGAAACCACAACCAGGAAAACCGCTGGGGTCTTGCTCCGCATAGAAAACGCGTCGATCGCTGATACTGGGGTGTACGAGTGCAGTTCTAAGGGACAATTTCACACTATCTGGGTCCAAGTTTTGGGTAGGTAAAAATCAAGGTCAAGTATGCAAATGCAGAAAAATATTCAGTCTCACAGTTTTGAATCCTCTATACAACTGGGGCATCAGCGTCGCGGTGATGGTTAGTGATACAGGCAATTTGTGAAACAGTCCAACGGCGAAACTTGTTCTCTCCAAGCAGCCAAGCAGCCATCTAATTTTCTATTTATTGTTGTGAATTGCTTTAATGCTCTGATTAAATTTCTCGATACAAGTTTACATCAAGCTCAATGCTAATCACTCTCGACACAAAATTGTTCATTACTCGCTCGTTCGACTCGATCCACGTGTACAAAAGATCTCTTTTCAATTCTAAATAGGTATTAACAGCGTCACGTCCTTATTACGTAATCATATTCGCGACATTATTTTATAAACACCAATGGAATACTATATTATTTCACTTTCGCTTGGAAAGGCGGTGTTTATTATGTAGCATGTCATCTGTGGTCTTTTCTAGTGAAGACAACAAGTTCTTTTAATGTGTGAACATATCATGTTTTTGGGCGAAAGTTCGCGTGGTATTGCATCGGATTTTATACAATAAACCTCTTTATTTTTTTTATTTGTTGTGTTCAGAGTAAAAATTTTTTTTTCTTTTTATTTGCAGTTCAAGTAGAGGTGGAGATGGAGCTGGTAGTTGAAAATTACGTGTTCAGCGACGAATTGAAGAACAAATCCTCCCCCGTTTACATAGATACCGAGAAAAATTTTACTGCTGAGGTAAAACACATTCTTGTGTTGATTCGTTATTGACTGACTAATTGGATAGATAGATTGTTTGACTTTCTGGTTGGTTGATTCCTTGCTTGCTTGCTTGCTTGATTGATTGATTGATTGATTGATTAAATGATTAATTGATTTATCGATTAATTAGCTAATTACTTTGTCAAAAGTAGGAAGAACGGAATCTGTAAATGAGTGAAAAACAGTCGCAAAGGTGTCCTTTCATTCGACACTTTCACTCGGGGTTAAATTCCTAGTTATGGGAGAAAAAGAAAATCGACATTTCAGGCTAGAAAACCTCAAGTCTTATAATTAAAATACCAGCTACATTTCTATCTTGCAGATGGATAAGGTGCACAGAGGAGTAACTCCAGGTTACGTGAGAACGGACGTTTTAGGTTTTAAGTAAGTGGTCAACCTTTTTTGACACAACTTTGAAGTTGCTCTGGCTCCTTGAAAAACCAGACGCACGTTGGACTTGACATTACAGAAAGCCTTGTCATACCTTGTCATGTACACGAGCAGATGAATAAAGCATCTTGAATTATATCACATGAAAACTAAAACAAACTTACTCGTGTGTAAATGCTTAGCTAATCAATACTTTGTTACAGTGTTAATAATAGACATAAAAAATTACTCGATTCTGATTGGCTGAGAGCAGTGGAGTTTAAGTGTAACACCAGTGCAAAAAGTGCAACACCGGTGCAAAAAGTGAACACCAGTGCTAAAAGTGTAACACCAGTGCAAATTACATATCGTAATTCTGGATTATGATTTGCTGAAAGACAATGAGAAATTTTGTAGGCCAATGATCTCATGTAAAGCAGTGACAAAAATGTCGTACGGAAACTCTGAAAAACGTTTTCTTGAATGTGAGAAAATGGCTTCAAGAAACATCTTCAGGCACTTTTTCCGCGCGAATTTTTTTCATGTTTGTATTATTAATAAGTAATCATACGGTTTTCCTCGTTCAATTTGAAATTAATTTGCGCTTGTGAGTTTTTCACAAAGCTGAAATTGCACTCGCCGAAGCGGCTCGTGCAATTTCAGCTTTTTGAAAAACTCACTCGTGCAAATTAATTCCAAATTGAACTCGACATTGGATGATTACCTATACTAAACACGAAACTGTACGCTGAAATCACCGAATAACTGAAATGATATATTTGCAAAGCATCAATTAAATATATATCACAAGCAATTTCAGGTGAAATCACTTCGAAACGGTAATTGCGTCTGGCCTGCGATCGGGCCCCCTTGAGAGGAAAAGTAAAGCTCTTAGAAAAGATTTCAGCTCTGAATTACTTTCTAAGCATTTTAAAAAATGTTTGCCTTTTTTGTCCCGAAGTAATCACAACAGTTTAATAGCATCTTGTAATATAGTAAAAAAAACAGTCCTAAGAAAGCACGCGCGCTGATTGGTTAAAAATCGTGTTTGTATAACTCGATGGAGACACAGAACTAGCGCGCGCTGTTGACGTAGTGATGGCACGAGCAAAGAGAATTTACATTTTGTTAATCAAAGTTAACAAGTTGTTTTCCTTTTTCTCGTCGTGGTGTTTTCTAAAAGGAATAGAAAACATTTACTCCGTGTTCCTATCGAGTTATACAAACTCTCTTGAAAGTTTGGGAAAACTCGAAAAAAAAGTGTAAACACTCGCCTGCGGCTCGTGTTCCCACAGCATTTCCCGTTCTCCCAAACTTCCACTCGTGTTTGTATAACGCGATAGAAACACGGTACATGATTTCTATTTCTTAAGTATCGTTGCCGTTGCTCCATTTGTGCAAACGCTATTAATTACCAAAACAATGCTGGATAACTGTTTCCAAAAGAAATAGAAAACATTTACTCCGTGTTCCTATCGAGTTATACAAACTCTCTTGAAAGTTTGGGAAAACTCGAAAAAGATGTGTAAACACTCGCCTGCGGCTCGTGTTCCCACAGCATTTCCCGTTCTCCCAAACTTCCACTCGTGTTTGTATAACTCGATACAAACACGGTACATGATTTCTATTTCTTAAGTATCGTTGCCGTTGCTCCATTTGTGCAAAGGCTATTAATTACCAAAACAATGCTGGATAACTGTTTATACTTACATACGGAATTTTTCTTTATAGAAAAGGAAGCGTTCAAGTCGATTTTAAGATCATTATTGTTCTGGTGACCAATGATCCCGAAAACGAAACGGATCTGCCAGACGTGAAGGCCAAAACTGCTCAGAGAGTTGTTAAGAGGGCAGAGACTGGGTTTGTGGAGAAGTTACAAGTGAAGAAAGTCATAGTTAAAAGTAAGTGTCTTACAAATGAAAAAGTGATGTTGATCCCCAGCTATCGGCAGGTCTAGATAAAGAGAGAGTGGCCTTGGCCACTGCTAGAAAATCTAACAATGAAGTGTTCATTATATTTCTACGTCAACCAGAAAGAGGTATTCACCCCTGAAGTACCGCCCTGTTTTAATCTTCTTAAGCTTCTTTTCTGTGAGGGCAAGCGCCGGGTTTCAACCTTCTTTGAGCTTTTTCAGCATTCGTGGAGATGTGCCCAATGTATATTAACATTCTAAAAGCGTTTTGTTCGTTGGGGAGGGCGACAGATTTTATAACCTTCGTAAACCCGGCTTCTAGGTTGTGGGGCCATTGTTCTGCCCGCAGTTGCTCAAATCCTGGCTCTATTTGAAACCACATGAAAAAGCTCAAATTTTCGGATTCTTTCCCGTTTTCAGACGTTCTCGTTAGTGAGGCTGAAGCAGTAAATCGCACGTTATCTTACAGAACGATGTTTTTCTCTCTCTCTTTATTTAAATATTAGTGTGAATATGCTGTCGCGGCTCATGAAAATACGCTACTTGTGCAACGCTATAACGCCTTTGCGTGCTATACCGTGGAATATCTCACGAGCCACTTGTATTTTGACGGTATAATATTCACGAACCTTTAGGTGAGTGTTTTTACCAAGAAAATACCAGTGACAAGTCAGATATGACATCGTATACCATGAGGGAGCGTTTGCATAACACAACGGCCAACGCAGTCATCATGACATGCGCGAGGCTCACGGTGGATTGGCTGGGTGTAATACCGTCCAATTTGCAACGGCTTTCCTGTTGTCTGATTGGCTGTAATTTTTATGACATGGTATTAAGGTCACTGTTCATTGTCTGGGTCTCCCAGCGCCCGATTATATTCTAGAGTGGAAGCCATACTTTGGCTTTCAGTTACAAAAAAAAAAATTCTGTCAATTTTTTTTCACTTTTTAGCTGTTCCTTTGGAGCCTGCAAATGTTGAGATCTTTGGAATAGACTCGGACGAGTTGAGTGTTCGATGGAATCCTTCTGAAGACGCTAATGCGTTTCAGGTTCAAAAGTATTTGGTCCAACATAGAAAATTCGAAGACAAACGCTACACCAATGCTTCTCAACCCGCTTCAGATGACAAGACACAATATACCATCAGAATTCAACAGCTAGAGCCTGAAACGACTTACTTGGTACGAGTTGGTGCCGAGAACGCTTATGGCTCCAATTACAACGACGAAAGTGCTCATAAAACTGACGCTTCACGTAAGCCGGTTTTATTCCGTTTTCTTTTCCTTTATTTATTTATTTACGTAGAAAGGTTGAGAGTTTTGAGAGCTCAAAGAACCCGGAGTTGCTTTTGGCTTTGCCTCGAAATACTATAATACTTTTCTCGTGCCCTCCAATTCAGCTCCCACGGACTCGAACCAGTCATTAAAAAGTCAATTAGGGAGAAAAGGTCAAATTCATGGACTTAAGTTTTAAAGAGAAAAAGAAAAACAGGAAAAAAGCAAAGACATGATGGATATGGTTGCTTATCTTCTTCAGTAAACTAAAAGAGAGATTGATTCACGCCTTAAGGAGCATTGTGCTTGGGGTGCGGGGGGGGGGGGGGAATTAACTCATTGTGAACGGCTGAGAGCAGAATGTTCATGTCCTTAATTACATACATGGTGTTCCTATAGCGCTCCATTCCAACATAGTAAATGTTTTGTATTTATTCCAGCTTTCGCATGGTGGATCATCGTTGTCGTAGTGTTAATAATTCTTCTTGTTCTCGTTATCCTTGTGGTATTGATTGTGTACAAACGCAAAAGAGACCGGGAAAGAGAAGCGCAACGACAAGGACCTCGAATTGATGCATTTGAACTCGGGGCTCCAACGGTAAGAGACAATTCTTTCATAGTGCATTAACAGAACCGGGACTGGTTGCTAGAATCCCAGATATAGGAGAGTTGGCGTTTTCAAACTTCTCCGGTTTGAAGAGCATTTTTGAAAAGCTCCGTTTACGTGGCGGATTTTTGTGGGCGGTAGGTCCAACCGTAGAAATGATGCTGCGAATTTAAATGTCAGTGACTTAATGTGGACGGGACTTCAGTTACCATTTAAAAACACTTTATATATTAACCAAATCAATGCGCGCGCTCTGGTTGGTCAATCAGCTATGGTTTAATGTGCCAGTACAGTCATGGGAAAATCGCTCGTCTTCTGAATTATTGCGGCTCGTGATTTACGAATTCTTCTTGTTGTTGTATCAACATCCCGCGTGGTTTATCAGCCTATAGACCATAGAAACTTGTGGTCTATTGCTTAATCATTTCTCAGCTGGCAGTTAAAAGTTTGCCTAATTCTCAGTCATCACTTAAAACGTTTGGCCCATAACTTACGTCATGAGTACTTTACCGGGCCCTTTTGTATATGGATATACATTATAATGAAACTTTTACCACTACTTTCTCAGCTTAGTGCCATCTTTTTTACCAGTTGATTGTGACACCAAATACGTTTCGTATCTTCCAGCATGAAATTGCCGTATATGAAAATAGAAATGTCAAAGGACTTGCATATTCATACTCAAACGACGTTTACAAGCCGTCTGAGGTAACTTGGGAAGAAATTCCATACGAGAAGCTGAAGCTGCTGGATGAGCTCGGCTCAGGAGCATTCGGTGTCGTGTTCAAAGCAGAGTACTTACAAGAAAATGGGAATGTATTGCCTTGCGCAGTGAAGTCGCTGAAACGTGAGTCTGGAATTCCCTATCTTTTTTATTATTACTTTACTTCAGTGAGTGCAGTGCAGTACTATTCTGGGCAAGGTACGAAAGGGGAAGGAAAGGTAGGGGTGGAGTGGGCAGGGATGTGATTAAGTGTCCTAGGGTAGGGTAGGGTGGGGAAAAGTAGAGTAGGAGAAGTAGTGTGATGTGACGTTGCTTGGCGTGGTGTGGTAAAGGTTAATTGGGATATAGGATATGGCAGGGTACGGTTGGGAGGCACTGTCTACTGGACAATTTTGGGCGTGAAAAAATTGAAAGGGTAGGGTAGGGTAGGTTAGGTCTTGTAGCGTTATGATAAACGATTTATCATGATTTGCCATTATCTTTCCTTTTTGAAAAAACGTTTATCTGAAAGGTGCACCTGCTAATTTTATAATGAGTGAGTAATTGCCCATTTCAATGCTCACACTTAAAATAATATCGAAATTAGACCGCATTCTAATTCCTTCTTTCATCAGCTTCTGCATCAAGACAAGAAGTCCGTGACTTGTACAACGAGCTGCAAATAATGGACAATGTGGGTTATCATCCAAACCTTGTTAACTTGATCGGAGCTTGCACAGAAGATGGTTAGTAACGCATTTACCATTCAGATCTACTTAACTACAACATTACAGCTTGTTCATGATTTGAGCAGCACACTCTTTCCAAAAACACAAGGAATTTTTATAAACAGGGTTATTTAGATTTCTCCTTAGAAACCTCGTAGTACACGGGTAACGCCTTGCAGTGTTGTCTCTGCTACTTGGTTCGCAGCATAACAGTACAGTGCAAGTTTAAAACAGTTCGGGTGTAACAGTCAACTCATAAATAACGTGCTTTAGTAAATTCTCAGTTCTGACTATTGCATTTCTGGCTTTTTTATTGGCTAAAAAAACTCCGACTATGAGCCAATAGTCGGAGTTTTACGTCATATGGAAAATGGTACGCCAAGTTTAACGTTTTTCGCTTTGTAAAATTTTGGAAAAAAAATCAGCGGCAAAACCCGGTTTGAGAATTTACTAGAACAATTATTCCATTCGCCCTTGTTGGATATGAAGTGATTATAACCAACTCGCGCTACGCGCTCGTTGGTTATTTTATCACTTTATATCCAACGCGGGCTCATGGAATAATTGTTATATATCTCAGGTTCAGTACCATTTTTGTTAGGTCACCATTTCTGGTGAGCAATAAGACATAATCTTCATTACGTCATGTTTACGTGATTTATTTCCCGGCATTTATGAGTGCTTTTCATTGGAAAAGAAAATACAAAGAATCGGAAACTCGAGCATCTCAACAAGATTTGCTAAGAGGCAGCTGTTTATCATACTGAACATAGGCAGCACTGAAATTGTTTAATTATCTTTAGTCAAAGTATATGTAATAGAGGGAAATTGTCTTTAAGAAAGTGTAAAAATTCAACGGGGCAAGGAAAGATGCCGATATTAATGTTGTAAGGTCCATAACCATACACGAAAACGATGGTGGTCATCCAATTTGTCTATTACAACAGAACTCGGATTTTACCATAGCAATTGACTTAGTTGTAACACATTCAGCATGTTAATTTGGTTTTCAACAGGTCACTTACTCGTTGTCATAGAGATCGCAGAAAATGGCAGCTTGATAGAGTTCTTGAAAAAAAACCGACAAACAGACCAAAGCTATGAGATTAATAGCGGGCTAACAGAACAAATGAAAACTAGAATAGCTACTGACGTTGCAAGAGGAATGGCTCATCTAGCGAAGTGTAGAGTAAGTTGTGTATTTATAGAGTGCAAGTAACAGTAACATAGAATCTTAAGTGATTTTCTTCAGAAAGGCCTTCGCTGCCGAAAGTGACAAATCAGATTTGCTGAACTGTAATTAATCCAGTTGCATATTTGTAATCCTGTACTTCTCTCCCTAGAAACTTGTTTCTGTTTAGAATCTTCTTATCCACTCTGGAATTCATTTGTACTTTGGGCGGCATTTGGAAATTTGGAAACTGTCGATAATCAAGCGTGGACACCTTTCCTTTAACGCCGTATTTAGCTGTGTTATATCGAAGGACTCGAATAATTGATTAAAAAGCCGAGTCGATATTTGCATTAATCAATTGCTGAAATAAAGTCTGTCTCCCGTGCTCTTTGCAAAGCTATGTTGTTGTTTTTTATAAAAATACTCACGTAAAGAATTACCTTAATAAGTTAGAAATGATCCTGAGTGTGAATCAGATACAAGTTTTAGACAAAGAAAATCATATATTTTTAACTATAAATAGTCAGGGAATGTTTTTGAAATCAAATTACAGTGTTAATCCTGGCCACGGTTTTTCAACTCTAAGAGAAAATAAAGCTATCCAATCTTTAGAAGAAGCATAGGCTTAAAATGATGGAAGCTCGCCTTTTGGGGGTTTCTTTTTTAAAATTTCTCTCTGCTTAAATTGAGTTATATTTTTTTTATATATTTATTTTTAGTGTATTCACCGGGATCTTGCAGCAAGGAACGTGTTACTTGGAAAAGACTACATTGCTAAGGTGTCTGATTATGGAATGGCTCGGGATGTTTATGAGGATTTAATGTATAAAAAGGAAACTCAGGTATTCACAAATATCAGCATTGGAAAGTTACCTCTACAGTATCTGTGTTTAAACTAAAGTCTTTCTTTAGTCTAAAGGTTAATTACATGCTGGTCCTAATTACTGTAATCCCGTCATCCTCTCCTAGAAGGACGCTTATCTGCATTTTAACACTTTCGCTATGCTTGCCAGATTCTTCTACCCATTAAGCTGGTAGTTTTAATGCTCCTCGAGGTGACTGAAGCCGAGGGGAACATTGCGGGTCGTGGAGAACCAAAACTCACTGTTTCCCTTGGGGTCAGTCATTAAGTGTGTGTTTTGTTTTACCTAACAACTCAAAAATAGAAAAAAAAACTGCCGAAACATTATTTACTTGAGGCCGGGTGGCACAGAAATTTGCCGCGGTTAATTTCAAGGTGCACAACCTAATCTTGTACGAGTTCAAAGCCTAAGTTATTGTTGCTCTGAGGAGTTAGTGAGTTTTGATCGCCCTAGGGAGTTGATGAGTTTTGACCCACGACACGTGACACGTTCTCCTCCAATCCGGAAACGTATTTGAGTTGGGAGGTATAACAAAGGCGTTTAATTCCCCAGTGGTAGGGAACCTCATAACTGACATCTCTTTATTTATTTATCTTTTAGGGTAAACTTCCTGTAAAATGGATGGCTATTGAATCCTTACAAACGTACATTTTCACGCTTGAGTCGGATGTGTAAGTAACTTCAGAATTAACAAAATAACTACTGAAAAGAATGTCAAAGGTATCGAGACAATATGCCAAATCGGAGTCTTAAGAATAAGTGTAATAACAAGATAATGGAATAAATAGGCAATTCCCTCTCTGAGATGTACCTGCAGAGATTCATGGTAGTTTTAT
>CM042756.1:14069024-14085665 GCA_022496165.2 Catalaphyllia jardinei
TTCGATTAACCATCGGTAAACTGACACTATCCATACCTCCTTGCAGATTTGTCGCGTACATTTTTGGGGTCTTTCTGCAGGTACCGGAAAGCTTTGTATTTTTGGTAAGTTGGGATAAGTCTTTATTTGGAGCTGCTTTTTTTTCCTGTCTTTTATTTCTTTTGTTTTACGTAAGCTTACGTAATCTGTGCTCCAGAAGGAACCCATTTTTGCATCTTCGTAGGACAACCAGTATCGAAAAAAACTTTTACGAACGTATTTTGTTGGAAGAGCTAAGCGATGACCCATTATTTACGCCATTCATTTCTTTCCAGGGCCGTTGATGTGGGTTTTGATAATCTTAATTGTTTTCTTTATCATATTGGTTTTGTGTTGCTATCGCCGAGTACGTAAAAGGTAAGTATTTTATTTTATTTTTTAAGGCACTAAAAAACATATTGTCCAATAAATAGAATGCCTTCAAAGCTAGAAAGACCACCCGTATAGAATGCTAGACTTAATTAATGTCCAAAGATCATCTTAGGATCTTGTGAAATCTCTCCATCTGTTAGCAATTGTGTAGAATGAGGTGCAATGGACTGAATAGTGTCTTAACCAAAAACAAACGGCTACAACCCCGGCAGGGCTTTCCCGAGTTCTCTTTTTAAACCGTTACTAAAACAGAAACATTACATTACATTTTATAGATCCTTGTATACTAAAACAGTTTAACTCTTTTGTAACACAGTGTAAGATCACTCACTCAATACATCAGTCTGGAATTATCACTTAGCTTTAAAACGACAACCCGTAACTCTCTGTCAAGGAAGTCTCAACTAGACCTTTAAAAGGTCTAGTTGCAGGTTTTCTGCAACAAAATGGCTTAATATTAGTGTCCACGTCCCCTTAACAGAGGTGTCCCCTGAATGCAGTTTTATTTAAGAAATAGAAAACATGTACCGTGTTTGTATCGAGTTATATAAACACGAGTGGAAGTTTGGGAGAACGAGAAATGCTGTGGGAACACGAGCCGCAGGCGAGTGTTTCCACAGCTTTTTCGAGTTCTCCCAAACTTTCACGAGTGTTTATATAACTCGATAGAAACACGGAGTACATGTTTTTTATTTCTTTTAGAAAACACCGTGACGAGAAAAAGGAAAACAACTTGTTAACTTTGATTATCGAAATGTAAATTCTCTTTCTCTCGCGTCATCACTACGTCAATAGCGCACACTAGTTCTGTGTCTCCATCGAGTTATACAAACACGATTATTAACCAATCAGCGCGCGTGCTTTCTTAGGACTGTTTTCTAATTTACAGTATACGTGGAAAAAAATGGGACTTCAGTTGGTGTCCACTTAATATGGGGTCCGATTAATACAGATCTCACTGTATTACAGATTAACTTTGAAGCCGAGGCCCAGTAAAACAGAAAAGAAGCAACCATCATTCTACACGAACCCAAGGGCGCCAAAGTCACAGCCACAGAACGGGAATATGACCATTGTTCTGACAGATATAATGGGATCACGTGAAAACGAGACCTATGAGGAACCTGAGGATGAAGTGCAAGAGGTACAAATGCATGCTGGGTTTAATTCAGATGACAGTGAGAGCGCTGCAAGTTCCATCAGAATTTGCTCATCGATTGTCAATTTTCAATAACCATAATAAACTGATCGTATGAAAAGTAGGAATTTTATTACTTTAATTTGCTGTATTTAGCATAAAAAGCACAAACTGGTGATGACTTAGCAGAGGGCGGCTTCTACTAAGAGGCAAACATGCCGCAAATAAAGAAAAAGATATATAATTCTGATATTTTCACGCGGTAAAAACACTATGTGACTTTTGGGAGGTTGAATGCAGAAAAAGTAAACAAATCTTACTATGCCCTCAATAGGGCTCCTTTCCTTCATATTAGCAATGTCTATAACTATGTGTGTCAAGAACAGAAGCTAGCTATTTTTCCTCGGTAAAGTATTTGCAGTACTAAACCCTCCAGACAAAAATTCGAACAACTATAAGGTTATCGTAGGTCATCCGCCATTAGGATGGAGAAAAACAGACCGCTCTCTTGTATTTGCGTTCCTTCATGTGCTTGAGAGGTATGTTGCTTTACCTAGCACGTTCCAGTTTTGTGTCATCAACAAGATATTTATATCTTTTCTCTTTGATTCATATCATCTGAAGTAGCTGCATGACTTATTTGGTTTACTAGGTCGTTGCTCACTTCACTGATAATGGTTTCGACAACAAACACGGCGTCACTCACTTCTCAGTCGCAGATGAAGACGAGGATGAATCGCCCGCAGCTCCTCCAAACCAGAACGGTAATGGGCCCACCCGAGGAGCCTCTGTAAGCTCTCAGAACCAACCTTACAGAGGGGCATCCGTGAGTTCCCAGGACAGGCGCAACACCGGAAGGTCCGAACATCTTTACGAATCGGTAGTGCCGTAGATTATGGATCATTAAATATCAGACAATTAATTCCAAGTTTATATGAACTTGGGGACGGCTTATCAGTTGAAAAAGGCGCTCTCGCACCCAGTTAGCTGCGATGATTTCGTCGTTCTTTGGTCTGTTTAGCAGCCACTCTATATTTAAAATTTCCTTACCGGTTGAAACCGAAAACACTTGGAATCAGCAAGAGAATCCGGAAAGTCTCAGTTAATCGACTTCCCAAATGGGCGATTTGTTTTCGGACGTTCCTCAGTTGACAGCTAATATAAATTCAAAATAGCCGCCACCTAAACGACACGTTTGTTGCAGATTAATATTTTGATGAAATGGCCCCCTGTAAGGGAAGGCTTGAGAAGAAAAATCACTTCTATAGTTTGCTTAAACCGTGTGACACAGAGGTCGTTAGCGTGAGAGATTTTTCTCTATTGTAGTTATACTAAATTCTGAAAGATTAAAGGTAATTATCTACCTTGTGCAAGCATGCAGAGCGTTTTCACTCACGTGTTAACATAATAAAAGAGTTCAACTCCCACAGGATTGGTTTGGTTTGACATCAACACGGCTGTCATGTCCTTATTCTGGAACTCCAATATGGCGGCCGCGACGTGATGTGAAAGCGCGCACGTTCTATAGCACGTGTGTCACGAAATCGTCCCTCACAATAGTGAACAAGCATGAGCGTAAACATAAACAAGCATAAGAATAAACAAAATACGCAGATACAGTAGGAGGCCCTGGGTAATTTTCCTAACAAAGGTGTCAATCAACAACATGTTAATGCGTCTTGGCATTATGTCGGATTATGCTTATGCGCATATGCAAACCAACCTTAAATGTGCTACGTCACAGTTTGCTTATCTTGTTTAACCCAAATTTTGGAAGTTCGTTGTTTGCAATCCTTGTCAATTTCCTTTATGGATTGTTTTAATCGTTTTGGTGCTTTTTTGGTGATTTTGTCCGTGGGCAAATAACTCAATATCGTGAATGAGCTCCTGTAAGTTCCTTTTTTTAGCATCTTACGCATTGCAACTTAATTGAACAAATATTTTATGAACTCGTATCAACATCAACTTAGGCTCACCTACTCAATTCACAGTTACGTAATTTTCAACGTGAAGGAAACAGGAAAGTTCCAAATTGCCACAAGGATCTTAACAGGGCTACAAACAGACAGTAGACCCGTGCTCGCTAGGAAAAACGTAACTGACCAACAAGATTACTTTAAATAAACAGTCCATACATAAAGTGTATATAGTTATGCCGAGTGTTTGCATCACTAAACTATCGGCAGGCGTTTCTATTTTTGCTCTTAGAATGAGTTGCTATTGGTTCCTGTAAAAGTTGTACTTCTGGATAAAGAAATGACTTCATAAGTCAATATATGAAAAGGAAGAAATAAACGTCTCTCAAAGAGTACTAATGATATGTAACATAAAGAGTGTCTATTTGCTTATTGGTATAGGTAATCATATGAATGTGAATACCATCAAGGATTTACACTGCAAACGATACTGGAAAATTGTCTCAATTTGAAAGAATTTTTAAATATCACGAGTAGTACAGAATAATTTCTCGCTTACTCATTTAGTCAATATATGACTGCTGGGAAAAATCCCAGAAGCATTACAGTCAAACTACGTGAAGCGTACCCCTCAATATTGCATTAATGGAATGATTATTTGAAATTTTAACCTGCTAGTCGTTTCAAGAATGCAATAATGAATTGATTATTCGAATATTGAACTCGCTCGCTCGATCGAAGAATACGGCTAACGGGTTCCATTTCCGAAAAATCAATTTACTATTACATTCTAGAAAAGACTAGTAGGTTTGCAACTTACTAGTCGCAACACTGACTTGATTTTTCGAAAACGGAACCCGTTAGCCGTATTCTTCGATCGAGCGAGCGAGTTCAATCTCGAATAATCAATTCATTATTGCATTCTTCAAACGGCTAGCGGGTTCAAGTTTCAAATAATCAGTTCATTAATGCAATCTTAAGGGGTACGCTTCACTTAGTTTGACTGTAAATACTAACGATAAATGCGCCTACTATCAGCCAATCACAATGAAGTAGTTTTCTCAGTTATATAACAACAGATCATATTAAACACAGATCAGTTCGGATTGAGGTAGGAAGGGGTGGGGACGGAGTTGTTGCAACTAAGTTGATCACTGGTTTCGTTCAAAGAGCTGAGATAAGAGCAGCAGTCCAACTCTCACTCCTACCATACATGTTTTAGAAAGGCTTCATTTGAAATATATAGTCGAACTCAGCAGGCACTCTCGGGGAAACGGGAAGGGCTGCTTAGTAGGGTTAATAAGCACTTAATGGCTGGCCCCAGAAAAAACAGTGAGTTTCGTTTCCCCGAGACCCTCAATGTTTTCCAAGGCAAAACCGAGGGAAACCACTTATGTCCAGGATTAAACGCAAGCATTGTTTAATTAGTACTTCATATTTGCAAGGTTATTTGAAATTTTCATACTTCATATTTGACTAATTGTGTGTTTTTAGGTATTTTTTTACCACTGAGGACACTGTGATGTTTATTAAAAGGAATTTGAATCTCATTAGCATTCAATCCTGGACATATCTCAGGGAAACATTCAGGTCGAGGGTAAAAAAGAACTCTGTTTCCCGCGGGACCAGTGTTTCGTTATACCTCCCAACTCAAAAATGAAAAAAAATCTGCGAAGAAATCGTTTACTTAACGCCGGCTGGCTTATAAATTTGCCGTGGTTTCAAGGAAACATGCGAGTCGAAATTGTTGTTTCCCAAGGGAGTTAGTGAGTTCTGTTCGCCCTAGGGAGCGAGTTCTGACCCAAGGCACATTGCACGTTTTCCTCCAATCGGAAAACGGATTTGAGTTGGGAGGTTTGACAATAGAGGTTAATAGAGGTTAGTGTACCGTTAATATATTTTCACCATCGGGTTAATTTCTTCGTGAGCAGGGAGTCATTTCAACACAATGATTTTTTTTTTGTATTTCATGATCATTTGTTTTTGCTTCTACAGGTTACAGTTAACAATTAACAAACTACGCTATTACATGAATTTACTACACCACGATACACTACACCAGACTACCAAAAAACTGTTTTTATGTATAGATATAGGAAAAGAGAAACTAACAAGCCAAGGACATCACGTATTATGAACGTAAAAAAAGCTACTGTTGTATTAGTTGGTACGTCAATGGTGCAAAGCCTGTCCGTTATTTCTTTGTGTGTGGTTAAAACTGTCAGGTTGATAAATCGTTCCTGGTTCATTCTTGAACGGAGCCATGTTTTTGGCCTCCGGAAAGTCGAAAAGGATCTTTCACCGGCTCCACTGATTGCTGGATTTACCAGAATCAGCTTACATAACGTGATAACTTTTATCGTTTCTCTTTCTTGGAATGGTAGCCCTTTAATTTTTGCTATGATGTCGTCAAAACAAAACAAAAATAATCACCATCCTTCAGCAGCGCTTGTAAAATTTCCATCTGGGCGGTTAACACTGAAATATTAACATCATCGTTGTACAGTTTTTCCATAAACTTTAGCTCTTCGGATTTGTTCTGCGAATCGAGGGTCTTAACTAAGAGAGACTCCATCTTTGCATACGTATCAAAACTTAGCTGCTCAAACCGCTGGTCAATAGCGTTCATCATCAAGTCAATAGCTTCGAAGTATATTCGCCTGTAATAGTCTTGTGAGGTCACTCGATATGTTAACTCTCCAGTACCAATTTCAATTCTTCTTGGCCCGCGAGTTCTCCTTGGTAACATCGGTTCACTCATGGGGGGATCGCTTTTACTTTTCAGTAAAACTACATCATAAAATGATCTGAAGCTCGTATCGTTTCGCATCTTCTGCAGAACGTCTTGTAAGACAAGCTACTCGTTTGCCACCTAGAGCTGACATCTTTGTTTGCTGTAAGGTTCTTGATACGTTATCTGTGTAAGAAAACAGCCGCTGTCCTAAATTCAACCCGAAGAAGTCAAAAGTGTTCCTTTGCGCTTGGCATCCAATGATCCTTCCACGTATATCGGACTGGAGTTCCTCATCAAGGGAAATTGACCACTCCTGAAGAAGAGCTGCATAATTGTCTAGGATTCACTGAAAACAGCTTGCGCGCACTGTCCATCTAGTGGGGAAAAGGCCAAGGGTGCCCTTGGCTTCAGATACAGGGCCTTCTAGGTTTTCTTTTATTTCCCCCGGGAGATTGTCTAGTTTTGGTGAAAACTTTATGAGGGAAACGATTTCTTTTGCTGTCTCCATAGTGTCTGATAACAACTTACAGTTTTTCGTGATGTCCTCTACACTTAAGCTGAGTGAGCGTCCATGACAGTGAGTAGGATAAGCCTTTGGTTGGAGGTCGTGGATTCTTTTCGCCAAACCAGTTTTATGTCTCATCATGTTGCTGGCTCCATCATAGCATTGTCCCCTACAATTAACTAATGATAACTGTAGTTTTCAAAAAGAATGCTTCACAGGAACTTTGTCAGAATTATTGCTGCGCAATACCGAGATTAGGCTTAAGGCGGGGGTACACCTGAACAGGAGTGAAATTTGAAGTGATATTAAAAGGGAATTGTTAGGATTAAAATGGGCTGGAAACAGTACCAGACAGTTGACCCTCCAAAAGAGAGCCCCAGGTTGGTAGGGGACTGTTTAGTATCCGTCTACTAATTCTTCACTTCAAATTTCAATTTTCCAAATCCATCAAATCTTCAACATTTCATATTTTGCTCAATTCAACCTATCCTTTGAGAAAAATATCTCTTTCCCAAAATGCCCAGAAATCGCCCAAAAATTTACACAAAACCGCCAAACTGTGGTTAATGAAATAAGCATAGAGATTTAGCGTCCCTTGAAACGTGACCGAGATACTGGCAGAAAGACCGTGTTAAGCGACGTCCAAACAGCCCTCACGTGTACCCCCGCCTTAAGTTCTTTACATTCCATCTTTCTGTTCTCACGTGCTAGTAGCATGATGCATTGCGCCCTTCGCTTCGAATATCTCAATTTCAGTCACCTCGTGGTCAGTTCAACGGAGTTCGGTGAAATCACGGTAAAAGTTTGGCCCCTCCCACCTCCCCTGGTTGCAGTCGATGCTCTATCCTACATTTGACAGCCATTTGCCCTGGCAGTCACAGGTATCCACCCATAACTTAGCTTCCCATGTCAGGGCAATTGTATGCAGTGAGAATTATTGAATGAAAGAACTTGAACAGTGCAACGTTTGAAAGGTTTATTTAATTAGTTTCTCATGTCCCACGAGAGCTCTTGTTAAACCAGATGAAAACCTACTATGTTTTGTTTTATTGAAGTCTTGCGTAACGGACGTTCAAATACAGGCCATTTCCTGTCACAATCGCTTTGTGACGGAAAAGCTGTCATGTAGTTTAAGAGTAAAGTGGTCGAATTTCGCCTTTATACCTTCTAACATGAGATCTTTGATCTACAATACTTGTCTGTCTCGTTAACAAAAGCGATTCAGTTTATGATGAATTTACCAAAATTTTAATTCGGAATACTGAATGCGATTAACTGTTCAAAGGAAATTGAGAGTGCATGTGCAAACCTTTTTATGCCACAGGGTTTTCAAAACCGTGTGGCATAAAAAGTTCAAATTGTCCATGCAAAGATGTAAACAGTGGAGTGATATGTATTACACTTCTTTCTCTTAGTGTCATAAAGTTTAAATTGGTCGCTTGTTTTGAAATAATGTTTATTTTGCAATTTTCATTTCATTGGCACACAAAGCACTATCAAGTAAGCCCAAAGCGTATTGAAGTTTTATTCCTGAAAAGAATACCATGAGTATGCTTTAGGTCAGCAAATATATGTTAGAACTGTCGGTCTGTCAATTAGATTAATTTTAAGTAGAAAACTTATTGACTAACAGTACATCCAATGACTGTGCAAAGGTCAAAGTCTGTGTTCGAATTCTATTAATTGTTTCGTCGTAGTTATTTACCAATAATGCAAAGAGATCAATCTGTCATGACAATAAAATTGATCAAATGAATTATTTTTCATTGTTTTAGAGTGCCCACTCTCAACGTGCTCTATGCGAGAAGCAATTAAGAATGCTTTGACGTCCAACATAGTGACCGTTTTAAAAGCCGCGTTATTTGTTTTTTCTTTACACTGTAACCACATGGCTGTTCTCGTTTTAAATCACTCAGAAACTTGTCAAGATTCTCTTCAGACTTTTCTTGTCTTCGTTCGTCCTTAAAGTAGCTTCGAATCGCAGAATATATTCATCAAAATGTCTTGTTAAACTATATATGATACCGACTAAATTGAAGTGTGTTTTACCAGGGCACCATTAGTCACTTAAGGGTTCAATTTTGTGATCATAAAGTTCAGCAAAAAGGTCTTCTAAAACTCCTGCCGGAATTACACTGCCTTCTTCTGCGTTGGCTTCAATCTCTTACTGGAGTTAATACTGCAACGAATCGCCAGAATTTTGTTTACTGAAACAAAGCACCTAAGCTACTTCGTGTGGTAAAACTGCACAGCCTGAAGGGAGCATCACAATATTACTTCAAGGTTTCCCACTTGCTTTGTAAAGTACCAGGCCTATTATAAGGTGAAAGAAAGATAAACTGAGGAATTCAATATAAAAAAATAATCACTGTTATCCCAGTCAGCCCCGTTGTGTAAGTGAACCGAACGTGACCCAGAGTGTACCGTTGGTCGAATATTACTATTGTCTCACCTAGCTGTAAACAATGCAACATATATAGAACATTCTAAAGAATTGCCATGATTATTTATGAAACTAATTTGATCAAAACTGATAGCATTTGAAACGTTTAACAATTCCGCTTCTGCGAGGATAGTTTAGCTAAATCGCAACATATTTCAAGTTGCATGGGATATAACTCGGTCATTCTAAACGTTAACCATACAAGATGTGGTAAAAGTTCTTCGTAATTTACTCATGTCTACATAGTTAACATAGAGAATATCTCGGTATTTGATATTATGCTGCAAGATTTCATTGCATTTAATTTCCATCATCAACTTAGTTTATTCAGTCATCAAAGGACCAAGTTGTAGGTTAGGTTTTTCGCTCGAAGAAGCGGGGTTTCTTAATATTACAATCTAACGAATATAAGATGACTTATGCAGTTTTACCGATTATTAGAAAACTTGAAGAGATAAAATTATTTATGTTCTTTATTAAAAACGATTATCAGTTTCCTCCCACTCTTGAAATGTTTGAACATTTGACGGTTAGTTCAATATTAAAACTTGTTTTTCATACCCTTTGATCAAGCCTTATAATATAAAATCTGTTCTTAATTTCGCCTTACATCTATATTTGGTTTGCGGTCTCGTGGTTCGCACTAACAGCGCAGCCAGACATAGATATATGTAAGCACACCACCTTATACCGGCCCCCAAAAGGAACAACTCTAGTACTGGTGAGAATGCGGATTTTAAGAAGGCAAAACGAATAGTTACATCTAAGATATCAGGTCAAAACAGGACAAAAATAAAAACGCCGCAGCTTGGGGGATAAAAGTCCTGTAAGGAAACAATCTATTACATAATTAGACCGTAAAAGATCGTTTGAGTTTTTTTTTTTACTCTATATTTATAGATCATTAAGCGAGATACATGCTAGTAAGAAAACACAGGAAATTCGTCACTTCTCTTTGATAAAGTCATGCCGATTCTCTGAAAAAGCTATACTTGAATACGATTTGTGTGGTTCTGTTTCTTTAATTAGTGCAGTTTCATGGCGACACACTTAATTACTTGGAATCATTCAGCCGTGAACGTTAGATATCATTAGAAGAAGCAAGTTCTTGCACTTGTAAGTTCTCACGAATTGCGGCCAACTGGAGCTAATTTGATTTAATGTACAAAAAACTTTTAAGACCAAGGGTTTAATGTAAGACAATGAAAAAAAAACGACTAAACACTGCACAAAAAACGGAGTTTCTTTCCCACGAGAAACTGCTGTATAATATTGGCCTGGCACTTCGGGAGTTCACGCAAAGCGTTTATTTCAGGTAGCCATCTTTGACCCGTGACACAGAGACTCGTGTCCGTTCATTTCCCTCAGTGAGAAATGCAAACGTTTTACTATCTGACAAGATTTTAAGCTGACATTGTAAGCACTGATGAACTTTGTACGGCACTTGTTCATAAGGCAAGAACGATTATGATAAACGCATTGTTTGAAAACTAAGATCAATTATCTGTAAACGATTATATTTAAATAACAACGAACCGGAAAATTAATGAAAATTAAAAAAGAGCAGCTTTTCAAGCTTGTAAAAATTACCTGAAAAATGTCTGTAAGACTGCATGTAATGGAAAATGACATTTTTTGTTGGTCTTGGATAGTCACTGCTAGATTAATATATTGGGATGACACACTGAAAGCCGCTATAGAGGGGGCAGTATTCAATGTCATAAAAGAAATGACGTCACGTTACTGACGTCACTTAAATTTACACTTTGAAGTTTGGAATGCGGCTAGCTAAACAAAGGAAATCTTTTTACTTTCTCCCTGGGCCAGTATTAATTAGCAGAACGAAAAGAGCTCGGTACAGTGAAGAGATAAGAGTCATATTGCTAACGGAGACTATAGGCTTAACGGGTTGAAAATGCTTCTCCGTTCTGGGAACTGGCTTTTACTTTTGTCACTTTTAATAGTGCTAGGAAAAACAAGAAGTAACTACTACAACCCTTACAATTCAGGTAAGAATGTTTTAATTCTTTTCTTTTTTTTTTGTCTCCGATCAGTTTTTCTTCTTCTTTTTGAGACAGGGATTTTTCGCATCAAAAGTGATTTTTTAATTTTCTTGTGTCGTCATGCTCTTAACGATAAACTGATGTTTTTACGACTTTGGCTGCTATGGCAGATTATTTAGCTTTTAAAAACCCTCACTAAGATTGACTTGACCTTTCAATAGTTCAATTCAATTTTTCTCTTATTACTGCTTGTTTTAATAAACCTCGGAATAGAATGAATGTCTCTGGCAACTCATACATCTTTCGATCAAAGTTATGGCCGTTTCTAGTTTACTTCCTTTTGCTCTGACCAAAGATAGCTTTCCGCTTTATGTCGGAACTATCATTTGAAAATTTTCAGCAACATACGTGATCTCACTTCGTAATCAGGAAAATACTGTTTTTCACAGATTTTGCAATGTTAGACCTAAATAAGTGGATATCTCCATTCTTCCCATAGGTCGATTACTTTTCCTAAGTCAATTTGTCTGTTCGTGACATCTGAACACTAAGTAGTAAACATTGAAAAGGCATTGGTAGGCATGAGGAGGGATTTCATTTAGTATAATACTTAATGTGTTTGTGATATTACATTTGCGTTGAGAAGGTTTTCATCGATCTTGATCTGACTGAAAGACACAGCACAGCTTGGTTTTCGCAAAAAAAAAATTGTCAAAAGATCTTTGTAAAAGAGTGCATTGTAGCTTGATTGATCATTTGATCAAATTAGCGTAGAAGATTTTTCGGATATCACATAAGCGACAACATTCATTACTTGAGTTTCATTACCCATGTTTTTTCCGTATTGGCCATTAAAATGTATTGGTCTTTTAAAGCGCGCTGCAACAAAATTGTGAAGCGTGGCTTTATTTCTCCACTAAAAGTCTTATTCAGCAGCCTTTCTAAAATGCGTTAGACATATTTCGTAAAGGGTATTTTGTCTATTTTGCGAGCCTGTGCCAGAGAACTATAAACATCCATAGCCATCTGTTCCACATTACGATCGCTAGGCAATCACTGATACTACATTACATATGCACTAACATAAAATATCAGTCATTTTTTTGCAACAAAGCAAATTTTCGCTCAGGGTAATTTTTTCTGTGTTGCCTAATATTTTGTTTGTTATCTACCAAGGATTGAAAAGTGGCAGCGGAGAGTCCTGCACGAAATGTTAAATGGCATTTTCTTTTGGCAGGAATTGATTAAACTCCTGCTTTAAAAGCATTGCTTTTCACTGGATCCTCTTTCTTAGATTTTATGCCCTTGTCTCCGTATCGTTTTGCCCTGGGATCACTTCAAGTCACCTTTACCAAGCAAGATCTCAAAAATGTTAGGTTGAGAAATGTAAAACACTTGAAAAGGCTTAACGAAAATAAAAAAAAACATGATCAATGAAACTCTTGCGGTGAGCTATTAAAACAAGAAATCAGAGAAAAGTGTGCATTTTTAATTAAAAGCACAATTTGCAAGAATACATGGTTAATTTGTTTGCGCCCTAGTTGTGGAAGCACTTGTGAATAGTATTTAGTTATCTATGTCAGACAGGTTGAGACCTTCATGTGCTAATTGTTTCATTAAAGGAAAGAGCATTGTTTTCCACGGAACAGAGTCTCCCATTCCAACATTTCAAACCTCAGCTAAATAACTGTGAATGAAACTCTAATGGTTTTAAGTGATAGACTATTTAACTGAAAGCTATCGGCCAGTGACTCCATGTAAGTCAAACTTTTAGTCCACCATAGTCCACCGAGAAGTTTAAAATCTGCTGGAAAATATCTTTTGGAAGTTTTAACTGAAAACTCATCTTTTCAGAATTTCTTTTAGATAATTATTTCTATTGTTAATTTTATACTTAATTGAGTTCATACTATAATATCTATCCTTACTTTTATGGCTGTAAAGCGGCATACAGCTTTGTATACACCCGCTATATAAAAATGAAGGTATTATTATAATATGCTGAACATGGCGGTTCTAACTTTTAAGCCTTCGTTGAAACCTGAGAGTGTGAACATTCAAATGACAGCTACTTAGGTAATGCTTTGTGCTTCTTTTTTGCAAAAGGCGATTTTAACACTTTATTCTGTAGATAAAACGTAACTGTGTTGCCATTCAAATGCAGACTATTAAGCATTACTTTCATTTCATAGTGTCTTTATCATGCGAAACATTGATGAAATCGAAGTGTTTTGGTACCTTCATGTGGTAATGTTTTTTTTATTCTGCACAAGATTCCGGGATCCGCGAGCTTTAAGGCTGTGGATGAACCTCTAACGTGTGAAAGTTCAAATTAAGTGTGTCGAGCAGTATTTTCCTGTGGTACTGTTTATTATGCTGTACAAGGTGGTTCTAACTTTTAAGTCTGTGGACCAAAAGGTGAGGAGCCCATGCTTGTTGGTGAGCTATAGCCATTTTTCAACTGACAGAGCTCAATATCAAGGCAAATTCGCCATGTTTTCAGTATGCGCGAGCTTTTAATGCTACCCTTTTAGCGCTACCCTCATTAAATGAAGCCTGATTTACTTACCTACTTACTTGCTTACTTACTTACTAAACCCTAGTGTGTGACCATTCAAATGAAGGCTATTGAGCAGTACTTTCACGTGGTATTGTTTATTATGCCGTACAAGGTGGTTCTAACTTTTAGGTCTGTGGACCAGACTAAACTCTTGTGTGTGATCAGTCAAATGAAAGCTATCGAGCAGTACTTTAATGTGTTGCTTTTTTTATAATGCTGTACAAGGTGATTCTAAAGTTTAAGTTTCTAGACCAAACCCTGATGTTTAACCATTCAAATGAAAAGTAATGGACAGGACTTCATTTGGGATTAGCGCATGTTACACCGCAAAGGGTGGTTCTTATCTTCAATTGAGTCTGATCAAAAATCTCGTGAATGCTATTTAAAGAAACAGAAAACATGTACCGTGTTTCTATCGAGTTTTGGTATAAATCTACTAGCGTTCTATCACGAATGCCGTCCTCTGATTGGCTACACTACTCACTATCTATTTTGTAATAGATAGTGAATAGCGTAACAGTGTATCCATTTTGGCAATATGAGGCCCGCTTCTTGGCGTTTTCGGAGTGTCTGTAGAGGGGATTTAGATAAAAAAAAAAGTTTCGAACGACTAGATTATTCAACAATAAGATTTTTAGCTCTCGATTTCTATGTGTGATAGTTGACCCGGACTGCGCCCTCGTCAACTATCACGCGATAAAAGTCTCGAGCTCATAATCTAATTGTTTTAAGGTGATTCCTCACATTTGCATTGCGCATTCTTTCTGCGCATAATTTTTGGCGTCATTTAGCGCGCCCTCGTGCACGCGCTTACTGAGAACATGGCGGATTTGCCTTGATTTGTCTATAGCTCACCAACCAGCATAGGCACCCCACCTTTTCTCCAGTCATTGTAATGAACTTATCATGAGTGAGAAAAGACCAATCTGATTTCTGTTGCTAAAATTGAATAAATAAGGAAAATAGCAGATACACTCAGTGTAGTCTTTTCTATTTTGCCCTTTGGTAACCATGTCAATAAATTTGGTTCAAATTTTGATCAAGACTTCAGCTTTCTGTCTAAATCAAACTTAAAATGTTCATTTGTGCCCGACACAATGTATTGACTGTATATAGTTTAATGCGTGTTCTCATGAGCCTCGGTTACAAAGGAGTTACAGTTATTGCTGGAAATGCGTTCTTCTAATAAGCTTTAAATAATGCCAACATGGGGCATTTTCAATGCCTCAGTGCTCCTTAATGAGCATAGGCACCCCCGTTTTTTATTTTAAAATTGAAGGTCTCATGTGATAAACAAATATTCAGAGCACAAAGTTTGATCGAAAATCTATTGTCACTTTTATTTCAGCGGAATTACCTTAATTGAAACAAGAGAGGAAGTTTGGGAGAACGAGAAATGCTGTGGGAAGACCAGCCGTTGGCGGGTGTTTCCACAGTTTTTCCAAGTTCTTCCAAAAAACAACTTCTGAACTTTGATTATCAAAATGTAAATTCTCTTCGCTCGCCCCATCATTACGTCAACAGCTCGTGCTAGTATCGTGTTTCAAGTTTTAGTAGAATTCTACTAGTATACTAATGCAAATGCTGCAATCTGATTGGATGAGTTACTCGTATAATATCAGCCATTAGAGTACAGTGGCTGCCGGTCTTCCACGAAATGTTTTTATAGTTTTTCCGAAGTTTTGGAAGGAATTTTAGATGTAACAGGGTAACTAAATTCCTGAGAAGACTAAAAGAAGCACATTTACGGTTTCTTGACTAAAAAGCTTGAAATACTGAAAAAGGGGATACGCGCGTAAACAACAGTTGGATACGTGCAGCTTTGTTTAAAGGTAAAGTTCAATAATGCGTAGGATAATCCTTGAAAAGCGTTATTTGCGTTAATTTCCGTTAGAATTCTACTAAAACAATTAGATAATTCGCTCTCGATTTCTATGAGGCGATAGCTGGCTCGGCCTTCGGCCTCATCAACTATCCCCTCATAGAAATCTCGAGCTCATAATCTTATTGTTAAATAAAAACACGATTTTTAACCAATCAGCGTAAGTATTTTCTTAGAGCTGTTTTCTAATTAATAAAAAGAAAACATGTACCGTGGTTCTATCGAGTTTTAGTATAAGTTTACCGTAGTCTATTGTTAATCCGTGAATTTTATTGGCTAAATTACCGTTTTCTACCTGCTGATAGTCATCAGTTACGCATCAGCGCACATCGCGCATCACGTTTGAACCTGATGTACATACATACATATACATACTTTATTTAACGTGGAAATACACTTAGCTTGAGAGCTAGTTTACAGGTATTCCACCTAATAACTAATAAAACCTAACACCTAACTTAAGCAATAGACCACAAGTTTCTGTGGGTTATAAGCTGATAAACCACGCAGGATGTTGGTGGAACACGAGAAAAATTTGTAAACCACGACCCGCAGGCGAGTGGTTTACGAATTCTTCGAGTGTTCTACTAACATCCCAAGTGGTCTATCAGCCTATAACCCATAGAAAACTTGTGGTCTATTGCTTTTATATAATAATTCAGAAGACGCGCGATTTTTCCGTGGGTTTATCGGCACAATAACCCATAGCTGATTGACCAATCAGAGCGCGCGCATTGATTTGGTTATTGTATAAAACGCAAATATCACATTACTTGACATTTTTTTCTTTCTTTGCAATGAGACTACGCTAGAAGATTTATACTAATGAACAATTACACTACTCGCCCTCGTTTTCTACGAGCGATAGTCAACGAGGCTGCGCCTCGTTGACTATCTGCTCGTAGAAAACTCGGGCTAGTAGTCTAATTGTTAATTAGTATAAATCTACTAGCGTTCTATTACGAATGCTGTTCTCTGATTGGCTACGCTAATTTGATGTTCTTAAAACAAATATTTGCCCGAGAAGCGAAGTTTCGAGGGCAAATATG
>CM042756.1:14099205-14109316 GCA_022496165.2 Catalaphyllia jardinei
TGGTGATTCGCTATTTTTTATTGACAGTTGACGGTAACTGGACTCAGTGGTCCCACTGGTCTGCGTGCAGTTTAACCTGCGGTGGAGGGACGACGTCACGTAATCGAACTTGTACTGACCCACCCCCAAGAAATGGTGGCAAAACATGCGCTGGAGAAGGGTCTGAGCATCAGCCATGCAATACTCAAAGCTGTCCAGGTAGGTCAGTTCGGGTTGTGTATATACTTAGCATTCCATCGCCATGGATGCAACTGAAAAGAATCTAAATTCATTAAAAGAGCTCAAGATTTTTCCGTACAATGTAGATTATTTTCTTAGGTACTGACATGCAATGTTATCTGAAAATATGCTTGATTTTTGCCAGAAATAATTGTGTTTAGGCCCTAGATAATCACTACGACGGCCCCGACGAGCCTCCCACAAAAATAACTCTTTGACGAATAGGAAAACAACAATATCTTTTTCTTTGTTTCAGTCGATGGCGAGCATCTCAGAATATTAATAATAATTTAATAATAATAATAATTTAATTACTTGTTATAGAGCCTTTTAACATAAAATGATCAAAAGCGCTTTGCACGAATTTAAAAATATACATATAAAAATATCAGTAAAACCTAATACGAAAAATACCCAGTTGACTACCCCCAAGTGCCACTGCTAAGAATTACTTATTGTAGGCTAAATTAAAAAGGGTGTCTTAGTTTTTTCTTAAAAATGCTGAGTGATGTTATATCTCGAATATTTGCTGGAAGTCAGTTCCACAGTGTGGGGGCAACAGCATAGCAAGAACGAGCTCCCAATGTGGAAAGTATACGCCTCTTGGGACGGTCCAAAATTAATGAAGAACACTGTAACAAACAAAACATTGTTATCTTTTCTTTGTTTCAGCGGATGGTGGCTGGACAGACTGGGGTCAGTGGTCATCATGTAGTGAAACATGTGGAAATGGAATACAGTCGAGAAGGCGGGAATGTACCAACCCACCCCCGTCCAACAGTGGAGAAGGATGTAAAGGAGACCATTCAGTGGTCAGAATCTGCAATTTAGGAGCCTGTCCAGGTAAGAGAGATTATAGTCAGAGGTCTTTTTTACATTTCTCGCTATCGACGACTTCCACTCGCGATAAGCTCGGGTAACAGTGTTCTCGGGTCAACTATTACGCAAGAGAGTCTTGGGCTAATAATCTTATCGTTTTATGGACCGGTCATTATTTATCGCCTAGGGAAGGGGGCTGTGGTGGATGTTTTTCTTTTTGGGGGTGGAGGGAGGAGAGGGGTTCATTGGAATTTTAGGATGCTAGAAGTGTCACATGCCCGTACAGACTTGGTGGACGGCTATTTGGCACTCTAGCTAAAAACATTGTAGTTTGTAGTTGCCAAGCACTTGGAATAGTTCGCTGTTGGTGTGTGTACTGACATCAGTCACAGGGTTCCCAGAAGAACGGCGAAATTCTCCCCGCTGTGAAATCGAATGTAGCCACCTGTTCCGGTCATTAAAATTTGTACACACATAACAATACATTTATCTCCCAGTTGATGGTGGTCCCTCTCAATGGACTACATGGACTCCATGTAGCAAATCTTGTGGAGGAGGAACATCAGTAAGAACTCGTCAGTGTAATAGTCCGCCTCCTTCCCCTGGTGGCAATCCCTGTACTAACAAGACATTCGAATCTAAAGACTGCAACATCCACGTCTGCCCAGGTGAAGTTTTAAAGGTGGCTCGCATTCCTTTCTAGCATACTTTACCTAGTTTGCTTCGATAGTCTAATACTGCCATTCTCTCTGCTAACACTACAATAATACAATCAAACAAATCCTAAACCACCGTTTAATGTTAACTGTTTTGTTTGCTTTTTTTCTTCTTCTTCTTTTTCTTCTTCTTCTTCCTCATCTTCTTCTTCTTCTTCTTCTTCTTTTTTTTTCCTCTTCTTTTTGTATTTGTCAAGTGGATGGTAGCTGGTCGGAATGGACCGACTGGACAGTGTGTGACAAGACTTGCCGAGGTGGTAAACAATCCAGAATTCGTCGTTGTGATAGTCCAGCACCTTCCAATGGTGGGAAGCCTTGTCCTGGGCTGGATGCGGAGAACCGTGCATGTAATGACTTCTCCTGTCCAGGTAAAACAAAAACTTGCTTTTCCTGATTTCTTCACGTCAGTCAAATGATTGGAGTATCTTAAGTAGGTTCACAATGTAAAAAAAGCTACGTTTGTCATATGTTGATTAAATTTGCCTTGATTGGTAACGCAATGTCGGAGCGACATGTGTAAGCCAAACTTGATAACGGTGCAAAGAAAGTCAGCGATAAAAGCATAACTGCTCTTAGGCAACGAATGTCTTATCGCAATCTTTCCAAAACCATTCAGAATCCTGGACTCTGATTGGGTACACCTTACATTTTCTGGGCGTCATTCTTTGCGTCTGATGGCGCCACTTTCGTGCATTCCTGTCTCTGGTGCTTCCTCAACGGAAGTTGGTCTCGGAAAGAGTCGGCTAATGATGACGAAATACTCGAGACATGACAAACTTTAGCATGACCGAGCGTTCGGTATAAATATGAGTTACCTTTTTGTCTCGCTCCTTACTGTTTCCCAGCCCAATAAGTGAACACCGACAAAGGAAAACAGACCAAAGAGAAAATTAACATAGATTACAGCCAACAAATTAAAAGTCTAACTTACAACATCCACTCGCCCTTAACGTAAACGTAAGTAATTGAGACGAGATTACGGTTTGAACTAGGTCTATTTTTGCTTTGTCTTTTTCCTACTTTTGATGATGTTGTTTTCAATGCAGTTGATGGCAAGTGGTCACAATGGACCACTTTTCCGTGTAGTGTGACTTGCGGGAAAGGAAAACAAAACCGGACACGAACTTGTACCAACCCACCTCCCTCGGGTGGCGGAGATGATTGTGTGGGCGGTGACATGGAAACAATCGATTGTAACAAAGGATCGTGTACAAGTATGCTACCCTAATGTTGACTTTGATCTCGCCTTTTGCCATAAATAACATTTTACTTCAACAATCTTCAAAATGAAAGAAAGAAACAAGCTTTACCCGAAGTAAAAAGGGTCGGAATTGAATTGTCAAGCCTACAACGGAAACATTAGTCTATCATACTATGTCGGTTATATCTATAGTTTTTTCATTAAACCTTCTTTAACTGGTGGACCACGTGAACCTTCTTTAATTGGTGGACCACGTTTGTCAATAAAACAAATTAAAGATGGATGCCCCATGGGATCATAGCATTGAGTCAGTTGGCCAAGACACTTAACTCTCAACCTAGAAATATAAATGGGCAAACTATTGGGTGCAACTAAGACAGTGCGCTGGGCGTAGGTGATGGAACTACTGTCCTCGACTCAAGGCGGATTAACAACACTTAGGGTCGCTTCATGGGGAAAATAATGAATTAACAAATGGTGCTAGAGAGCAACCGGTTCACGATCGAAGAACCTGACATTGGGTTTAACGTTGCAGGAATTGTAACGAGCTGAAAGATTGTAATATAAACGCTTGTACTAGTTTCCGCGTTGCTCGAACTTACCTCCCTTTCCTCTCTACAGTTGACGGTGAGTGGTCTCAATGGACCAGTTCCCCATGCAATGCTGCTTGTGGACCAGGAAAACAAAACAGAACAAGAACCTGCAGCAACCCACCCCCTTCGGGCGGCGGAGCGAACTGCATAGGAGCTGCCTTGGAAACTCTAGATTGTCACAATGGACCTTGCGTAGGCAAGTTGTTTCAATTTTGATTTGATAGTCCTTTGTAATAAATAACATTGAATACTCGTTGTACAGTTTATTCTCTCCTTTCAACACTTGAAGTGTTATATTAGTAACTTTCACTTAGAAAACGTTATTTTCTTTTCCTCTTATCCTTCTTTTTAGATCCTGACATACCAAAGATCGACCTTGTGTTTGCCCTGAGTGCGACATCAGCCAACTCGGCACAATCCTACGAGCTTATGAAAAGTACCATAAAGACATTTATTAACAGATATGGCGTCAACAAAGTGCATTACGGTATCATCGTTTATGGAGCCTCTGTTATCAGGGTAGTTAATTTCAACAGGACCTTCCCCATTGGTGCCAGTGACCTAAAGAGGGCCATTGATAGGCAACGTGCCATTATCGGAGGACCGTTCCTTAAGGGTGCATTGCAAGAAGCTTTTAAAGTCTTCGAAGAAACAGTGGGACGTCCTGGTGCCAAAAAAGTATTGGTAGTTATCACGGACAAAAATTCTGGTGCTCTTCCGAAAACTCTGGCCACAGCGGTAAGAGACCTGGAAGATAAAGGAGTTCTGGTGATTTCTGTTGGGGTAGGGGAAGCTGTGGAACGAAGTGAACTAAACGTTATTTCGCCTAATCCCATGGATGTTATATCTGCACGATTGAATGTCAACCCGTCAGTGCTGGTTGAAAGGATTATGGACAGGATTCTGAGACGTAAGACCGAACTTTGATACTTACTCTCCTATTTTAAGATTGTCGTCTTCTAAGAGTCCCTTAACTCGTTTACTGCTTGTATAATCAAAGAAATAACTTTCATTTAAATAGTGTTCGATCTGTTCATTTGACTTTCCAGGATTTGACTGCCTCGTTGATCTACCTGTCTGTCTGTCTGTCTGTCTGTAAATCTATCTTTCTAAGTTGTGTCTACTGCTCTGCTCGCCAGCTGTTTAAATATTCAATGTTGAGCTACTCGCTTTGATGCTATCTTTAGTAAGATGGTCAACTATAGATAGAGAAATGTAAAGGTTAATCTATGACAGAAATTTGATTCAAAACCATAAAAAAAAAACAAGATAACAGTGCAATTCCAATGACAGTGACGTTTTCTATTTAAACCTCAGGTAATTTTCCCCTCGTTGATATCGGCTTTGCCATAAGTGCAGCCTCGATCGATTCTGACGACATTTTTGCTCTGATGAAGCGAATAATCAATACCATTATCGATCGATATGGCGTACTGAAAGTCAGGTTCAGCGTCATCGTCTACGGTAGTAAAGTCACCACAGCGTTTGCATTTGACGACCCAAAGTTCACTCAAGAAGATCTTATAAGCGCCGTGAAAAACATTGCCAAAGTGCCTGGAGATCCAGACCTGGAGAAAGCGCTGAAAGAGGCCGAAACACTGTTCAAAAAGACGTCCAGGCCAAACGCCACCAAAACATTTGTCGTGTTGTCGGATGTTGTAGCACGCGGAAACGATAATGCACTAATTGCCCTCGCAGCGAGGTTAAGAAAGAGTGGCGTTCTTATCTTGTCGGTGGGATTTGGAGCAAGAGTCGTTCAGATTGGTAATCAGATGAGTAAAGTGGTCATTACCAGGAGTGATTATATCAGAATTCCAGACGTTACTACCGAGAGACCAGTGGTTGTAGCGGAAACGATTATGTTTAAGGCGCTTCAAGGTGAGGTGGTTTTCTGAGTCGGTGCTAGAGATTTTATGAGTAATATATTGTATGTACTTAAATTACTAGCAAGTAACAAAGTTCTCACGATTCACCTGGTCTGATGAAACTCTACAGCATGGCACCAACCTACAGATAATAATTATACTAATACAGTCCTACCTTTACCATGCTTTATTACGTCTTTTTTGTCGTGTCACTCGAACTTCATATTCAAGATTGCTCCATGAAGTACCGGTAATTTTGCAACAGAGAGCAAGAGTCGGGCCGGGCCGGGTTGGCATAGTTAGACTAGCACGATGAGAGTAGGGTCTACGTTATACGATGTGAGTTCGATCACAAAACAAGGGGTAGGAAGTCACTGCATTCATATTGTGTTGTCAGTCAAGATAAGCCCTTCACCTCATGTCCACCTGAGATGTACAGCTCTCGCATCCAAAGCATGTACCCTGCTCTCCTAGTTACTTCATGCTACCAATTTTAGAGTTGGACCCCAATTGGACGATCCACTTTGCTTAAATCGATTACTTTAATCCAGTGGTGTTTCTCTCTGATTCAGCTAATATTCCAGAAATCGACCTGACCTTTGCCCTCAGCACTACATCGGAAAGAACCTTCAACTTAATGAAGTCGACAGTGAACAGAATCATCGAGCAGTACGACATTATCCGAATCCACTACAGCGTCATTGTCTTTGGTTCCTCGCCAACAACGCACTTTGATTTCTCAAGAACCTTCCCAAACAAAGACGACTTGATTCGCGTAGTGAGCGGGCTCCCAAAGAAATCTGGGGATCCTGACCTGGCCAAAGCTCTGGAAAGCGTAACGAAAGTGTACGAGATGAAGCAGGTGCGGCCAAACGCCAAAAAAGTTCTGGTAGTGATTTTAGAGAACAAAACAGTAAATACAGCTAACGAGATAAAAAAGAACGCCATCGTTCTTGTAGACAAAGGTATTTTGGTCATATGTGTTGGCGTTGGAGACTCCATTGATTCCAAAGAATTAGAAATAATCACGGAGGAAAAGCGAAATATCATTGAGGTGGGAATCACCAAAAACCCAAATGAACTAGCAAAGGAGATCATGGATATCATTTTAAGAAGTAAGTTTGCTTTCGTTCTGTCTCAATAATGATCTAAAGGTGTGGTAAAGGAGCATAGACTTCTCTTCACCAGATTGCTTTGCATTTCTTTTCGTCGAACAGTAGTATATCAGCAATAACAGTGGAGAATGGTACAAGCAGTATAAGCTAAGTTAATGTAGGTACCATCAATGGATAATAGAGAACGTGTGTGCTTTCAATTGCCATGTGTTTCATAACAAGCTCTCTTACCAATAGCGGTGCCTATACAACTGGTCAGCAAAAGGGAAGATTGGAGTGAGAAATTTAAGAACGTGACAGCTGGGTTAAACTCGCTCGCGTAGAGTTCCCTTAGAGGTTCCGTACAAAATAGTTTACGTAACGTAAAGTCGTACAGTCACGAAATACTAAGGATAAAAGGAAAGCCAACGCTTTGTCTATGAAGGCAATAACTCAGGCCTTCCGTGCTCTATAAAGAATGCCACAAATATAAGTCTGCACAGCTTTTATTCGGGAAATTCTTAAATGAACTAGTCCTAACTTTCCTTAGAAACCCCAAAATGCTAGGGGAAATCATGTACAGACGACAACATTTTTAAATCCTCTACAGCTTCCGGGTTTGGGAAGTGGGGACAGTGGAGTATATGTTCAAAAACATGCCGTTATCTTGGTGTGGCGGGAACTAGAAGACGCACACGTATTTGTGAAATCCCAGAACTGGGATGCGATGGCCTTGAGCTCGAGGTGGAAGTAAGAGAATGCAACACGAAAGACTGTCAAGGTGGGTAACCTCATTCTCAAAACTACATTTAAACTACCACGACCGCTTTGCTCTGGCCAGCTTAAAAAGTAATGATGAAGGCGTTCTTTTATTCAAGTAAGTGAGAATAAACAAACACTTTGGTAGCTTTAATTACTTTAAAGGCTCTTCTAAAACTAATAATACAGTATGTGGAAATCCTACCGACGTGGCATTAAAAGCTGCAATTTAGGTAAAACTATATGTAACGATATTGTTTCTACCGATATTGTTTCTACCTGGTAGACTAAATACTGAGTTTTCTTTAACACCATGTGTTCCATTAGTATTACAAAAGAGTCGATTTTCGCTTACTTTCACAACCAAACAAAATCACTTACCCAGGGCAGTCACGCATCGCATGGCTTAGTACAAGTACCTATAAAGAAACACGTAAGACGTTTCACAGACCGCGCTTAAAGATTTCTTCCCTCTCATTGAAATATGGATAGATATACATATTTATTTTCAGGATGCCAGGAGAGACGTGAGCTCAATGACACGAACTACAGTGCTTCGTCTGAAATCCAACTACCACAGTTTGCACGACTGGACACCTCCAACCCTGGTTTATCGAGGAGGGCCTGGTGTGCTAACCCACTAGTTGCCTCCAGTTATCTACAGATTGACTTAGGTATGCAATGGTACTAATTTAAAGCTTAATTGTTACCTTAATTATCCTAACGTGACGCCTCTTTGTACCAGAAGGGGCATCGGTGAATATGAACATTTCGACGGATCGAGAAAAGGCAAATCATGCCTTATGCCCAGCCACTCCACCACAAAAGAGGAACCCCAGTTCTGATCTGACCTAGCTCTGTTTTAAATGATTTGAAAGATTCACTAAAAAATTATAACGGGATATCAAGGATTTCTTATATTAGATTAGAAGGAATCCAACAAGTCTTGCTTCATGGCATGGATTATGTCTCTCTGCGAAATAATAAGAAGCAATGGTGTCATTAATCCAACAGGAGAAACAGTGGAAGTTTACCAAATCGCCACTAAAGGGCAGGAGGAAAGTAATCCAAGTTGGGTTACAAGCTATGTCCTGTCGATCAGTGAAGATGGCTCAACCTTCTTCAACTATACGCAAGGTGGACAAACTAGGGTACGTCGTGTAGAGCAATACCTAAGTTCTATACTAAGATCTCTAAAATTGAAACATCATGGACAAGCAGTTCCACATGGATGTTCTACTCTATCACTGCCCTCTAAGTGGTCACGAACCAGCGTTTGATTCATTGGGTTTTAAGTTTCAAATCAGTACCGTGACACTTTCTACAGCTAATAAACTATACCAAATATAACTCCTATAAAACTAATACTATTACTAACTAATGGGAATTGAAATAAATCTCGCGCTTAACTATCTCTTATATATTCACATACTGTTTTAGTTGCTCCACAGACACTCATTTTCATCCGCTTTTCATGCATTGTCATCATATGTTACTGTTATTTTAAACATCGTGGCCTTTTGTCTCCAACTTTGCGCAAATTTTTAGCTTCAAAAGGAAACATTGTATCAAATGAATAAATTAGAAAGAAGCATTCTCAGTTGTTTGATCAGCCTTAAATTTTGAATAAAGATGTTTTGTACTGATAAGATACGTTAACAGACACTTCTTTGCTTGTGAGCAACAGTTCAATTGGAGAACAGTGTTATTGAAAACTAATAAAACTACTTTCTTGGAACCTTTCAGGTATTTTCTGGCAATACAGATTCAAGTTCTGTTGTTTTTAACAAATTAAACGCCACAACACCTATTCAGTATGTCCGATTCTATCCCACCTCATACAACAAACAGCCTTGCATGCAAGCATCGGTATTTGGTTGCTCTGCAGGTGAGTAAACATAAATGTCTCTGCATGAAGAAAGATCAACTTATTACCTGGTTGGGACGACGCAAGGCTCATGCGAAATGACCAAAATCAGGCATGTTCCTGTTCGGCGCAGCGTAACTCAGATAATAAGCATTTAATCAGACCGAGTTAAATGCGCTTGATTTTGTTTAAAACTTCTCAAATTATCCAGGTGTATTTGATTGATTTGTAAACGAGTTTTCGCCTTGAGTGGATCCGTATGCCGCTTTCCTGAACAGCTTGTCCCATTCTGCGCTGTCCTACACAAGACACGTAGGGGTGTTGTCGTTCTCTTTAGGGCTTCTACGGTAAGATTAATTGCAGAATAACAAAAATGTAGCGCGAGGTACGATTTTCATGTTTTTTTTCTGTATTTGTTTGCTTTTCTAGTAATCATACAACCGACGCAAAGCTTTGCAGGAGGCGATGATGACGCGGGACAGGGAATTTGTAAGTATAATATAATATTTAACAATTAGATTACGATCGCGAGATTTCTATGAAATGATACGTGATGAGACCGAGGGCCAAATCAACTATCATCCCATTGAAGTCGAGAGCGAATGATAAAATTGTTTTGGTAAAATATCTACCTAAATTTTCTTCGGCTAACCATTTCCAATTGTTTTTATACATGTATTTAACTTTGCGTTCTAGGAAAATCGCACGGACTAAATTGTCGTTTGGACTTCTTGGGTTGCACCGTCACGAAATTAAAGAATAATTCGAGAACCATTCTGGGAATTAACTCAAGAAATTATGTTATTATTATGTTATGTTAACTCAAGAAATTATGTTATATAATTTAGACACTTCTCCAAGTTTTAGACCTGCATGTTTTCCCGATCTTTAAATATTTGTCGAAATATTTGGCAAAAATTTACAGCACCCAGTATGGAGCCGCCATGTTGGTGTACCTCCAAGGAACACAAACATGGC
>CM042756.1:14115513-14133487 GCA_022496165.2 Catalaphyllia jardinei
ATAATCTAATTGTTAAACAGAAATACTGGTGTGAGTGTGTGAGAACATAAGACGAACTGTCTTGCAAGGTTTTCTCTTAATGAATACATGAATAAAGCAGAGAGAGAAAAAAAAAGGTGTGTGGTTTTATTGAAACAATGTTTTTATCAGTGAAAGCTATTATCCAAAATTTCGTTTCACGGAACAAAGTATCGTTTGGTACCCAACATCTAGGCTGGCGTTTGTAAATTTCTGGGGCCCAGTGTTGCACGAGTGGCATCGAGAAATTACATTAACATGGCGAACCATTCTAAGTGCTTTCAATGAAGAATTGATTATGTTTAGATTTTATTTTTTATTTGTAGTTGCAAAATGCATATTTTTCCTTCAATAAAATTGGGTGTCTATGAAGTAGCATGATTTACTGCCTTTTGTCCTTTCTATTTCCTTCTGCACCCTACCTTTCTATTTTTCCTTTTTCTCCCTTCTTGCTTCCTTCCTTAATCTTCCTCCCTGTTTCTTACCATTGCTGAATAGTGCAAATACCTGTTAAGCGTCATGGATGTACAGTAAAAATCTGCGGATAATATATCTGCACTGGCAGATAAGCTACACCCGGAGTTTGGCACCTCAATTTCATCGAAAGCAACTAATTAAAGAGGCTGCGTCACGGTTAATTTCTACCATCGAGAAAATTACTTTTAAGTTGAAGGAAACCTGAAAATAATACTTTAGAAAGATAGTAACACACTAAAGAGATAATAATAAACCATAAAGGAACAAGGATGGTTAAGGATGGAGAAGACTGACATGGATTACAAACAACAAAACTGAAATATTTAGGCTAATTTTTTCAAACTGTTTAAACGTGACGTAGCTCCTTTAAAAATTGCACTTGCCATTGAGATGTAGCAATTAACGCAAGTCACTTTATTAAACTAAGCAATAAGGTCACACCTATGTTCATGATTGCCATGAAAAAGGAGCGTACCTTCCTTCCATCGTTGGTCTGACTACAAGCAACTTAAGAGAGAATCCACAAGACGTTTGATTAACAAATGGCAAAAACCTTGTTCCAAGATTACTTTAATTACTACCTCGAATTTCAAACTTCTGTGCAACTTTTTTAAATTTCTTCTCCAAAGAAATTGTTTCTAGCAACACCAGATGACAGAAACACCTAAACGTTCTAGTGAAATGAAACTAGTACTCATGACGAACGTTTACGTGTCACGGTTTGCTCAATTTCTCTGAAATTTGTAATTTATTTTTCGAGTTCTCATGGAAACTTGCTGGTGGTGTTATCTCAGCCAACTATTTATATCTTTAGCTTTAAGAAAATGCAAACGAGACCGTAGTGTACTTAAAAATATTCTGCTACAATGTTTTTGTCCACATAAAACCGAAATTGTTCGATTTCCTATTGGAGTTTGTCTTGATCTTATTTTCCTTATGGTATAAAAATTATCCAAGGCTCACTTGTGCGCAGCGCGCCATTCTCCAAGTTTGAAAAATTTCGTTGATCATGTAAACAAAACACGTTAAGTTAACTTTTTGTGCCTTCCCATGCACATTTTCCCGAAAGGCAGCAACATTTTAACGTCTTTAATGGAAAGCTGGTGTATTGTGTTCCAAGGGAATCAATTTTTTTCCGGTCTAAATTAATCTAAATAAGATTTTCGAACCCTTTATTTCCCCGCGGCTTACGAGAAATTTCGGTGCGAAGACACATTTTTTTAAGCAAGAGAGCCTCTCAGCCGAGCAAGGGGAGCGTTGTTTTCTTAACAGTGAGATGGCGAAAACAATTCATGTTTGTCCAAATATAAGTAAATCTACGAAGCGACCCTCTCGAGTACCTTATTAGCAGTCTGCCATTCTATCCCACCAATGCAGCCTACATCATTACCTGAGCGCACAGGTAGGGCTAGGGATGCGCAGAAAGATGCGTAGTATGTTTGTTTTTCCGCTCTGGATTCTGAAGATAACTCTTCGAAAGATTCAAATCGGCCGCCATATAAGCAAGGTTAGCGGCCTCCCCTTTAATAGTGGAGCTTCGGCGCAATAGAGAAGGTGGACCGCATTGAGCGATATCTTTATCCTGGATTACACAAATTCCCCCAACCAAGTACTGTGTATAGTTACGTCACAAGCTACTTTTTTTTTTTTTTTTTTTTTTTAAATTGAAATTTAAAACATATACACAAAAAAAGAAAAACATGCATACAAACAAGAGAAAAAAAATAAATAAAAAACAAAAGAAAACATGCATATGCATAACTCTAACACACTCGAGAAAAGGCTACTTAGAAAAAAATACAAACTCGCAATAGTACATATTTAAACACTTACTTATACTTCAGTTAGCTAGTACACTGATCAACTTCTTCCATTTCTTTAAATGATAAGTTAATTTGTCTCTTTTCCTGGCAATATGGAGCTCAATAGAGTATACTCGCTTTGTTTTAGCAATGAAACCTTTTAAGGAAGGTTTAGCGTTCTGGCATTTCCGAGAGTAAATGTAATATTTACCTAATAAAAGAATGTGGTTGATTAAAGTAGAGTCGTCCTGGGTGTCAAACTTCCCAAAAATTAAATCAGATTCCTTTAATTTTCCAACATTAATGTCATTGTCCCGGAGCCAGGACAATACATGTTTCCAAAATTCACAAGATTCCTTACAGGAAAAGAGTAGGTGCTCGATGGATTCGTCCTCTTTTTGGCAGAAAGTACATAGTGGTGATTGCGTAATGCCAAAACGAAAGAGTTTTTCATTTGTAAAAACAATACAATTTAATACTTTGTACTGAAATTCCCTTAGTTTAGATTCCATAGTCGAGCTGAAGGGTAGAGAATAGATCCTCTCCCAATCTAAGGCGGAGTCAAGGTACTTGTCAGACAATTTTTTTTGAGCAGTAGGCAGTCCTTGCTTCTTTGCCTGGAACTGGCGGTAAATTTGTTTAGAAGAGACATCAGAAAATGTCAGAGAATTTCCATCGATAATGATCTTGGGAACATCTGAAATTGGAGAAATTATTGGAAGAGACGAAGAATCTTTTATTATTGTGCGCCAATGGGCTGGGATGGAGTCAATGATACTCATCACAAAAAAACTTTGTTCAGGGTTGAGCAGTAGATTTGTAAAGCTAAATGTTGTTGTATTATCACACGAAAGTAAGTCTGCTATTTTAAATAGGCCAATGGAAAAAAGATCCCTTCTAAAGACCGATTTTCTGTCAACACAAAGAAATTTGTTGTTCCAAATAATTTCATTCACAATCTCTTGAAACGAAAGTGGTACTTTGTTGTTCAAAACAGACCATGCATCAAAACACTGCTGATAGAAAGGCGGCAGCATCACGGGTAGCTTAGTAATATCTAGATTACAGTGGAGTACAAACTTTCCACCAACGGATAAAAGTTTCTCGTCGAGAAAAAACTTCCAAGGACTAGAATAATCTTCCAAATATTTCTTTAAGCAGAAAACACGTTTTGTACGAACCATTGAGTCAATGTCAAGCATATTTAAACCACCATTCTCTATGGTGGCTGTGAGGACATTTCTTTTAACTTTGTCTTTGCCATTCCAAATGAAACTGTAGAAAATAGAATCCGCAGTCTTTAGAAGTTCTTTAGAAATAGGTATGGCTGATGCCCTAAACATAAGTTTAGGAATGGCGAAGGTTTTAACTATCTGTATCCTCCCCAAAAGCGACAAGCCTCTCCACTTCCATAAATTTAGAGATTTCTTTATAGACTTTAAAGTTTCCCTATAATTTAAGTCATCCCTCTCTTTTACATTACCACCGAAATAAATTCCTAGAATTTTTATAACATTACGAAGGGTATACTTATTAGATAGATCTTCCCATATGGAACTGTCACCAAATGCTAAGGCTTCCGTCTTCTCGTGATTGACTTTCAACCCCGAACACTCTCCAAAATCTTCGAGGATGCGAAATAGGCTAATATAAGATCCTTTGTCACTTAGGAAACATGTCATATCGTCAGCAAATAAATTAAGCTTTACATTCTCGTCACCAAATTTAAAACCTTGAATGGTATCATCGTTTCTTATCCTGATCGCCAAGACTTCTAAAGCAATTATAAACAAATAAGGAGAGAGAGGGTCGCCTTGTCTTACCCCTCTTCCTAAAAAGAAAGGCCCTGTTGAAAAGCCATTGTTCAAAACACAACTTGAGGCATTTTCGTACAGCACGCGTATCCACTGGATGAACTTGGTCCAAAATTGAATTCGTGTAGTATCCTTATTAAATAATTGAAATTCAGAGTGTCAAAAGCTTTCTCAAAATCAACGGCTAGCAGAATTCCGGACAAGCCCTTCTGTTTAGTATACTCTACTACGTCTTCTATTGTCCTGATCGCATCGAAAATAGTCCTTCCTTTAACGAATGCATTTTGATTGAAATGGATAATCTCAGGAAGGGTCTTTTCCAAGCGTTTCGCTAGGGCTTTTGAAGCTATTTTCGCGTCCATATTGATGAGAGAGATTGGGCGCCAGTTCTTTATCAATCTTTTATCCTTCCCTTTTTTTTCAATTAAGGTTATAATAGCTTGTTTCTGTGAATTAGAGAGTTCGCCATACTCAAAGGCATAATTTAAACTGTCGACTAGCAATGTTCCAATTAAAGGCCAGAAGGCAATATAGAACTCTACTGTAAGGCCGTCATTCCCTGGAGATTTATTCTTTTGGAAAGTCTTCAACACATTGTAACACTCGCCATATCCTAATTTTCCTTCACAGACGTTCCTCAGATTTTCAGGTAATTTTGGGATTTGATTTGAGTCCTTAATAAATACAGATATAGTAGCAGAATTTGCAGAACTATTTTTAGCATAAAGATTCGAGTAGTACGATTCTAATTCATACATAATTTTTGGGGGGTCATGAGTTAAAGATCCCTTACTTGTAAAGATTTTCCTTACGCTGGTTTTCTTTTTATTAGAAGTTTCAAGATTGAGGAAGTATTTGTTATTTCTCTTCCCCATTTCGTACCAAGTTGCACGAGATCGTATAATAGCGCCCTGTGTAATGAAGTCGTACAAGTTTTCATACTCTGCTTGGAGAGATTCTAATTCCTCCAGGTTTTGTGGAGAGGGGTCCTTGTCACATTTATATGAACATTCTTTTATACATTCCTCAACCTGTTGTAATTTTGCTTTTCTTTGACGAGCCTTGGTTTTACTATACTTAATGGTACACTGACGTATCCTATATTTGATTAAATCCCACAGGACACGTTTATCCAGAACCTCGTTAAATTCCTCTAACCAAACATTATAATTTGCATTAATGAGTTGACAGTACTCAGGGTCATTCACAAGATTGGAGTTGAATTTCCAAAAGGAAGGTCCTCGTACACTTTCATCCAGACCATTCATACCGAGAGTAATTGCGGAGTGGTCTGATTTAATTGCCGTTTTAATATCGACGGTGTCAATATCGACTTGTAAACAATCGCTAACCAGCCAGTAATCTAGACGCCTTTGTATAATTGGAGTTTTTTGGCGCCATGTGAATCTTGTTTCTGAAGGATTACGAATGCGCCAAATATCTATCAAGTCGTGTTCAACACATAATTCCTCGACATATTTAGCAGACTCCTTTCTCTTTTTGTTCCCTCCCTGTCCGTCTAAAACCTCATCAAGAATTACATTGAAGTCGCCTCCAACAATAGTAGGTGAATTACACTCTGCTGTCAAAGTCTTAATTTCTTCTGAGATATTTTGAAAAAATTGAATTTGCTCAGCACACTTATTTGGAGCGTAAATATTTATCAGACAATAACGCGAATCCTGTATAATTGCATCCAACATAATGTAACGGCCTTCGGGGTCAGTCTTAACTGTTTGCAGGTTAAAGTCCAAATTGCCTTTTACAAGTACCAAAACACCCTTGCTATGGCAAGCTCCATGGGAGAAGAACAAATTACCCCTCCACTGGTTCTTCCAAATATTTTCTACGTCCCGAGTGCTATAAGTTTCCTGTAAAAAACAAATGTCGGCACCAGATTTACTAAGCCAACTGAATATGGCTTTCCGCTTTTCAAAGGTACGAATCCCTCGAGCATTTAAAGACAATAATTTGAAATTAACATTGCTTGGCCCCATATTACCAAGGGAAAGGGACAATATTGCATTGGAAGATGTTTGAACAAAAGAATGCAAATTTTTTGAAAAATGCTAATGAAGTATCGATAAACACTGAGAATTGATAATTTAAGTCAAATTTAGTGGCATTCGAATAACCGTCCTCGAAAACAAAAAGAAAAACAAAGAAACATAGGGACACGTACATTTATAACGAATTGCAGAAGTAAACAAAATTTCAAAGGGCAACAAGAAAAATATCCCGAGTGCTGCCCACGAGAGTGGAACAAGTATCGAAATTTTAGCAAGCCTTGAGGCTACCAAGGCTCTACCGCTCCTTGTTTTAGGACTATATTGAATAATGCAATAAGACTGAAAAACTGAAAAACGCAGCCTATCCAAAAAATAATTATAAGGAATATAAAATAATTCACACAGAAAAGTTCAGAGTTTATGAAACAATCTTTCCATTAATTATTAGCTTGTCGGGTTCAGATTTACTAAAGGATACCCTTAGTCCTTTCCCTCTGGCTTCTTTGAGCTTTGGCATCATCTTTCGTCTCTTCTCGATTATTTCTTGAGGAAAATCTTGAAGCATCATGTACTCGGTACCTTTGAGTTTGAAACCCTGGCGTAGTATCCTTTCTCGATCTTGGAACCGCAAAAAGCGTGCAAGAATTGGCCTGGGTTTGCCATTATTGGATTTGCCAACTCGGTGGACCCGCTGGATCTCTATGTTACTTCTTGGGTCTTGGAAGCCCAGCGCTGTTTCCAAAAATTGGTTTAAAACTGCCCTTGTATCGAAGGCCTCACCGCCTTCTTCAGCGGTGGCTTCATTCTCTGGGATGCCGAAGAACTTTAGGTTTTCACGTCGACTATAAGATTCAAGATAAAGATGCTTCATGTGTAGTTTATTGATCTGCTCATCTTTTATCGTAATCTCACCTCGCAGCGCTGATACTTCAATATTCAAAGTTGTGAGCCCAGCGTCCATTGTGTTGATCTCTGAATTCATCTTTCGTGAGTCTGTTTCCAATTTCTCTACCGCCGTTTCAGCTCTGGTAAGTCTAGAGGATATATCCCTCAGAGTAAGCTCAATAGCGTCCAATTTCTCTAGTTTCTTTAAAATTTTGTCCACTACTTAAAAGAGCTTATTTTGGTAAAATCAGTTCCCTATGAAACAGTGAAAAGGACGACAAAGTATTCTGTTAAAGGCTGGTTTTGATTATAGAAGATATATAATAAGTTCGCTTGGGCAAGGTTATAGTCGAGCTGGACTCGGGTTCGACAGGTCCTAGTTTAACCTATGCCCGGGTCCATCTTGTTGAGCCATTTTATCGTGCCGTTTCTGTGAGACAGCTCGTACTAGTACTGCAGGCGCAGCCAAGGTATGCAAGGTAACAGGCGTCTATCATTACATGGTAAACAGAATTAAGTGTTCGAATTCAAACGCAAGAGAAAATAGCTCTTTTTTGCCGGGCTACAGTCATTATTGGGAAAACTGTGCCGAAAGTCTTGATAAAAAAGAAACGAGATGGGTTATCAAGTAAGTCACGAGAGTTCTCTTTTACTCCAATAAACGCCACGCCGTTGAATAATACGTTGATACTCGATGACTGGTTGATTTCGCGCCGCTACCGCGAAGGGAAAAAAGAAAAAAGTCACTACTCAATACCCAGTAAGCGAATTTCCAGCCCGAAGGTTGCACAAGAACTCGTGAAGAAGCAACAATTATCACCGATCGGTCGAATTTTAGATTGTAGAATAGTGCACAATGTACACTCACTTCCATTTTGCATAGTTTAACCTTAAGCTTTAATCCATTTGTTTGTAAGCGTAAAATGACACCATTACACGGTTTTCCTTTAGAAATGCAACTTGAATAGATCTAATGCTATGCTAATATATTATAAAATGGTCAAATAATTAATGAAGCATTAACTATCTACAAAATTAAGCAGTTCAAAACTGAAATAAAGCTATAATTATTTATTTATCCTTCGCCTGCTTCTAAGAGCTTGCTCGTCATCCAACCTCGAACCCAGTTCCTCTCCATCGCCAGATGTTTTAAAAAAATGGTGGCTTTGTGATTCGCCTGCATTTGCCTTTTTATGTTATCGCAAGAGACCACCTCATTTTCTCTTGGTTATCATAAACAACCTCCCATGTCGTTGACAGTAAGTAATCAATGCAAATTGGACACTGTGGTATTTTACAAAAGGTACGTAATGTCCGTAAGCCAGTGTATCACGGTTACTTAACTGACTATGTATTTCACCCTTTATGACTTTAGCATTGATTTATGACAGCTAGTATCCACATCATGCGATACCAACCGCTTGGGTTCCACTACTAGCGCTTTTGAATATTTCTTTTCTTTTACTTTTTTGGAAATAAAACCTATATCTAAGACCTAGTCACCTTCCGGTGCGACACGCTATAATCAACTACACTCCATGTCAAAAAAAAAATTGGATTGTTTCCCCATCGCAAAACACAACATCTCCGATCAACTCGAGCATCTTGAAAAGAGTGGAGAACTTACAAAATACGTTAGGGAAACCAAAACAAAAACAATAGTTCCTCTAAGCTAATTAACTAAACGCACGGATTGCAGTTTCCCGTGCACTTCTTTTCCGTTTCCAAGTTGTGTTGTTATTTCTCGTCCAGTAAGATCTTCAAGGTTTGTAGCTGAGTATATTCCCCTAAAAATCGACAAAAATGCAGCAATTATTACTATACTTACAATCCATTGTATAAAACTGAAAAGTATTTTATGGTTGCTTTATTTATTTCATATTATCTCGTAATACTAGGCAAAGTTTTGATTTCAAACCTTTCAATTGTGTCGAAAGGTGTAAAAATGATTATCCTAAACAACCTTTAATGTTAAAATGAGCACCATGAAATGATTGCTTTATCCTTTTTAAAGTATTACTAACCTCGTCATCGAAGTGTATTTCAGCGTATGGCGATTCCTCATGCACGTGAATTTCCCTGAATCCTTCCTCTCTCAACTGAACGGGTCCTTCGTCCCCCACGGCAGTCCACTGTTCCCTACGGCATACTCCGTTGTCCGTCGTGAAAGTTATTTCCTGTTCCTGTAATCCGTAAAGATGGCTCGATCCCCGTAGGCTATTCGGTTGTTCGATGCCTCCGATAGCAACATCTGCTGTTCCCATTGGAAAGCCCGCATTGGCCCCATTTAAACGTTCCCTGCTTGTTTGCTTCATCCTCATGTAACCGTCCCGACCCAGCTCCCCACGTACAGCATTTTGAGCCGACCCAGGGCGTTGTTCGAACATGCCATAATCGATAGTTGACATCTCGTCAGCGCTTTGGGAACGTTTTAGTTCTGCTCGGTTACGATTTTGAGGCAGGTCGGACGGTTCTATCAGCCAGTCTTGCGATCTGGAGAAAAACGATAGCACGAGTTAAATACAAATCACTCTTTCGTGTAAAGTCATCACAGAAGAGCGATCTCTATCTCAAGGTGTGTACTGGCAAAATATTAGAAAAACAACTGTGGATCAAAGTGTTTCCGAGTATCCATGGTATCAAGAGTAGATTTAATTTGTTAACGTACCTGTCAAAGGCTCCGTTACTGAAGCCAGAGCTGTTCCTTCTTGAATTAACGTACCGCGCTCCAGAATCCGCCCCTGCAGCTAGCACAGAGGCAGCGGTTTCGCTCTTGACCCGTTTCCGTCTCTCGGCAGATCTGTATCCTGATTCAGCAGGACTCATAGCCATCATGCTTGCGCCTTTTTTGACAGGACCGACCTCTTCCGAATATTGCGGAGTCTCTGAGTGCACAGTGTCAGCGGTTACATTGCTGTCTTGCGATTCCTCTGTTTCAATACCAAACTGGATGACTCCTGAAAACAGAAAAGTAAACAATGAAAGTAATTATTGTTTCATGGTTGTCGCAGATAAAGTATGGTAACAGAACTGAGTGGAGTCCAATTTGGGGATTTTCAGGCAAGGTGTAGAGATTACATTCTGGAAACCAAAGGCAAATATGGTGAATTGGAGATGGTTTTATTGTGACGGTGTCCGGACTGAGAGTTTTGAATTCACTTTCAAATTGAATTAAGGCCTCACATTGATATTTTTAAACTAGCAAACATCAAACTAGGGTACCTACCTATGAGGAAAGCTCGGGAATCTCAAACGCGAACAACAAACTGAACTCGAAAACGTTGGGCAACTTTTTCAACATATCCCTTATGAGAGATAGCTCTTCAGTTGTGCTGCCTATTTATTTGTATACCTGACGGCTTAGGGTTCTCATTGCCCATCTCTACGGTAACCTCCTGTATTTCGTCCTCAGGAACAGCTTGCACACTGGATACGATATCCACTGCTGGTAATCTCCACCTTTTGTCAAGATCTTCAATGAGGTACCCGTCCGTCTCATCAATCCATGTATGTCGTCTGTAGGCGGTCAGACCATTCCTCTTCTTTCCCCTATCAAACATGTACGAAATACAAAACTCAGTGAACTTTGACAGGGTATAAATGAATCCCAGCAAATTCGTCCTACAATAGTTTCTTAGTGGCGTTTCAACTTGCGCATTGTGACGGCAAGGTTAACCCAGGTTATCAACAGGGGCGTTTGCGGTGCATCTCTTTGAAACGATTTCGACCAGGAAAAAAAATGATCCTAGATCACTCGGATCACAGATATGTCTAGAAATTCACCCTAATGAGACACAAGCTCAGAAACTAAGAATCGCAAAGCAGTGACCTCATTCCTAAAATGTCACGAAAACATACTTTGTCCAATATGAAGAAATATGAAGGTGAAACTTTGGTCATGTTTTATTGGAACCAACCGTTTGTGGTTGGTTGTGTTTGTTGAGTTTTATCGTGCTCTACTGGAGAAAAGCCGGTTTCGATTGGTTGGATGATCAGCTTTTTAAACGAGCCTCAAACCAGATTGTTATATCTCCCAACTTAAATGCGTTTTTCAATTGGACGAGAACGTGTCACGTGCCGTGGATCAAAATCACTAACTCCCTAGGGAAATAATAACTTGAACTTTCGACTCGCACGTGATCAGGTCGTGCTCTTTAAAACCCCAACAAATTTGTCAGTCAGCCGGCGCCAAGCAAACGATTTCTTCGCATTTCTTTTCTAGTTTTGAGTTGGGAGGCATAACAAAACACCTTAAGGCTGGTCCTTCGACCGAATATTAAGGGTTTCGGGGATACAGAACTCACTGTTTCCCTTGGGACCACTCATTAAGTGCTTATTGAAACGGTCATTTGCATGACTATGGCCTGTGATTATAACTCCCAGGAGTTGTCGTGTTTCAACTGAAAGATGATTGTTCTATTGAGAAACGTCATCAAATCAAATCAAATCAAACCAACATGACCTATTTTATGCTTACCATAAAAAGCATACATCTCATTAACGTTGAATCCTGGACATAGTAGATCGACTCAAGGTGCATCAAGGAAACCAAAGAAACGTTACCCAAAGTGGACTCATTAATTCCTTTGATGTGCTATATTCTCCGTGTAATCCTGGATCAGAAATCCTGATTCAGGTCACCCCAAAGAAACACACCATGAACTAAAAGAGCTCCGTCACAGTGTGCTCGTCTAGAAAACTTAAGACTACAATTTTCAAGTTCGTTGTTTGTAATCCTTTTTTTATCTTTCCCATCTATCACTTTCCTTGTTTCTTCACAGTCTATTATGATCTCTTTGGTGATTTTCTATCTAAGTAAACCACTATTTTAAGTTTTTTTTGCAATTTAAATCTAATTTTGAACTATACTTGTCCAATATAAACTCATTGTTCCTTTAACCACATTTCGGTACGTGATTTTTGCAACGAAAAAAATAACTTTGTGTCAATTGGTTTTTATAGTGTTTGTAGAGCTAATTGTTTTTTACGCTTTACGCAGAGCTCATGACTTTCATCGTAAATTAATCGATTATAGGCGAAAAGCTCAAACAGGAAAAGGAAATTTAGTCTCTTAAACTCATGTTTGTCATTAGTCAAAGGTGAAAATTATCAACGTCTCTTTACCTGCCACAGCAAACATGCCAGCAACAATAATAACAGCAGGCCATGAGAAGGAGGAAAGACAAAATTCCAGCTAATATCCACAAAGCAATCACTGTAAAAACAACAAAAAATATATATCACTGATGTTGTAAGTTATGGAAACGAAGTGCAATAAAATCGACGATAAATGACTAGTTCAGTAACACTATGCTAGCGGAATGTACATGGCCAAGCGTCCACCGGAGTGGTCCATTCAAATTATCAGGGTCAACAAGGGGGAGTTCTTACAGTTCCAAACATTACAACAGTTGATATAGAGTCAAAATTTTGATGTACTTACATATTCCTATTTCGGTCTTATCTCCTGGGTTGAAAAATCCACCTTCCGTGGGCCCGCCTACAAAAACAAAAATGATTGAGAGGATAGAGTGGAATTAGGTTCATAAATCTCTTTTGTACAATTTACCTCGTTAAAAGGAGCTAAACTTAGTCTTCACTGAAGCATTTTCAGTGTGCTCGCGAGTTTTTAGTATTAGCTTGCGATCCAGAAGATTCGCCGCCATGCTGGCCTTTCCTCCCCTCTCCCCTTCTCCCCTCTTTCAACCTCACTCTTACCCCCTAGAATGCTTATTTTGTCTCTCCCCAAGTTCTTCCGATCTTAAATCCAAGATGCATGACAGGTTATGCTAAACTAGATAGTTTTTGGTAAATCTTGTAAAATCTTCCAGATAAAATTTAGCCTTCAGTCTTTCTGATTACACGAATTATTTAAGAAATAGAAAACAGAAAACATGTACCGTGTTTCTGTCGAGTTCAGTATAAATCTACTAGCGTTCTATCACGTATGCCGTTCTCTGATTGGTTACGCTACTCACTATCAATTCTGTGATAGATAGTGAGTAGCGTAGCAGTGTACTCTTGTCGGCAAAATGAAGGCCGTTTGTTGGCGTTTCCGAAGTGCTTGTGAAGAGGATTTTGATAAAGGTTTGAACGACTAGAAGATTTATACTAAACCAATTAGATTATTCGCTCTTGGTTTCTATGCCTGATAGAAATCTCGAGCTCATAATCTAATTGCTAAATAGAAACACGAGTGGAAGTTTGGGAGAACGAGAAATGCTGTGGGAACACGAGCCGCAGGCGCGTGCTTCCACAGTTTTTTCGAGTTCTCCTAAACTTTCAAACTTTTAGTTCTGTGTTTCTGTTTAAACAATAGAGTGTCTCTGTCTCGGAACTATCGGCTGATAGTTGCCCCGCGGAAATTTCATGTCTTTAAAAAAAATATTTGTCCTCGAAGCTTCTCTTCTCGGGCAAATATGCAAGTTTTAAGAACATCAAATTTCCGAGGGGCAACTATCAGACCGATAGTTCCGAGAAACAAACACTACTTTTACGTCAACAGCCCGTGCTAGTTCTGTGTTTCTATTTAAACAATAGAGTGTTTCTGACGATGAACTATTGGCTGATGGTTGCCCGCAGAAATTTGTTGTTCTTAAAACAAATATTTGCCCGAGAAGCGAAGCTTCAAGGGGAAAATATTATTGTACTAGTTTTAAGAACATCAAATTTCCGAGGGGCAACTATCAGACCGATAGTTCCGAGACAAACACTCTATTGAATTATTTTCAACTTTTTGAGATGAAAGCCGTGAAAGCCAAATGCAAAATTTGCAACAACAAAAAAAAAGAAAAACAGACAAAACCCCCTCCCTGCAATTTAAATTTTTTTTTTCGACAAAAGTGCTTGTTTACAGAAAAATTTTCACGGAAGAGTAGTGCTATCCATCCGAGTAATTTCCTGGGACGAGCACAATGTGCTCATAGTGTCTCTCCGCGGATGAACACAATCGCGTCACGCCATCAGTTTAAACCAATAAGGAACGGAGAAGATTTAGTGGTGAACTATAACGAGTTTTAGTATAAATCTACTAGCGCTCTACCACGAATGACGTCCTCTGATTGGCTACTCTACTCACTATCTATTATGTGATAGATAGTGAGTAGCGTAGCAGTGTACTCTTGTCGACAAAATGAAGGCCGTTTCTTGCCGTTTTCGAAGTGTCTGTGAAGAGGATTTAGATAAAGTTTTGACCGACTAGTAGATTTATACTAAAACAATTAGATTATTCGCTCTCGATTTCTATGCCTGATAGTTGACTCGGGCTGCGCCCTCGTCAACTATCACGCGATAAAAATCTCAAGCTCATAATCTAATTGTTAAATAGAAACATGATCTTTAACCAATCAGCGCGCGTATTTTCTTAGTGCTGTTTTCTAAAGCCTGTTACTGCTAGACCGAATGACTCAAGTGGTTCGGCAAAAAGGCACTTAATCCGTTTCAACATAGCTTTCATGTGCACTCTGAAGATATCATCGTAATGGTCGATCGGATCCTAAATCCTTACTCCTGCGAATATTATTTGATAAGGCATCGGTCATATCAAGTGACCACCTTCCACACAAGGTTAATATCTTATAATGGTAACAATGATAAACTTACTGGGTCTTGTACATCCAAAGACTGAAGCTTGCATGCAGGGTTGCTCCGAAAAATTAGTAGGATAGAATCGAATGAAACGCGTTGTAAAGTTAACATCGTTAAATACGACAGACGTTGGATCTGTGTTAGCATCGAAAACCTAAAGGAATTTAAATTATGTATAACAATTAATTGAGATTTTTCTTACATTAGGTTGGTTGTAAATAAGTCTTAGTTCTTTGACCATCCAAATGAAAGCTATTGAGCAGTACTTTCATGTGGTACTGTTTATTTTGCTGTACAAGGTGGTTCTAACTTTTAAGTCTGTAGATGAAACCCTACTGTGTGGCCATTCAAATGAAAGCTATTGACTGAGCAGTACTATCATGTGGTACTGTTTATCTTGCTGTACAAGGTGACTCTGTGATCACTTAAATCAAAGTACTGCCCTTGAGCCTGAGTACTTTCACGTAGTACTGCATGTTTATTAAGCTGTACAAGGTGGGTTTCACTTTAAAGTTCATGGATGAATCCCTTGTGTGCTGCCATTCAGACAAAAGCTACTGAGCACTAATTTCAAGTAGGGTTTAAATTTATGTGCCGTGTTTAGCTTCTAAATTTATCGTCCGCACCTTTCGTTGTCCACCTTCAGAGAAGCTGAGGCCATCCAAGCTGTTCAAGATAAAGAAACTGGTCACCCAGCGTTGCTGAGCTGCCAACGCTTGACCTCTAGTAGCGACACGGAAAACATCAACGACTTCTCCTGTAGTGATCAACAACAACGGAAAACGTTACTAATAAATTCCTTAACCATAGCAACAAACAACCCATAATTTAAAATCCTGTACCTAGATCAATCTGGATATATGCATTTCTATTTTCAACTGCGTCTACACTTGCACACCAGGCTCTCGGGGATGCATCGGGATTAGAAGTGTTCAGTCGAGCCCACGGTGCTCGCTGGACTTCGAATAAGGTCTGATAGGCTTCATCTGGGAAAGGGCCTCTTTCTTCGCAACCTGTCGATCAAAATCGGGAACGGCGTTATAGTTTACTTGCAACTCACTCTTAAATAGCCGCCGGGTGAGGTATCTGAATGGGTTTCGTCATCAAAATGTTGGCTACACGTGGGGTGTCTGGATCTCTTAAAACACAAAACGGGTTTAAGAATTCAGTAATTATCACCCACTCCCCACCTAACCATAGCTTACTTTGACTTCTCCTTGTTTTGTTACTTTACACTAAATTCCAGTTACGTAACGAAACACTGATTTAGCTACCGGTCACTTAAGGAATAATTAGTTTTATTTTCCCTCGAATCTCAAAATTTCCCTCGACTTGAAAACATGGAGATTCGAAGGAAAATAGATCTGTTTCCCAAGGGACTAGTGATAAAGTATATCATACCAGTGGCAGATCCAGACCTTGAGTTAAGGGGGGAGGGGCCGGTTTGTTTTGTTCACAGTAGTGAGACCGCCGCTATGAGTCCTCCACGCAGTTTTATTTTATGCCTGTGACTTTGAAGTCTCGTTTTAAAAGTGAGGTCACTTACCTTGACAGTCTTCCGTGTTGCATTCTCTAGTTTCCACTACGGAACCAATACATCCCAGTCTTGACTTGACACAAACACGTGCACGCATCTGCGTCCCTGCCACGCCACCCGAGCGACACGATTTTGTGCACGCGGTCCATTCTTCCCACTGAGAAAATCCGGCAGCTTAAAATTGACAAGTTTAAATTAATTTTGAATAAATGCTACCTGACTTAACTGCGTTTCATTTTTGTTGTTACTGTTTTTTGTTTGTTTGTTTTCAACCGTGAAATTCTGAAGTACGAAGGACTAATAATACATTAGTTAGGGTAGTCCTCTGTGGTCGACGAAACAAAATTCAGCAATTAATAGAAGCTGAATAAAACATGGTTTTCTGTGCACGCTTAGTTCGTCCCAGCGACAATGACTTCTTTAAGCCAAATTTTCTTGCTCATGACAAAGATCCACTCAAAATGGAGAAGTGTCTTTTAAAAAACGTACAACAGCAAATCAAAAGCACTAAACGGTTCTTTGTAAAGCTAAATGACGAATCTGAAAAGTTTTATTGAATCCCAGACTTGCCTCAAGCGAGAAAGTATTGAGTGCCTGTTTTCTCAAGCTAGTCTGTGAGTTACGAAATAAGGAAAGCAACACATTTATGAAGAGCCTGTTAATAATTGATTGTGACTGCAACATTGAAATATTAGGATAGCATATAAAGTTAAATGAAGGTGTATTATAAAAGGAGTATTAGGTAAATTATGGAATACGAAGGTGTACGAGGAATTATCAAGGTGCAAATGAATCTGTAGGAAGGAATATGAGTATATATGAAGTTGTATAAAGGAAGTAGGCAGGTAAATGAAGCTGCATAAAGACTATATATCGGATATATGAAGGATTAAGACGGTAGATGAAGAATGGAGGTAAACAAAGGTGCATTTACAACGAAGCGGAAGAAAAGAGAACTCTTACTTCTTACACCGATGAAAATTGCGTCGATGATTTCTTTTGCCAGTTCAACCGGTGATTTGTTAACTCCAGCGGTGATGATATGCCGTGGGTCCTTGGTAATTCTTTCAAAATCGTTCGGGTTTGTGGAATTTCCAATACTGACACCAATTATAACAACGTTCTGGCTATCCAGAACTGTCACAGCTGTATTCACATTGTCCACGTTATCCACTGACGGATTATCCATAATAACAACGAGGAAGCGTCTGGCCTCTGGTCGCACTTGCTGTAATCGGTACACCCTCTTAACGTCTTCCAGAGCCAAGACTAGGTTTACGGGTCCAGGCTGTTTTTCAAGCCTAGCTACACGATGTATTAAAGTTTCTTTATCTGGTATGATGGTGCTGAAATCTATCGGTGTCGCGAGAACGGAACCAAAGACAATCACGCTGTAGTGAATTCGGAAGATGTCGTACTTGGACACAATTTCAAAAATTGTCTTCTGCATTAGCCTGTATGTGCTGTCCGCTGAGATTGACGTGGCACTGATTGCAAAGGTCAGGTCGATCAATGGCATATTAACTAATTAAAGAAAGTGAGAGAAATATAGATTAGAAATGCTAATTATCTCTCTATTCTCTCTCGTGGACATGTTTTCGATTCTCTAAGGCGGACAAGCAAAGCAAACTGCAAGCGTTTTTTGCAACCAGATACCAAGTTTTCGCAGAATTCGATTATGCGATTATGCGACCAAATACCAAGTTTTGGCAGAGTTAAGCTCCTGTAACGTTAAAATATGTCTGTCTGAGGGTCCGTTTACGCGTGTGTGTTGTTTCTCGTTTTTCACAAGTATTTAAGTAGTAGTAGTAGTAGTAGTAGTAGTAGTAGTAGTAGTAGTAGTAG
>CM042756.1:14133497-14135997 GCA_022496165.2 Catalaphyllia jardinei
AGTAGTAGTAGTAGTAGTAGTAGTAGTAGTAGTAGTAGTAGTAGTAGTAGCAATCATGAATACCAAGGGTTTCTTTGTTACCTTCCAATGCTTTCTTTATAATGGTCTCTGCTATAACAACTGATCTAACAGTGGTGAAGACTGGAAAGCCAAGGAAGTCAATCTGGGTAATTGTTACTGCATTTAGGCCATCTCCAGTGTTATTCACAGAGAAAACAAGGATACCTTGTCTTCTCAGTGCGTCACCTGCGCTAATGAGCTCAGTGTCGTTGTCGCTTATTGCAGTATCCGTAATAGCGATGAAAACTCTCTTAGCAAACTTCCTCCTGTCATGGTGCGATTGGAAAAGTCGTTCTGCGTCTGTCAACGCTTTTGGGAGATCTATGGGCCCAGGGACATCCAATGACTGGTTGGCAGCTGCTATAAGACTATTCATGTCGAGTGCACTATCCAGATCAAAGCCGAAACTCGTAGCGCCTCTGCTGCCGAAGATGATGACATTGTATTGGACATGGCCAGGTCCATACCGATGGTTAATCGTGTCTCTGGTTTCTGTCATAACAGTGAAAATGGCGCTTGAGTTGATTTCGCTGGCTCTGATGGCAAACCCAACGTCGATCAGTGGGATAGTACCTGAGGATTGAAATTAGAATTTTCAAAGTTATGGCTGGCAATACTGGATACATGCTAGTTATGTAACACTTTCTTGTGGTATATCATGGAATATTTTTAACATTAATTCGTTTATTTATTCATTAAAAATATACTTGCAGTACAATAAAAGATAGGTAAAGTAAGCACTCTACAACAGATAGAGATAATTTAATGCTAGGCGTTACTGATCGATTACAAATTTGAAAACCGTGATAGCATTGACATAAAGTAAGTTAATTAACTTGTCTCATTGAGACGTTGTTGGTGGCAAAATTTCAGGAACAAAATCTTTTAATATAAGGCATTTCCATTTCTCATTAAAGAGCTTGGCAGTTTTGTTTTGTACTGTCATGTATCTTTCAGTCATTATATTTTCTCGAAGTTGCATCTTAAACAGTGAGAAGAGTAACGATTGTTTATTTAGGTTACATTTATATATGAAGTATTTTGCCACCGGCAAAGCCAAGCTTAGGGGTTGATGGTGTTTGAGTGGATTTGTAGGTCCGTATAAAATTGATGAGTCTGATAACTGAATGTTTTCACAAGTGACTTGCCACCAACAATCAAAAAATTCATTCCAAAATAAAGCTACATGGGAACACTTTAAAAGCATGTGCTGTATTGTATGCTGTTCACTTTTACATAGGTAGCAGAAATCATCAGGCATAATGTTGACTCTTTTAAGTTTGACCTTAGTGTAGATGATATTGTGGTTTATTTTGAATTGAAACATTATCAACCTTGTACTGTTCGTAACAGAAAAAGGCCATTTATGTAATTTTTGGATTTCACAAGGCTCCACTCCGTAACTAATAATTCGGTTTTTATTTCAACAATTATTTTGTGCAGTGTTGGAAAGATTTTCTTCATTGTCGTACCAGTTCTGTTCCGTGTTTGCCTCTGTCTACCAGTAGGCGAAATTTCCCATTTATTTTTAATTGCACTGAGAGTTCCGTAATACACTGTGAAACTGGAAAATCCTACGAGTCGATTGTATCCTCTCGGTATCAAACATGAGCCTTTACTTGAGTGTGTATACAAAGAAACTGGGATATTCCATGGTATAGCACGAAGAAAAACGTTGCATAACTCAAAGTTACAAGTCACAGACAATATGGTAGTCAACGCAGTCAACGCAATCAAAGCAACATGCGCGCAGCCCACAGTGGGAAGGTTGGGTGTAATACCGTCGAGTATATAAGGGCTTTTCTGTATTTTTATAAGCTGAATTTGCTATGGCACGGTATAACATGTGATATCGGAGTTACGAATAAGGACCTACAATATACACCACTGTTGAGTTGACGTATTCCTCTCTATCAAAGCAAAACCATTCGTTTGAAAATGAGTTAGATTTGCATATGAGTGAAATCTCATTTCTCAATGTGAAAGAGATGGGCAGCAAGACTGGCCCAGTTTAAGAAAGAGGCTTAAGGTAAGTCAGAAATGGCTTTGTGAAAGATCAATTTATGTCTTACGTCTCAATATTCTTTCCATTATGCGGTCGGCCAACACTGACGGGTTTTCATCCAAAGCTGAAGATATAACGTCCAAGGGATTAGGCGAGATGACACTTAGCTCAGTCCTACTCACGGCGCTCCCTGCTCGTACAGAAAGCACCAGAACTCCGAGGTCCTCCACTGGCTTCACCGCTGTAGATAAAGTGTTCGAATCTGCACCAGAATTTTTATCTGTGACAACTACCAAGACCTTCTTTGCATCAGCACGTCCTTCTGTCTCGTTAAAGATCTTGAAAGCTTCTTGCAATGCACCTTCGAGGTATGGTCCTCCGCTTATGGCGGGCTGGGCATCAATGGCGGCTTTCAGGTCACTTGCACTGGGGGGA
>CM042756.1:14138497-14149231 GCA_022496165.2 Catalaphyllia jardinei
TTTCAGCACCTCAGGACGGTGTAATATCAGCTGAGAAAATGTTAGTTGAAAATCGAAAAATTTACAGACGTTTGTATGACTGGGGGTATAATGCATACCCCCAGTCATACAAACGTCTGTAAATTTCTCGATTTTCAACCTGCATTTTCTCGACTGATATGAAACCTCAAATGCTGAAACTTTGCAGGGTTACTAAAGTAAAGGTGTTCTTTGTAGTGCTGGTTTGCGTTTTCAATTTTAGCTAATTTTGACTTATTTGAATTTTCGGCCGCCATTTTGGAGAAGGGTCTATTAGACGCCAACTGATCGTATAAATAACCATCCCCTTGGTCATATTGAACTGCACTTGAAAGTCGATTGAGGGACATCTTCTTAGTGTGAACAACGCAATGTAACACACATTTACACATTGCTGCTCTGAGCTGAAAGCTACCACATTTAGTTTTTTTCGTAAACCGCTCTAATGAAAAACATACAAGAGCACTCTTTCTATTTAGAAAAAAAAGGAAAACTCGGTTTTTTTTTTCATTCTCACCAGCAATGTTTTTTAAAATAATGACGCAAGTTGCTTAGATTTCCCATTTTATGAAATGACAGCGCATCAGATGTTAATTCATCCGCGATCTTTTAACTGAAGGGTTAAATCAAAACCGTCACTCGCAACAACCGATTAAGAAAATTGATAAAAATTCTAGCAAATATTTTTGTTTAGACAAGTATTTTTACGGCTGGAAATGTAACAAGATAGTTTGGCCTAACTGACCTGGGCAAGGCTGTTCTGAGCAATCTTTTGACATAACTGTTGCACCAACACAATCTGCCCCACCAAAAGCTGGAGCGGGGTTGTTACAGTCACGTCTTCGAGTTGACGTCCCATTACCACATGTTTCGCTGCAGGGAGACCACCTTCCCCACGAGGACCAATTCCCGGGTACTGTAGAGAAATAAAGGAAACGAAAAATGTAGAAACAAAAGGGTTTTTTGCAGTTACGAAGTTGTTGCATAGAGGGGCTAGAAGAAAAGAGAGCTTTCTCAATGGAGCTCGATTTTTTGACGGTCATCAACAATAACAGAGCGACACTTCGACAAAAAAGTACAAGAATGCAGAAAGGCGAGCCATGGGTGAAGATGATAAGGGAACGAACCGACGAGCCGGCAAGCCAACGAGCAACGATGAAGCACGAACCAAGAAACGCCGAGAAACGACTAGAGGTTACAAATCATCTATAAGGAAACTTCTTTCCAGTATATTCTTCTATATTCTCTATTAAATTTACACAAATGTTGATCAGCTATATATCTTTCAGATGGGTTTAGATTACCTGGACAATGCTGAACAAAGCAATTCCTTGAATCTATTGATAGCCCAACACAATCTGCCCCGTTATTTTCTGGCATGGGGTTGTTACACTCTCGTGTTCGAGACTCTGTTCCATTTCCACATGTTTCACTACAGGTAGACCAAGAGCCCCAGTTAGACCATTTTCCATCTACAGGGACTATAGTGGAACAGACAATATGAACAAAATCAATATCAAATCAAATGTACTTAACAGATGACTGGGAAAGAAAATAATTTAAGAGATAATAGTCAAGGCAAATGGACTAAACGCATTGAAACAAACTGGTTCCACAGAACGATATTTTCTGTCTCTTACTTGAATGATCGTGTAGTAAAAGTATTTTAAATAAACGTTAAACAGAACTTACCAACGCAATTATTGGTGGGACAAAGCTGAGTCCTTCTTGAGGGACCGGTGCATTGACTGCCACCAAAAGCAGGTGCAGGATCTGTACAAGTCCTGGTGGAAGTCGTGACGGAATGTCCGCATGGCGGGCAAGGAGTCCAATCAGACCAGTCGGTCCAACCACCACGAATTGCAGGAGGTACTAGGAAGTGCAGCCAAAAAAAAAGACATTTCTCAATTTACGAACGCTGCATCTTGTACAGTAAATACTTTAGGTGCGTTTCTCTGGGATGATTCGGATCAGGATAAGTGATCTGAGATCGCTTATCCTGGTTCTAATCATCACTTGGTTCACTCAAGTTATGTGTACCAAGGATTATGTCCTCCACTCACGACAGCAGTATTTGTGTTTTCAGAGAAATGAAAATTGCCTCCTTTGTGAAAAAAAACTCTTTTTTCTTAAAGTGGTACTACGACAAAAAAAAAATTCTTTTTTCTTTGGATTTCAAAACTATGCTAACTAAAACTAACTGACCCAAGTTTTAAGTTCTGATTTTAAAAAGACGCCTGTTTATTTTAACTGGAATTTTCTTATTTATTGGTCCGCCATTAGTAACTTTAAAATTTTGAGACAGCTGGGTCGAGGACAAAATGACGTCAGACTCACCAGTTTAAAAATGCAATGCGTGTGTACGCGGCTGAATTAATGTGCAGCACGGGAGTTTCGGGCTTTCAGACTTTTAAACCCGTGTTTCCCATATATAATAAATTGTGTTTACACGCTGAAATGTTAAGCTAGTGAGTAAATGATGTCATTTTCTCTAGATCCAACCCTCTGATGTCCTATCGGTCAGTTTTGAACGTGAGTAATGGCGGACCGTCAAATCCAAAACTTACACTCAAAACAAACAGCCTTCAAATAAAACGCAAAGCTCAAAATTTTGCCAGTTGGATGTTAAGCGAATACGCTTTCAAAATTGGAAGAAAAAAAGGAAATGATTTTTTGATCATAGTACCACTTTAAGCAAAACATCCCTATTGTTTCGGACGCCATTAAAATGGCCATCTTAAAAACGTCGTACAATATTTTACTTTCTCTAAATAACGCCAAGTATTTTCCAGTTAACACAAAATGAGAGGTAAATGGGGACAACATTGACTAAAAATTATTTTTTACCATTTTGGCAGCTTAGTATGTCAATTCGCATACACATGAAATTTTCAAAGGGATTCAAGGGTTCTCTTGGATTGAAAATGACATATTGAGCAGTCACTGGGGTGGAGAGGTTCTGGACAACCACCTTATCGCCATCATACCAAGGACCATAAAATGTCTGAAAGAAAAAACGAATGAAAGCAATTTAGTAATAGAAATGATGGTAAAAGGCAAAAGTGAAAGTCTCCAAAACGTTTATTGAATACTAATTCATTTTTTTTATTGAGAAGTTCACCTCATTGCATCTTTTATTTTTAATTGGATTTTGCTGACTTAAAGACTCGCTTTGCATAAATGGCAGCGATATTTGAATATAGCAATTCTTATGCCGCCCAAGCTTCACATTAATGTCAAAAATCCTTTGTCTGGAACATTAACACGAGGTTTAGGATGAATAACATGTTGTTATTCAAATTAAGGCGCCATTTTGCAAAGCGTCGAAGCGTTAGCCTTTACGTTTAAAATAATTTACTATTAATATAAATCTACTAGCGTTCTATCACGAATGCTGTTCTCTTACTGGCGACCCTGTTCATGTAATCAGTTGCGCTTGATGCCGGCGAATTGCACATCTGCAATCTCTTAATATGAACCGTCACGTTGTCTGAATTGGTTGGCAACAGGGATGTAAACAAGTTCGCCGAATGATGATGATGATGATGATGATGATGATGATGATGGTGGGGATTATGATGGTGATTATGATGATGATGATGATGATGATTATGATGATGATTATGATGATGATGATGATTATTATGATGATGATGATGATGATGATGGTGACACTTTATTTTAATAGGGTTCATAATTACGGTCAGGATTGTAGTTTTTTTTATGGCCCGATATATGAAACTAAGTTACAACATGGCTAATGCATCTATTGATTACAATTATTTAAAGTAAGCAGTAATTTAAATTCATAAATAGTAAGTTGGCAAACTTTACCTTAAGACCATCTCCTCCAGCTTTCGTAATCGTCACATAAACGTCATCATCATTACTTGTCCTCAAGTAATACTCAGTAACCGATCTGTTAGTACCGGCTAGTCCTTGAACGAAGACTTGATCGAACGAAAGTGAAAAACCTTCGGAAACAAAACGAAAATGAAAGAACTCAGCTGACACGAAAGGGCCAGTATTAAAGATGTGACCAAGAAGGGTTATGTGCCACTTTCAACAAGTACTATTTCCACAACGAGAGTGCGTGATTCATTGGGGTACCCAAATACCGAGAAACAATTGAAAGTACGAGGCCGTTGGCCAGGTGTTTGGATACTCCAATGAAACACAAGCTCGAGTTGTGGAAATATATAGCTTCTCATTGTTAAGAAATTTGAATTGTTCGTAATGCTAGTACTCTTTTTACAATTATATCGATATGCGGTCGTGTAAGTTGTTTGAGAAATGGAAACAGAAACGATTCGTGAATTGCTGTACCCTGGAACCCAGCGCCCTTTTTACAACGAGAGACTTTGAAGAAGGAGTTTAAACGGGACAAGGTGACACAGATTGCAGGAGGAACCTCGTATTTTAAACGTTGAAATGAGCTCGTTATACTAAGCTTACGGACCCTCGGAACCAAGGAGTCATAGTGCTTTATTATTAGAGCTTTTTTGCCCAGTTCATAATGGAACTGTATGGACTGAGGCATCAATGACGCCTTTTCATTGACTGTCAATCTGAAGAATGTAATGGTAGAAATTTATACATTACCTAAATTGACTTTGAGCCACTGGTTTCTATTTGGGTTTGCTGCACACCATACATCATTTCCATGAACCACAGGCTTCCCTACACCCATGATACTTGGTGACGCAGAGAACCTTGCGTTCGGGTTGGAAGCAAGCGATATACAACCTGAACAAAACAGCAACAGATAATTAAGTTATTTTGATTAAGGTGCATCTAACTTTTCAAAAGTTCTTTTACGGAGTAGAAAAGTTGTCTTATTATCTTTGTTCAAACGTAGTTTTCTTCGCCTTAATCTCGATTCTTTGCGCCAGGCTGAAGTCTAGCTCCAACAGCGAAAAGGGATCTGGGAATTGTTAACATCGTAACGTCAGAGCGAGAAAGACCCTCAAGCGACGCTGCGTTCAGTTCACTTTAGTTCCATTAATGTCGCAACCGGATACATCACATGTAACAAAGCGTCAAACTGAGTGAGGACTGGGTACAAAATTCAGTTCCTTTTCTTTCCAAGACTTTATTCTGTAATATTATTGAAATTGAAGATTTCTTTCGATTTCCTTTGGGCTGAAATGTTTCGATCCATTTAGATATGTCGGCGGTAATACAGTAGTGGTTTGATATTTTATCTGCCTGATAATGCAATGGGACAATATAGCAATTTACCCAACCTGGTTCCCAGGGAAAGCGCCTTGGGAACGAGGTTGCAATTTACCTCTTAACTTTAGTCATTGTAATCGCTTTTCTCATTAGCTGTATGCTTCCTACAAAGAAATCTATGGTGTGTCTCGGGGAGGAGCATAAACGTTACTTAATTAAGAAAAACTCTATATTTTGCATAACCAGGCTATACTTTCTGCGCACAGGATTTCACTCAAAAACAACAGTCATAAGCAGGGGCTCATTGGCTCCTGTGATAAGAAAATTTCATCTACATTCTTTAGCCCAGTTAACATAGATCTTGATAGTTGCTTTCAAGATTCTATAAGAAGTGCTAAATGTAAGATTCGCATCTGAAAATAAGAGAGAAAATGATATCTAATTATTATGATGCCCGAAAAAATCTTAAGTGTTTTGTATCTAAGAGTTTTTTTTTCAGTCGAGTACATAGAATCACTTTTCAGATAGCTAGGGACTTTTGCAACGGTTAAAGCCGCTTTGACAAGGTATTTTGGCCACGTCGGCAGAATTACCTTTATTGTTATACATTGAACTCTGTAACTTTTTTTCTGATTTTCCAAATCAGCACCCGTATCGTCATAACTGCCGATTACAAAACAATCATGTCAAGGTCACTCAAGGTCACAGGTAATCATGTCAAGTTCGCGTGCCTTGTGTTGCTTCCCTTCAGTGAAGAAACAAAAACATGGCTTCCATTTGTTTTTGTTCAATTTATAATGAAACAATTGTTAGATTCGGTTTTTGTAATTGTTATGATTAATTGGTAACAGAACATCGTGTGGTTCAATTCAGTCTGTAATCATACTTAAAAAACAAATTTTGTTAATCACTCGTATGATTACAGACCGAATAGCCCTTTTCACGGTTAACTTTTCTCACTTGCATTATAATGTAATCCAACGTGGATACGAGGCAATTTCGGGCTAAAACTACAAAATAGCCCGAAATTTCCTCGCATACATGCTACATTTTACTGTAATGCAAATGAGCAAAGTTAACCAAGCAAAGAGCCATTGGACTCCACTCAGTCCTATTACCATTATAAATGAGCCATATATTTTTTAAGATCCACACAACGTGACGTAGCTGTTTTAAAAATGCCAAATCTTAGAGACATCGTTCAGTGGTAAAATTTGATTCTATTTTGCTTCAAAACGTGCTTTTGCCTTCCCTTTTCATAGGCAGGCAGTAATTCCAACAATAGATAGTAACTGTGTTTCAGTATCCTCTAATCTTAACAAAAGGTTAAGGGTTATCTCTTTTGGGCTGATATATAAGCCCTTGAGCCCTTGCGGCGTTTACTATTTTTCAATTAGCGGTTTAGGAAGAATTGAGTTTACGAGAGATTTAGGATAGACTCTCGCAGCTTAATAGTATCAATTGGACTAAGAAATATTCTCGAAAACGCTAATAAATATTATATTTTATGATTGTAAGATATATGTCTACAGCAGCGAGCCCATGAACAAAACGTGACGGGAAGTAACTAATAAACGTTCATTTACGAGAGCATATGTACTTATTTTCTTTACTACTTCAGATAATTTGGATGTGACAGGTAATTACTACAACACTGATAAGAAAAGTCATTGTCGTGAAAAAGCCAGTATAGTTTTTGCTTGAAAAACAAATCGTGCGTTGCAACGCAACGTGGCGAAATGTAGGTGTTGTTGTGCCGATATATGCATATTTATCCCCCTTTAATGTTTAAGAGCCGTAACCTTCAAACGCCAAAGCGCACTATTCGTCACGCAAGGCAAAATATTACATACGTCACCCGTTTGTTGTATGTTTAAAAGTAGTTACTACAAAGTCCACAGTTGTGAAAAATTGCAAAATGATATTTCTAGAAGTTTCGACTTTGCAGTACAATGAAATGGCTCCGTATTCACAACTCTTGAAAGAGGTTGTCAAAACTGATGTAGTATTGGGAGTTGTTTTTGATATTGAGTATTCTTTTTTTTCTCACTTTTCTAATTGTAAACAATTTAACGTCTGTAAACGATCAACTATAACCTCTTTGAAGACATTTCAAGGGCGAACAGCCGACTTAAATTTATTTACTTCTCACTTGGAACAATCTGTTGTACTAACTGTCCTATCGCAATAAATAAACTGATTTCAAAGATTAAGCCTTAAATTGCTCTTCAGGGATAATCTATGGTCGTTTGAAGGGGAAAAAAAGTGATTAAGGTATAACCAAGTTATAAAAGCATTAATTCCCGGTTGAAATTTATTCAAGAGGGTCACGTGATTCTTATTTTCCCAACAAAGGCAAAACTTATACTTCGCGTTGTTCGTTAAGGATAATTAAGAGGCAAATTCGACAAAACGCCGTCTACTGCGGTTCTTTAAATATCATGTGCTTATTAAAGTGAACGGGAAGTACCGAAAGGTGAAATATTTGAATCAAAGATGAAAGAGTGCAGAAAAATTGACCAAAATTGTCTTGCGGTATTGTAGCTAGTATTGCTAAATATGTCGTATATGAAGGAATAATATCGCTTAATCATGCGTACACATCGCGTTACTGCGTGGCTTCAGTAGAAGACCAATATTTTTGTGGCCAACACGAAGGGAAACAAAACGGCAGGAAAAGGAACACATTCTGGTGATATTTCAAACCTCACGTTGATCTGAACACGTTCTTTGTTAGTTGAGTTAATCCTTCAAGATGTATTTGTTTCCAAATCCTTTCGCTTGTTTGTCCAAAATTTCGATACGTGTCTCAACAAGGATTAAGAAAGAAACCGATATAATATCAGATTAGCGAAGCGAAGAGTCGTTTAATAAATTAAATTTCCTCCTCGCCAAAATTTCTTTTAAAACTGGTTTTGTTGGGTAATTTGAAAACAAACGTTTTTAAATTGCCTCAGCAAACACAATTACTCCCTCGCAGAAGGAAATAATCGTTTACTTTCCTGCATAAGCGCGTTAAAAAATGCATTTAGAAGTCGAATGTCTTATGATATTTAACGATGAGCGTTTTCTCGTAGTTTCGAAATGCAGTGTTTTTGTAATGCTGCTACCAAACTAAAAGTCTTGGTACATCATCTATTAAGAATGTAAGTAAAGAAAAGTTGATACTTCTCTCGTTGCCATATAATACACAAAGAATTGAATTGTGATCAGACGAACAAAAAAATACAAAATGGCACAAACCCTTTCAGACTGCCAGCTTGATAAATGAAGAACATCCCGTTCTTTTCCCCAAGTTACTTGTCTTAGTTATTATTGTAAATCAGCTAGAAATTTAAGTTCACTTCCGACACAGTGCTTAAGTTGTTAAAAACGTGCTTCGTTTTGATACAACTAATGGTTTACTCGGAATTCAAGCTCAATCTTGGTGGGCGTCAAGAAAGAGCAAAACAGCAAACAAAATAATTTGCCTTTCTCTTTTTTTAAACCGTAATCTTCCTGTAAGAACGCAACTTCTGTCAAGCGAAAGAACCTTCGGATGTTTTTTCGATTTGAAGGAGGAAAGTTTGAAAATTCTGGAAAAATAGGGAAAATAAAGAAAAAAGACAATAACTGTCTTACCTTGAGATATAGTACTCCTTATCTTTGATGATAGGATTACAAACAGTAAAACTAGCTGCCAACTCCATTTTAAGAGAGGCATATTCGATTCCGTGAACTTTGCTTCTTTTTCGCACGAGGGATAATGTGTTGTACTTCTGTAGCGCTAAACGCTCTTCTAATTTTGCCGATGTTGGTTACATTTCTTGGTTCTTAGCTTAGCGGCGCGGTTGCCAAGCTGTTACGAAACTGAATTCCACGCCCTAAAGTGCTATGACGTCACGATATTCCATATCAGAGCTACGAGATGAAGACTAGTCTCTCATTCATGGCGCTAGTTGCTGTTTGCAATACTTGGCTGCAATATTTGGTGGATCAAACAGGTAAAGTACGAGTGAATCAGTAATCTGTCTTCTAATACGACTCTAAAACATCCATCTTCAGTGTCTTCTTCACAAGAGTACTCTTTATAGCTGAACCGCAACTTCAATTGCACTTCCGTCGAAAAACCTCTTCCGTTTTTGTCTCCTCAAAATATCTGTTCGATCTGGGAATAAATTCGACTTCAAAGCCAGAAAATTGAAGATTCCCATACACGTTCACCAGATTACACCCAAAGGAATTTGTTTGTTTTTTGAGTACATATTTATTGTCTGAAAAAAGTTAGACCATCGAAAATTTATTTGTGCATACATTGAATATTTCGTCTTAGCTGTAAGTACTTCTGTTTGTGCTTTTAAAAAGGAATTGGTTGAGTCTAACATAAATGGATCAATGCATTTGGTATATAATTGCCCTAAGGATTCTTAAGCTAAAATTGTTACACTAAGACAATGCCTTAATCGTTGATAACTACTGCTTCCTTCAAAAGACAATAAGACTGTATAAAAACAAGAGATCAATATGACTAAATCAAAGATGAAACAAAAAAAATAGAATCTAGGTAAATTTTTGCAGAGAGTCAAGAAAATCATTTGTTATTTTTGCTGTGGATCTAGGGCATTTCGATCATTAAGTATTATTAGAAGAAATCCTTGGGGTGAAGCGAAGTAACATGCATTATTAAAAGAAAGTCTTATCGTGAATTGATGTAACACGCGTTATCTAAAGAAATTCTTTGCATTGCGTGAATTGATGTAAGAACAAACCAATATCATCGCAGCGTTAAACAGCAAACTCTCGTGGGAAGATGATAAAGCACGTATTTCTCTTGTTTTTCTACTTTTCCCTCTGAACGAATTTCTGGTGTTCCCTTTACATTCTCAGGGTCTTATCAAGACGTTACAGCAAAAACCTTCTGTGTTTTACTTTTCAGTGTTGTTTCATTTAAGCTTCGTCGCGCAGGTTCAAGTTGAAGAGGGCCGTGGGAAAGTTTTCGCCCGCGGCCATCTTCAAAAAAGAAACGTGCAGTCTGCTTGAGGACAAATTTCACGGACAATTGCGCTTAAGTAGTTTCAGAAGCCTAATAGCGAGGAATCATTGAAAAGGACATTGTAGACAAAGCCAACATATTTAGACAATAACCTGAGAGCAAACAATGGGTTGGAACAAAACTTTTTCATCAATAAAACAAGCTACTATATCATGAAAACAAATGTCACCTCCTGCCTCCTTCCCAAATAACGTGCATCTGTATTCCTGCTGGTCTATTTGTACTGACAAATGTAATTGAGCAACAACTTGTATGTTGCGAAACTGTTCACTATAAGCCTGAGGGACGCTTACACGTTATGTGTTGCTAAGTAATGTTGATGGAATTACTGCTTCAAGAATGACCAGTTAAAGAAGCTCGGTCGTGGCATTTTGAATTATTTTGCATTGGCAACCTGCAAAACTAAGTTTTAATTGAAGCAAACATGAAAATAATAATTAAGTGAGATAGAAAAAGATCAAGGAGATATTAAGAAACCAAAAAGGAAAAAGGATGGAGAAGAATAACAT
>CM042756.1:14154096-14161596 GCA_022496165.2 Catalaphyllia jardinei
AAAATTCCCATAAGGTAAATTAAATGACTTGGACATTTGACTACTGACATGATTGTATGAATATTTGAATACTTCCATCCTCCCTCTAAAACTTACCCAATCTGTCACACACTGCAGGGGGGTACTGTTATATCCTGCATACATGGCTGGGTTGTTTAATATTCCCCGGGCAGCCATGACACCTGTAGGTAGTTTAATACGAAAACACAATCTTAAACAGCATAGTTACCTTTACTTTTAAAGACCTGTCTCAGAAAACAGACTTGGGCCTGCGATGCATGTATTACAAACCCCTTGACACCAAATTAACAACATCTGTAATACCAAATAACTGTACCATCTTACTTATTAACTCAATATTATTGCTATACCTCCAACTCAAATACAGACTGGAGGAGAACTCGTCACGTGTCGTGGGTCTAAACTCAAAAACTCCCCAGGGAAATGACAACATGAACTCGCATGTGATCAGGTTGTGCTTCTTGAAACTGCGGCAAATTTGTTAGCCAGTCGGTGTAAAGCAAACGATTTCTTCGCAGTTTTTTCTAGTTTTAAGTTGAGAGGTATAACAAAACACAGGAACAAAACCTCAACCTCAATGTTTCCCTCGGCTTCGTCTCGGGAAACATTGAGGGTCTTGGGGAAATAAAACTCACTGTTTCCCTTGGGCCCAGTCATTAAGTGCTTATTAATTAACTTCATATAGCATGGTACATGTAGGTCCAAAGTGCATGTTAGCTAGCTAGCTTAAAGTGCCACTAACCTCCCCCCCAAAAAAATTTTTTCACCAGTATAAACTGCCTTTTTCTCCTGATCACCAATGAAAAAATTAATTATAACTACACCTTCATTCCTCGTCCCTCGTGGCAACATCGGAACATTAACGAGTAGGGGGACAGCAGAACTTTAGACAGGGGTTAGTTTTGCGGCCTTTTGTTCGCCATTATTCTAAATAGATGTTTTCGGTTATCACATTTGGCTCTTGATCCAGAAGGACTTTCTCGTGGCACCCCATATCTGCTCATAATACAAGTTTTATCTTGGTGGCAACAAGGAGCAGAATTTTAGACAAGGGCTAGTTTTGCTTCTTATTGGCTATCTTTTATGCTATAATTTTTCTTTCTGTTCATGGTAGGCAGTCTCTTAGAACATGCTGTCTTCCAGGTTCAAGGCAAAATTTTAGACATGGGCTAGTTTCGCCCTGTTGTAGTTTTCCATGATCACTCCAAGAGCAAGTCCAGTCAGGGGCTGCTTGCTCTTAACTTTCGCCATTGCGCACTAATTCTTTTGGTAACTAGTACATTTTCTTTACCAGTTTTTGTTTTTCCCCCTTACATGATGGTGGCCAGCTCAGTTTGATTAATGGAGACAACAATCTTGGTGGGATTAATTTGCCACGATTGTGGCTTTTATTCTTCCAAGGTGGCAAATTAATCCCACCAAGATTGTTGTCTCCATTCATCAAACTGAGCTCGCCACCATCACGCCGTGAGCTGAGAATTATTGGTACAGCCATAAATTGCCTTATTCTCCTATCACCACTGTGAAAAAATTATCAATGTGACTATTTTCATTAATTTTGTATGAATTTTCAAAGTCTGTGAAATTGCCATTTTCCATGGTCACCACTGAGGAATACTGGAGAATGGGACGAGTTGGCTGCTGACGTCATTTTCGGTGATAACAATATTTTGTTTCTGAGAAGAATATGTGCTAACATGTGATAGTGTATGTCAAAATCGTTGCAGAATGCAAGGAGTATGTGTTTCTGGAGGCTGTAGGAATACAGGATGCATAGGATAGAATATTCCTGTTTATTCAATTACTCTATCTCGATGAAATGCGACCAGAAACAAGGAAAAGACCAAAGAAGTGATCTGTCGAATGTAAAGCCAGGGAGCCATCAAGGATTTCTCCCATCTTGGGTTCGCCACTACTGTAAAAACCTAGATATTTTAATGGCTTGTATATTCTCCATCTGTAGAGGAAAGCTTGACACTGTCAAGGTACCGCATAAGACACAAATTTGATATAAGCTGGAAGCCATCTCACTATTCTGAGTGCAAACGATTCTCCGAGTCCCAGATGAAACTACAGTCTAAGTATAGACAAGGACACTGCATGGTTAATAATATACATGAAAAAATTACTCGATTCTGATTGGCTGAAAGCAGTGCAGTTTAAGTGTAACACCAGCGCAAAAAGTGTAACACTGGTGCAAAAAGTGAAATACCAGTGCAAATTACACATCGTAATTCTGGATTATGATTGACTGAAAGACAGAAGGAAATTTTCTGAGACAATGATATCGCGTAAAATGATGACGAAAAGTTCATGCAGAAGCTTTGAATGACAAAAAAATAGCTTCAAGAAAGATCTTCCGGCACTTTCTCTGTTGGGAATTGTATTCTATTCAGCGAGGTGTAGGCTCAGGTCGGCTCAGACTCCAAATTTACGAACTATTTAATGAACCAACCACGTAATCCGGAAGATACAATAAACAGCAAACTGGGTCTGTATTCACTTTTTTGTCGAATGCAATCAGAGTGAAAATCAGTTAAAAGAAAACCTCAAAACGTCGAACAAAAGGAAAGCCAAAACGGAGAGATAATGTGTCCTAGCCTCGTGTTATTTTCTCTTGCACGTGTTTTTGCTCTTGCATGTGATATTTCCTCTTGCACATGTACATGAGGCCTAAAGCCCCTGAAAAAACTTTGAGGGGCAGCCAAATTGCAGTCTTCACAAAAAATATCGATTTCTCGCGCCTGCAAATGAAATTAGGATGTGTTCTCAAGGAACAAGAGAACGCAATAAGTAATCATACAGTTTTCCTCATTCAATCTGGAATTAATTTGCACTTGTGAGTTTTTCAAAAAGCTGAAATTGCACTCGCCGAAGCGGCTCGTGCAATTTCACCTTTCTAAAAACTCACGTGTGCCAATTAATTCCAAATTGAACTCAAAACCGTATGATTACCTATACATATTAAACGCAGCACGTTTTTGTATTCGAAATAGAGACTTTTCTAAAGGAATAGTAAACAAAACCTACGTCCTACAGTGAGGCGATTAAGATTGCATTTTGTGGAATTTAATAAAACACACACACTCCTGAGGTCGTAATCCAGCAGTGTTTCTCAATATCCATTCCAAATTCAGAATTGTTTTGATCTTTGAGCTTCATCTTTGAGGAACAAAATATATCTAAATTTCAAACTTAACCATGGATCAAGCATTAATAAATACACAAGGGAAGTAAAACAAACGATTAAGATTTGACTCTATCGCTACCAACAGAAATAACGTGCTGAAAAAAGGATGCACTTGTCAGTCGAAATGCAAACCAATAAATCAAGAACTCCCAAGTCAGTAAGTGTACCTAAAATTGACATTTCATTTACGGTCGATAATAACAGACTCTGAGCGAACCGTTACCTCACCTTTGAATAGTTTTGCCAACATCTCTGCTTGACTCTTATGCTTAAACTATTTTTAATCATCGATCTAGAGATGAAGGCAGGAGCAGTTTATGACTGCATTAGAATTTAAGTTGTATTTTTGGGGAAATTAAGGTTTGAATCTAAAAATGTTTCGACACTCTGAAATCTGCATGTTCCGTAAAGCCCTGTTAACAACTCATCGTGTGCATTGACATCTTTACAACCCTTTAAGAGCTCTAAGTTAGCTGTTTTCAGCCATTATTTGTACTTCATGTCTTTTGTAACTCAAATGGACCAGCAAACTGTCAGTCGTGAACCTGACCTAAACTACAACAGATAGTAATCTTGACTGGTGACCCGCACTTCGAAATGAAAAAATATATAATTATATTATACATCACAGCTGTTCAAATTGTAGCTTGACTCCGAATTGTAAGGCTAGATAATACAGTTCTTTTGCTTAAAACTCTTGTCCAGTTTTGATAAAACATGAATAACAAAGAACCAATTGAAAAATATTTTGACAGCCCTCAATTCTCATTCAAAAATTTCTCGAGTATTTCAACCTAGTTCCTGGAGTGACGTCACTAGTAGCCCAATCCAGATCCCACTATGTGCGGTCGTAAACATAGAAATTGCATGCTCAAATGCCTGTAGAAACGCCAGGATTTTATCAATCAATATAATTTTTCCGCTGAAGTCATCAAAGAAACTAGAAGATTTTATTAAAGGAATAAAAATTTGGGAGGCTAGTAACACCCACTGAAGAGTCATGTGCTACTTACATGTATGTTTACATTCATCAACTCTCGTGCAAATGCCTGTGCATCAGTATTTTTAAAAAGTGCAAAACATTACCATTGACTCCAGTTACTTGATAGACATTTCTGATATCGGATTCGCACTTGACATCTCCATTGGCCACGACAGGGATGGATAAACTATCTTTAACCTGCAATGAGAACACAAGGTAGTTTTTAACCCCATAACATCAAGAGAAGATTACAGATTTGGTATTACTTATTTATTTTTATTATTTATATTATTAAAGTTTTTACAACCACCTTGTTCAGCTTAATTATTACAACTGATATATTAAAGTACAGCTCTTGAAATGGCTTTTATTTGAATCGTCACATACCAGGGTTTCAACCACAGATTTAAAACTTAGAACCACCTTGTGACATTCAGCATAATAAAGAAAGCCGCATGAAAGCACTCCTTAGTAGCTTTCATTTGATTGGTCACACATTAAGGTTTCATCCACAGATTAAGAAGTTAGAACCACCTTAACAATAGCACAATGAAAGTACTGCTCAGTTCAGTGTACATATATTTCATCTGAATAGCCACACACAAGGGTTCCAACCAAAGACCTACAGGTTAGAATCATGTTGTGTCCCCAGCATGCATGAAAATTCTACTCTGCTCTGAGTGATTAAGATTTTGACAGTCAGCTAAAACTTTCCAAGCTAAATATACAAACTCGTATGACTGACAAAATTATTTCAATCATTTTTATTTGCTGAATGCAGCGAATTTAGTTTTAGTTTCCAATTTACTTTGCAGGCATGTTCATGATTTTCTAAGTCATATTTTGAGTAACTGTACAGTCATGTAATTAAATACATAAAAGCTCATCGATAAGCAATTTAAGATTTACAGTACTTGTTATGTTTGAAATCCTTTCAAGTTCCATTAGCCTAAAAGGCTCAATTTATGAATACAATTTTCAAAAAGTGGGTAAAATTATATTACGCCACTTGAAGTGTTAACCATTGATAAAACTCCATGCCCATTCACGGGAATTATGCATATGTATTTTCTATTCAATACCAGTCTAATAGTGTCCCAGTTGGCGGGTTCACCTCTCTGTTTGGTTGTTCTGCCATGAACAGTTATCCAGGCCACACCTGCTTTTTCAGCTTGTTGACAAAGCTGAACTGTTTTCCTGACAAAAACAAACAAAAATATGCCAACCCTGCTGTATGTATGTAGTTTTTGAAGACATTTTACTCTGCAGTAATTTGCTACACCCAGTAGTTGGCCCATCATGCCAGGTCTTATCTCAACTTTCAGTAGCACTAAGGGACTGGGAACATTTCAACTACATTAAATCCCTGTATGATATGCTAGTCACCCTTAGCATTAAATCTGCCAAGACCTATTTCTAAAAACCTTATTGGAAAGAGACAGTGAGAACACAAAACATAGTGTCCCTGGCCACTGGTGGAACCCAAACTGACTTATCCAGAGTTCAACACATTAACCACTAGACCACCACAACCCCACGACCCAACAGGCTTGAAACAAAATTTACTGTTATACATCCCAACTCAAATACGTTTTCTGATTGGAGGAAAACATGACACGTGTTGTGGTTCAAAACTCACTAACTCTCTAGGGCGAACAAAACTAACTAACTCCCCAGGGAAACAGTAACTTGAACTTTCGACTCGCACATGATCAGGCCCTGCTCCTTGAAACCACAGCAAATTTATGACCCAGCCAGAGTAAAGCAAACAATTTCTTTGCTGTTTTTCCTAGTTTTGAGTTGGGAGGTGTAACAAAATACTTAATGACTAGCCTTGTGGGAAACAGTGAGTTTGGTTTCCCCAAGACCCACAATGATTCCCGAGGCAAAGCTGAGGGAAACATTGGGGTCAAGGGGAAACAAAACGCGCTGTTTCCCATGGGGCCAGTCATTAAGTGCTTAATGTATGCTATTTGTAGCTAACCTGAGGTTTAAAGTGCTACTACTATGACAAACTCGCATCTTTCCTATCTAGCAAGTATTCTGTATGATAAGAAAAAAACACTGTTTACCTTTTTCAAATATCTCTTTTCATCCGACAAATATTCAAGATTTTAAATTATGCAAATTAGCCAAGTGATGATGTCATACACTCAACCAAATTTTGATCAGATATGATGCAAAAAGCTAACTCTGCCAATTTGAATCAGAAATGTTTGATTCTACAAAACATGCTCCTCAATACAAGCTTATCAGTTTTGTTATCATCGCAATCACCAACATGTGAAACCCATCTCTGTTGATGTAATTTGCATAAAAATCATCAGGTTGACTGGCAAAATTTCGTCAAATCTACCATTTTCGTCACTGCCTGCATTTCTGGACATAAGTGAGCTATCTTGGCCAGTTTGCATACATGTAGTTCTACAGGAAACACACCTACAGTTACAAAAATCCTGTTCCAATGGCAACTCAGTCTTTTCCAGTCCCCACCCTCTTGATTTCAATATGTTAGTGATTTTCAGCTCAAAAAGAATTAACCATTAAACTGGGAAGGTCTGGAACCCAGTATAATTTGACGATTTTGGCAATTTTTATGCAATGAAATTAAATCACCAGAGATGAGTCTAACATGTTGGCGAATTTGGCGACATCACCAGAGATGGGAGTAATGTGTTGGCGAATTTGCCGACTTTGGCAAGATATACTTGACATAACATTGGGTTGAATATGTGATGTCATCAGCCATCTCATTTGCATATTTTACACATTTTTTTTTTACTTAAATATCTCTGGAACTAACAGCATTTAATTCTTCCATGAAATTGTATGCAATACACCTAAAAAAATAAGGGATAGTTATTTCATCATAGTACCACTTTAAAGGTGACTAAAAATTTCTTCAGAAACTATTTACAATTAACTTTAATTACAGTTTGAATTTACCAATAGGAGTAAGAGGGTCAGAGAAACAAAGATTTTAACTGAATAAAAATATCTGTGTATCTACCCTTGTTGCCAGGGTCTCTTTTCTTGGAAAGAAGAGAGATCCTGAGAATGACATTTCAATGTACCTTGCATCATCATGTATTCTGATCTTGATTGACACAGGTAGTCCTGGAACTCGAGACACAGTTTGTCTCACAATATCCTTTATTAACGCTGGTGTTCTGATTAATTTGGCACCATAACCTTCTTGCATGGCCCACCTGGAATACATCAAAAATAGTCTAAGTACCTGTCTGTAGACTTTGTCTGATATCATATTCACATGCATGATGCTGCAAGTATTGAAAATTGTTTCATT
>CM042756.1:14166596-14199096 GCA_022496165.2 Catalaphyllia jardinei
TCACGATCATTTATCATATAGCCTCAGAGTAAGTTCGAATTATGGGCCATATTCCATTTCACCTTGCAAACACCAAAAACCGCGCTAGTATGGTCACTCATTTTATTTCAAAGCCTACCAACCAAGGATCAGTAGAAATATGTGGAAAGGCAGTCAACCAGGGTGGAGGTCTTGGTATGGAAATACCATGTGTTTACATTTGTGATAGAACTCGGAAATATGTGGATTTACATGTACTTGTGAACAATAATATTACTAGATGCTCGCAACAATCCAGCAATATGAGCAGAGGATGATCCTGGTACAGATCGCAGCAAGCAAACAATGTCAAAGAGGAAGAAGGTTAAGAGCAAAACCAAGGAAGTGAAAAATGTGTAACAGGAGACAGAAAACTTTATTAAAGGACTATAAATTATATACAGAGTACAAGAGTCAAACACCAGAAGAAAGATAGACTGTTCAAAATCAAATATGTCATGCTACTTTGTTACTGTTTTTCTTTTAGTAATTAAATTTTATTAACCCTTCTCAAACTCATTAATAATTCATCAACTGAAGTTAGAACAAAGGAAATTACAACTGTCAAAAATACTATTCAACCCCGCACAAGTTGCTCTAACCAAAATTATACAGTACCAAGAAAGGAAGCTAAAATCTATCAAAAAATGTTTTTTTCCAGCTCTGAAGGACATTAATTAACTTCTCCTGGTTGCTGCCTGACTTCAGCTTCTTCACTGGACATAGTACAGATTAGATTTGCCTCTCGAAGCGTTTACAATGTTTTGTTGGGGAACGACCTTTCTAATCTTTAAGCCATTTCAGTTCTTTCATAAAAGTACAATGCTGGCACTTTTTGACTTCAAAAGTAAGATGTAACAGATTTTTAGGACATCTTGTTGGGTCCTTCTTCATATTTTGTTTTGTGGTACTAAGTAATATTCCAACTGGTATTTTGGATTGCATCGTGACTGGCTCTGTGCGAAATATTGTTGATGGCATGCACACAGTAAGAAAACAGGCAGATATGCCATGATCTTTAAAGTGGTACTGCGACCAAAAATCAATTCTACTTTTTCTTTGTATTTCAAAACTATGTAATTAAACCACTATGTGACCGAAGTTTTAAAGAAGCAGTGTCACAAGGATTTTGCTGTTTTAGGTCAATTCTGTGCTAAAATCAGTACTTTGAGGCTTTAATCATAAACAAAATGCTTCTGTAAAACTAGGATAAAGATATCAAATGAATTTCATCAGAGAGGGCTAACCATAACAAATTTCTTGAGGATGTTTGGAACAAGTAGCATCAAAACTTGACAAAATTGGCCAATTTTTTCAAATTTCAATCCATTTCCATCCATGCCACCCATAGAGACAGGCGACAAGAAACAGTTTCAGCACCTTCAAATAGTCTTCAATAAAAAAACTAGATAATTAGTTTTGGAATTCAATTGATGTAAAGACACCTTCTAGCTTTTTTTTAAGTTGCCAAACAGCGTGACAATGCCCCTTAAAAGCCTTCATTTCAAAAAGACGCCTGTTTATTTTGACTGAAATTTTCCTAATTAATGGTCCGCGATTACTAACTTTAAAATCTTGAGAGAGCTGGATCGAGGATAAGATGACGTCAAAGACTCACTAGTTTAAAACGTAGTGCATGTGCACAGGCTTAAATTAATATGCAGAACGGGAGTCTCAAACTTTTAGTTTTTTAACTCGTGTTTTGCATGTACAATAAGCTGCATTTACACACTTCAATTTTATGCTAGCAACTCTTTGACGTCATCTTATACTTGATCCAACCCTCTGAAGTCCAATCGGTCAGTTTTGAATGTGAACAATGGCAGACCATGACATCCTAAACTTGCACTTGAAGAAAAGAGGCTCTGGATAAAATTCAAAGCTTAAGATTTTGCCAGTGAGGTGTTAAACAAACACGCTTTTAAAATCTGAAGGAAAAAGAGAAGCGAGTTTTTTGATCATAGTACATACCTGCCAACTCTCCCAGTTTTCCCTGGAGTCTCCAATTTTTTATGTAATCTCCCGGTCTCCCGGTTAGAGTACCAAATCTCCCAGGAAGTCCCTTCCATGGTTATTTTCAATTTTTTTTCATTAATTTCATTATTTTTGAGATTTAGAAAACGAAAATAAAACAAGAAGGGAATTTATTTGAGCTGTTCTCGATCGGAAAAGGTAAAAGAGCAATGAAATCGAGATATATCACTGACGAGTATCGTAATTGGTCAGAGATCAAACAATCAACTTGCACAATACATGGTAGAAAATTTGGCGCGGTTTTCACACGCTGTTTACAAATGGTCAGCATGGCTTTTGGTTCACTGCCAAAAGAATTCTTAGGCGCCCTTCCCTCGGGTTTTGAGAGAGTGAAGAGACCTGCTGGCAGAAAGTGGAGATTACTTCTCTATTTGACGTCCAGCCATCTGTAAACACAAGAGGTAAGCTACTTTTGTGGGTGTTTATTAATACTCAAGCGCCTTGAAATGTAGGCAGGTTAGAGCTGCAAGTCACGTCAAATAAACCAAATAGTTTTCATATAAAACTTAATTTCTGAAAAATCAATGAATTGAAAACTTTAGGCACTTGGCAAAGGATTTTCTAGGGCCTAACGTTTCCAATTCTTGAATTCTTCCAAAATGCAGTTTATGAAAATAATTTTAAATCAGATATAAACACTGTCATTGTTAGACATAAATGATGTAACAGAGAATTAACTCTGAAGTGTAAATTTTAATGCTAACTTAACCCATGAATAACCCACTGGGCGTTAGCCCTAGTAAAGGGAATCAGGGAACCACACGAGGTAAAGAAAAAATCTTTTTACCTCGGGGGGAACTGAACCCACGACCTCCGGATTAGATCTACTGTTACTCTGCCAACTAAGCTACGAGGTCGGACAGAGAAAGTCAGGGTCAATTTAGATGGTGAATCGCGGCGAAGAGAAAGTAAATTTACACTTCAGAGTTAATTCTCTGTTACCTCATTTGTGTTCATAGTGCTATGCAGCACAACATTCATGTGTACCCTTACTTTCTCTTCGCCGCGATTCACCATCTAAATCGACCCCGACTTTCTCTGTCCGACCTCGTAGCTCAGTTGGCAGAGTAATGGTAGATCTTAGATATTGAAGCGACAATCTAGGAATTATTGCCTTCAGACAAAATATTGGCCAGTCAGACCTAAGAGATATCCACCGCGGAGAAGTCGTGAAGAGCTTTGAAGTCTCTTTAATATAAGATCAATGATTTCTTTAAAAAATCAGCGATTCGATGAAAAAAGCACGACGAAATCAATATTCGCACGTACCCATAGAGGGGCTCAAGGATGTTTGCTTGCTAAGAGACAAATCTCACGACGCTGGATCCTAAGGAGTCCTCTCATAAGTGGGCCAGAACTAGAGGGCTCAACTGAGCAACTTGTCATAAGATTATGCTGGGAACAATAGCAATACGGTAGGTAAATGCTGTTCTAACCAAGAGACGTCGAGAACATTCGGAAGGTCTTTTGGGTGATTTTCGGGGAGTATTCCTGGACTTTGTCATAAGTGACATTCTCACAATGCAAAGATTTCTAGACGTCTCCAGATTTTTGTACTCTGGGAGTTGGCAGGTATGATAGTACCACTTTAAGCTCTTGAATATGGGAATCAATTAGTATTGAATTAGAGAGCTTAACTTGCACTACCTTGACCTTTCTAGCTTATATTTGTATCCTAACTGACTAGCTTTCTCCTTGACCTGGTAAGAATCTCTTGTGTAACTGGCTTAATTATAACCTTTGATATTATTATCACTACTATTATTCATTATTTATTTTTATTTGCTCATTAATGTATTTATTTAATTGTGTGTGTGTATGAGTGTGTGTGTTAGAGAGCTTATACAGTGTCAGTTTAGGTAGCCCGCCTAGAATAGCTTTGCTAACTGCAGGCTACAAAGGCCTTTTTTTCTGTAATGTCAAAATAAAGTCAATCTTGTTGTTGTAATACATGTATTTATTATCCAACTGCACTTCGTAGACTAACACCTAAAAAAAGTACAAATATCATGCGGTATTTCTACTCTAGAGGACCGGTTAGACGAGTTTGTTGCTGTTGACCAATCACTTAGCTGGATTTCCCGCGCCAATTCCATCGTGCTTCGCATAATTCTCTCACGCATTCCCCGTAAATAATTTATCTGCGAAATTCGCCCATACGGATATAACAATTTGACGCGTGGGATAATAAATCTCTCATTAGACGTTTTGTTGTGTAGTATCGCTGAGAATTTTTACTCGTTGTTTGTATTTTGGCTCGCCCTGCGGCCTCACCAAAATACGACACAACTTGTAAAAATACACAGCGATACTACACAGCAAAACGTCCAACAGGCCTCTTGTACCAAGAGGTCACGTGACCAATGCCTTCCTTAAACAGTGAGTTGTAATATCACTGATGCCAAAAATTGACAGAACACATAAAAATTATCTTACACCCAAAATTTGAGAGGAAACGCACTTAAGGGACATATTTTATGGTACTTTGATTTTTCAACAAATTAGTATCATATGATTTGTATTGGCCGCCATGACTCTTGCCCTCCAACATGGCGGCCAAAACTACTTTTTGTTTATATCTTGTTAAATGTTTGATAGTTACGTTCAGATGTGCTATAAACGTTACCACATCATCTTTTCAACATTTTCCTTAAAGTTTCAGTGCAAAATTTGTGTCATAATTTTAAAAATCAATCACAATCACAATCACATGACCTCTTAGTGTAAGTGGACTATAAGATATATGTACCACAGCTGAACCAGGGTGCATTCCGCATAGACCTCGCGCCGAAGTTACGCCAAGGGCTTTGAAAATGTACGCCGAGTAGGGTGCCACTGTACGCCGTACTTTGCCGCCGCGCCGTCACAAAAGAGGAGAAATCCTGGAGACTAGTTTGTTGAAGCGATGTCCATGCTCGCTATCAGAAGAAAAAGCATTTACTTTTCATCTTTACGTGTTCAGTGGTCGTGCTTTATTTTATCTAACCATCTCTAGAAATCGAGAACATAAGGGCCGGCTAATATTGATTCAGGTTTTCGCTTATCGTTGACAAGGAACTGTGAAATTTCCGTTTTTAGTAAGGGTACGCCAAGTACGCTTCACTTGTACGCCAACATCTTGCCGATCGCACGCCGGTACGCCGCAAAATTTCAAAACGCACGCCGAAGATTTTCGGCGTACCCTAAACTAAATGCACCCTGGCAGCTGAAATCATGCACAAGGTCTTACCGGGTAGTATCAATCAATAACTGATTTCGATTTCTCACGAACTGAAGATTAGCTACTTACTTTGAATACCTGACCATTGGCGCACATATCCGCACGATCTCTCGTTCCTCGAAGAGTTCCAAAGGCTTCTTAAAGTTGAAAACACTGTCTTCTTCACTTTCTTCATCTTCGTCCGCCATGATTGATATTACCCAGCTTGCACTTCGTGCATCGTAGATGCGCAGTGCACAACGTAGTTTGAGCGTCATGCGCACTTCCTTGGATCAGCTCAGGAATCCATCTTTGAAGTGTTTTGTCTTTAGCGGGAACAAAAGCAGATAAAAGCCCTATAGGAAAAGATGGGTGATCTTCCGGCAGGATACTATAGGACAGAGCTAAACAGAACCGTCTGGGAAGTGCCTGAGAAGTATAGAGATCTCAGTCCGATTGGGACTGGTGCATATGGGCAAGTGTGGTAAGCTGACAGACTTGTTTGCAGCAGTGTTCGTGATCGATCTTTTAGACGTTTTCCCCAAAATTTATCGTGCGATGCATAGCTTGTTTTCTTTATTACTTTTCTTGTGTTCCGGATTTCCGCTGAAGCAGGTTTTTCTTCGCTTTGTTTCGTTGCAAGCACAGGGGAATCGAAAATCACTTTTATTTTGAAGTAAACCACTTTCATTTTGAAGCCCCTACATGTTCCTTGCCAACTAAGTAGGGTTTCACTATTCATAAAGTTTACCTTCTACATCTATCGTTAAGTAGACATATTGCTTAAAATCTGACACATCGAGTTGGACTTGTCTCTAGCAAGTAACAGCTACAGCAACAGCAACAACAAAATACCGGTAGCTTTAATTTGTGCCCAGAATTACAATAAAAAATAAATACATGACAGTAAGAAAGAGCACAGACACTTAGAAATAGCTAAAGCTAATCGAGCTAAGTGGCTGGGCCAAGTGGAAATAAATTGCAATAAAGTTACTGGACATGGGGACACCATTTCCATTTGCACATTGACTAAATTTAAGCTCAATAAAACATGAAAGTACTTATTGGGGTAATTGTTCTGAGTGGAGTTCAAGTCGCTCTGTTTTTGTACTAAAGTCTCGTTAAACCACAAACATGATTACACACAGATTAGCCTGTGTTTTCACGAGAGATGCTCACCTTAGTTTTGTTTTAAATAAACTGAAGTGAAATTTTTAATTGTGTAAACACAGTAGCAAACCTCACTAAATGGTGCAAAATCCAAAGTAAGTCAAACTGGGTTTGTCAACACCTTATCAGGTATAGTTAAGCTCATTAACTGACGGCAACCGAGGAAAAGCAGTTATTGTCGCAACATCTTGGCAAGTGTTCACACAGTCAGCGCAGAAAGAAGAGAAAAGCAGACAAAGGTTCTACCTAGTATAAGTAGGGGGAATAGTTATAATATTCTGACTAATAAAAAGTATGTATGTTATGAAATGTTACAAAATTTTGGAAAACTCACTCATTCACTTTCAAAATTTTTGCAAACCGTGAATAAAAATCTCTATGTCGCACTTTCTGTGAAGAAGTAATCTTACTACATGTAAATATATCTTTGATCAAGGCTTATCACCATTACTAAATCACTGAATGACTATGCATTATCTTCTCAAAGGTATTAATAACACATCAAGTTTAAAGGGAGAAAAATCATGACCGTGACATTGTTTGTATATCTGATCTTAATTAGCATCAGATTTTTCTGATTTTATTACTTTGTTTTCCTCTTAGTTTTAGTTTTAACTGAGAAGATAATTATATCAAACACTCAATTAAGACAGCATTTTTGAAAAAAACAACATATTTCCAAACACCTCGTTATTCATCAAAAATACTCTCCTGGGCTTCATATTTTCTACTCTCTCCTTGATGTTTGAAAAAGTGGTCAGACATGGTCTTGTCACCATTACCTACAATACCTTTTGGCATTGTCGCATGTACAGTTACACTTTTGCAGGAAAACCTTTCTCAAAACAGCTTTTTATGCAAATACTGAACCTAAATCCACAAATTTAAAATTGCTGGCAGAATATTCTTAACATTGTCTGGATTAGTTGCCCAAGTAATTAGAGAAGTTTATGAAAATCTTAGTTGACTTCAAGTACATGTAAGTTACTAAAACACGATTCATTATTAATCAACAGTTCTGCAACAAATACCACCACAAGAGAACAAGTTGCCATAAAGAAATTGTCAAGACCTTTCCAGACGACAATGCATGCTAAGAGATCCTTTAGAGAATTGAAGCTTTTACGTCATATGAACCACGAGAATGTAAGCTCATGTAAACATGTCAGCTCATCAATGTGAGCTACATGTAGGTTGAATGTAGCCCTGAGAATAATTTTTCTCTAGAATAGTATTATATATCTTGTGGTTCAATATTATTACCCTTGGTACAAATTGATATTTTTCTTAGTTTATTTCAATCATTGTCAGTAAGATATTACCATTGACAAGAACAAGGGAAAATGCCAAATGGTACCAAAGGTAACATAGACCGGGTACATGTACAACACCTACATGTGAGAACTTGATATGCTTGGGTAAATTTGTGGATTTAATTATGAAATCATGTGTAATACATGGATCTGCAGTTGAGTGCCAATCGATATCCTCAATCGACCCCTTATTGACATCTCAGTTGATACTCAACTGGCATCCCAATTGATACTCAATCAACAGTCCATCGTCATTTCGATTGACATCTCAATTGCCACTTGATCAATAATCAGTTGACAGCCAGCTGAGTGTAGACTGACTGCGCAACGTTTGAAAAAAGAAGTTGACTCTTGACTGAGGTGTTGATCAAGTGTTGATTGAGTACCCAGCGATTGTCAACTGTGATGTCAATGAAGTTTCAATTGAGTGTCAATCAAGAGATTGACTATTGATCAAGGGTATCAATCCTGGTGTCAATCAACACTTGACAGTAGATGTCATTTGTACCCATGATGTAATAAATTTAATGATAGACTTCTTATAGACACTGCTCACACAATTCAAAGCGACTTGAATTATGAAATATCACGACTATACATCATATTCTAGCTGCTTTGACTGTCTGTCAAGACGAAAAGAGTCATTAGATAGTATATCATGTTAAATCAAGTCTTCTATGGTTTTGTCTTGTTATATGTTAATTCGACATTTATCCTTTCCTTTTTTTAAAACAGCCTTGGAAGTCTGATTTGTACTGTAGTAAGAGGGGTAGTCAAGGGAAGGGTGTCAACCCTTCATTCCAGCACTTTTCATTTCCTTATTGGCCACCCCACCTTTCTATAAAGTAAATGACCAGAATGGATCATGCTTCTCAGCACTTGACTCTAGTTTCCATAGAATGAATCAGCTACAGGACTTTTGTTATTCCCCCCCCCCCCCCCGACAAATTGGATGCTATGTAGACCTTCAAAGGTTTCTTCCGAGCAATCTTTCAGGTTCCTATTTCCTAGAACTGTAGAATACTGATCAAGACATGTCATTTTCACTTTTTAGGTTATTGGTTTACTCGATGTCTTTACTCCTGATACATCATTTGAAACATTTCAAGATGTGTAAGTAGCTGCACTGCACTGTATTTTACTTACAATTAATTTGTTATGGATAAGATCAACTTTAGATTATGCCTACCCATTATTCTACCACACCCTTCCCAAATATCTTCAGCTAGACCTCGAAAGAGTGCAAAAAAGGGCCTTGTCACATATTTTTCCCCAGGTTTCTTATTGTGAAGCTCTCAAGCTTGCCGAGTTTGAGTCCATTAGGGACCATCACAACCATCTTACCAAAAACTTGTTCCAGTCAGTTGCGAATGATCCGTCAAATATATTACATGATTTGCTACTGACATGCTGTAATGTTGGATATACTGTGACTTAAGAAGACTCCTTTGTAAACAGGTGTGTCTCAGAGGAAGTGCGTAGTTAAGACCCGTTTACACGTCAGGTGACTTTTGTCGCGGCAACTCGATGCAATTTTTGTTGCACATGTTTGAAACTTGTTGCAACTTTAGCGCGACAAAAATTGCATCGAGTTGCCGCAGCAAAAATCGCCTGTGTAAACGGGCCTTTAAACATGCTTTTGTCCTGTAAGTTTGTGTGGTTATAAATTGTTTCATTAGATTTCATAGAGATTTTTACCATTATTTTTATAAGTCTTGTAAAGTCACACAATTCAGTTAGGTCTGCAAAGTGTCTAGTATTAATAAAATACAGTCTGCAGTCTACAGTACCCGACTTGTTTTATTTAAAGCACTGGCTAACACTATTATCCACTAGACAAATCACAGTCCTTTGGATATGGTTTTGGTGGAACATATCCAATTTGGATTGAACCATTATATAGTGTTATATACATGTATATCCAGTCTTTCAAACCAGAGAGACCAAGACAATCCTATTTCACATTTGAATAAAGTGGCAGACCTTACAACCCTCATGACTGATCGTGATACTCACAATTTCAGGATTCATCTCAAGGTCTCACGATATAACCTTGAAATCCCCCGGTTTTCGGTGATGAATTACAACCTTAAAATCAATTTTATTTAAAATAATAGTTGTGAATACAAATCAACTTGATTAAGAAGGTTTGAATATTGTCATGTTTGCATTTCTTCTCACTGGGGAATCTGGACCAAGCTATTTTTAAACTTCATTCTGATGTCCATAGTCTCTTGGGAAAGGCTTTGTTTCATATGTTCAAGATGATGGAACGAGTCTGCTGTTAGTGACTCAAGTCCTAAGGTGCTAATTAATGCTAAAAGGGTACTAATTATGGCAGTTTGGGCATTGATAGGTATTGATACCATTGAAATTCCTTTGTACTGTAAATCTCACAATTTGGGACCCAAATCTCACTACTTTGTGGAGTAAATTTTTGAGACCTCAAGATTTGGGGTTTTAGACGTAGGAATGTCTGAACTGGACATACATGTACATGTGGCTCTTCAAAGAAATGTTATAACTGTCAGTAATTTTAACACAAATAAACTACATATTGCAAGGTGTGTTCTGTTAGTGCATGGATATCATTACATCAGGAGGGCAACTGATTTTCACAGGCGGGTAAAAGTAATTGAACTGAAATGCTTTCAAAAAAACTTTACCCAACCTTTAACCCTTTGACCCCAAATTTTCACCAACAATGCCATATTTAACTGTGAAATCAGATTTTTGGCTGCCAAGACACTTAGTGGGCCTTAGTTTTGCGGAGAAAGCCATTCTTATACCAAAAGGATAAACTTGCATGCTTGAATTAATTATTTGCACTAAAGCAAAAGCATGAGCTTTTCTCTTCAAGTTTTGCAGTCATTTTATTGGCTGTGGCTTTGCCAATCATGCTAAAAGCTGATTTCAACTTCGAACTAATACTGTACATTACCATTTTTATTTTCTTAAGTCCAGACAGCTGCTTGAAATACGCAATCTGTATTCAAAACTCACTTGAAAGTGTACCGATCGTCTTGTTTTCACAACAGTTGATGGAAGGAAAAAATATTGACCAGAAAGGTTTGAGGGCTCCATTCACCTTGATCTTCCATTCTGAGGCCACCTGAACATCGATTTATGTTTTTTCTTTCCATTTTAAGTGCCAAAGAAGTAATTTCTCCGTTTTAGAAATAAAAACAAGACCCCGGAATAATATTTGTAGAGTTGGCCCACAACATGCCATGATTACCTGCGCTTTTTGAACGCATGATTTTAAGACGAAAAATTATCTCTCTGGGACCCCTAAAGTCCTGTTAAAATATGCTCAGAAAAGGCCATTCTCATTGGTTTATTTGTCCTTGACAACAATAGAACAATAGAGGAAGGGTAGGAAAGGCAATTGTCCTCACATGCTTTTTTACGGCCGGTTACTGCCGGCACAGGAAATTGGGGGTGGCTTTTCGCTTGGCCGGTTATGGCCAGCACAGGAGTCAGTGGGTTTAACACAAAATGTTGAGCTTGGAAATAGTGTGTTGACTTATTGCTATTTTTCCCTGTGAACAACAGCTACATGGTGACTGCTCTCATGGGAGCTGATCTAAACAGCATTCTCAAGTTCCAGAAGCTCACAGATGAACATGTTCAGTTTCTGGTATATCAGATACTAAGGGGGCTTAAGGTAGGCATGGATTATGCTTAAAATGTTGATTATACATGTAGCAATCAAAGCTCCAACAGCCCAAAGGGCTGCCAATCAGAACACCATACTTGTAGCAAAACCCATGGATTGCAAGCTTTTCCCACAGTCATCATGGCTAGTGATATTACTGGTTGACACAAACACACAGCAGCAGCAACATTGCGCAACATGGTGGCCATACTTTAGCTGATAGGCTGACCGAGCCATGCTGCCATGGTTTACAGTCAATTGACACTTGTCAAATCAAGGTATCTGCCGACCAGTATCACCTAACCATATTGTGGGCCCAGGCTTAAAGCTCATCAAAGTTGTGTGTTTTAACTTTTTTGACCACTGCCAAGCACTGGTTTTTGATTGGATGGCAGGCTCAAGCCAAGTTAGCTTAATGGCTATGCTCTGCTAGGTTATGATATGCAGCTATGCTGTGCTACGCTATGCAGCTATGCTGTGCTATGCTACAGTATGCTACATGTATACTGTGCTACGCTATGCTGTGCTATGCTACAGTATGCTACATGTGTACTGTGCTACGCTATGGTGTGCCATGCTATGCAGCTATGCTATGCTATGCTATGCTAAGCAGTTCTGTTTTGCTTTGCTATGGTATTCTCTGCTATGCTAAACTGTATATGACTATGCTATGTTACACAGCTATGCTGTGCTATGCCATGCTATGCAGCTATGCTACAGTATGTTATGCTATGCTATGCTATGCGGTTCTGCTGTGCTATGCTATGGTATGCTACTGTATGCTATGCTATACAGCTACAGTATGCTATGTTACACAGCTATGCTGTGCTATGCTGAGCGGTTCTGCTATGCTATGCTATGCTATGCTATACAGCTATGCTATGTTACACAGCTATGCTGTGCTATGCTAAGCGGTTCTGCTATGCTATAGTATGCTATGCTATGCTATATGGCTATGCTATGTTACACAGCTATGCTGTGCTATGCTAAGCGGTTCTGCTGTGCTATGCTATGGTATGCTACTGTATGCTATGCTATACGGCTACGCTATGTTACACTGCTATGCTGTGCTATGCTAAGCGGTACACAAGTGGCAGTCAGAGTTTCTGCTGTCACATTCTGTACTAAAAAAAACTTACCTTGAACTGATTCATATGTATTGTAGGGTCATGGGCTGCAGTGAAAAGCACTCTTGACTATATTCACATAGCCAGACTGTTTGAAATTTTTCTTGAGGTTGTTATAAGAGTTGTTTGCCATAGGACAAGGTCACAAAGAAAGTGAAACTTGCCTTGTCCAATTCTGCAGCAGTTTTAGATTCTAGAAAATTTATCAGAAGTCTGTTTCTTTGCAGTACGTCCATTCAGCTGGAGTTATTCACAGGGTATGTGGTACAGAGGATCAGATTTTGTGGTAGCCTATTGTAAAATTCAATTAACAATGGCAAACAGTTCAACAATATATAAAAGTACAGTCATGGCCACATAGCTCAAATGATTGATTTTGCTATCAATAGTCCAGTAAATGTTGAAATACTAGACAGTAAGATTGGAACAATGTTTCCAGTTGCTTAACCAAAACATAAAATAGTTGATTTACTATCTGTTTACATGTTAAATACTGTACCTTAACTGATGCATTTTTTAATTGTATTTCAGGATTTAAAACCCAGTAATATTGCTGTCAATGAAGATTGTGAACTGAAGGTAAAAGATTGGCCTATTCTGACACACTTTTTATTTCACTTGATATACATCACTTCAGAACACCTCACCATTGCCATTATCCATGTTTTCTTTGGCAAGGCAGTTTACTCTGACTAATTTACCATGCTTCTCCCCACCAAGCAGAGTGAAATGAAATTCAAAAACTCTTCTTGCCCTTCAGGCAAGCTGTAATTTCATTGTACTAGCCCAAATCTAGAGGAGTAAGCCCAAAATAATATTTATTATTCTATTTAATACAGATAATTAAATCAATTTAATCAATAAGCAAAAATAAAGTTAATTAATAAGGCTGAGGCTAAATGAACTAATTCTCTTTGATTTCCCTTTTGAATTGAACATTATACATGTACAATATAAGCAGTGATCCATCTACCTGCGAATCCTGCACTCAGACTTACAAATTTCAGAGAAGGTACACAAATCGAGTCTGGCATGCATCCTTTTGAACACAAAAAAGTTACAATTATGATCTTGACAGGGCATCTGACAGAATGTGGCGATAGGGAACCACATATTTTGGGGTACTTCTGCAGGTACCAGAAAGCTTTGTGTTTCTGGTCACTTGGGATTAGTCTTTATTTGGTATTTGGAGTTCTTTTGTTTCCTGTCTTTTATTTCTTTTGTTTTACGTAAGCTTATGTAATCTGTGCTCCGGTAGTCACAGAAGGAACCACATGTTGCTAACATCTGCATCCCCGTAATCAGAGCATTTTTCCTTTGTAGTTTGTAAATGATAATAAATTCATTTTATGCCTCAGTGTTTTTAATTTGTCACATGTTTCAATCGTGTACAGCTAACTAAAAAATAATAATCAAATGAAATCTTCACTACAGTCCCAGCACCCTTACATACATATATGCCTTGAGACAATTCAGAAAAATGGCATTTAAATTGACTTTGTTAGCAAACTACGTGGATAACAATGAAGATATACAATGACCTTGTTACAGCAAGTTTTTGTGTCACGCTGCTGCCAGGCTGTTGGGACATGCGGTCTGGAAAAAAATTTATTTGGTTACTTATTAATAAAGTTTTACATTTTACTCAATCTTAGGAAAACATTTAAATTGTTTCACTTTCTCTCGTGGATTGGCTGCAAAACAAAATGTCAGAGGTTTGTCATAAGAAGAAAACAACAACGCTAGCCTAACTGACTGTTTCCTTAGTCCCAGGCTATCAGAGAGCCTTTTTGTTGCACCCTGCAAAGGGATATCAATGGGTAAAACATGTACTGCTGCTGTAATGGGACAAGGATGAACTACCACCCTTTTTAGCCTCAGAGCAGTGATCACCATCTAAGCCATTCATTCCACATTGCTCTTTCTCAAAAGCCATAACAAATTTGCACAATTTTTTCTAGATCCTTGATTTTGGCCTTGCGAGGATGGCTGAGGAAGAAATGACCGGCTATGTTGCAACACGGTGGTACAGAGCACCAGAAATCATGCTCAACTGGATGCACTACAACCAAACAGGTTACTGTGCACTGTTATATTGATGTAATGGGTTAATCTCTTGGGACCTCCAGATTGTTTGAAATTCATCAAATGAAAGGTACTTGGAGGAGCTTCAGGTCAATTAAGAACAATCTGAGATCTGTCCCATACACTTAATAGATGCATGCTTAGAATGCCAACCCACTGGATATTGGAATTCTAAAGAAAATAAATTTGAAATTGAAAAATGATAAGTCATAAATATAGATGGAGAAATGTAAAAAAGAGTTCTTCTTTTTAAAAAATCACAATGTGTGATTTTTGTGCTAACTTTTGTTATTATCCTAATCATACCTTTTTGGTACACTTTGGTGATATACCAGGCAAATTTGGTTGAGCCATGGCAGACTCAACTTTTAAAATACCCATGAGGAGACCAAGCGGGCTTGATATGCCACCAAAGCATACCAAAAAGGTACAAGTAAGTATTTACCATACCAAAATGTGGCCAAGTGAGCAATATCATCAGGGCTGTAGCTAAGAAAATAGTCTGCTGGCTAAGATTTTCATTGAGCTAGTCATCATTTTTCACAAAAGTTCATTCCCAAACTTTTGCAACCCCTTGAATGCGGGCAATGAAGCTTTATGTTTACAGAGTGGAGGACACAGTACACTGAAAGAGAACACGCTAAACATGTGCTCAAAACAAGGTTTTAGTCCAATGACTTTACACGTTACAGTGGAACCAATAGTCAATGTAGTCTGGAATTTAATCAAACTTTTTCATTTATATGTAGACAGTTCAATATGATTCAGATATCCAATGATTGTACATGTCTAATCTAAAAACATTCATTTTCCTTTACCGAGTGACCTACATGTACCTGCCAAAATCGAGCCAATGGTCACCTTTTTCTCAGCCAGCAAATTTTGCTGGCAGCCGGTGCTTAGCGACAACCCTGTATCGTAGCCATATCAGTTTTGCATGTAACTTAGTGACCTGATATCAGAATATCAGGACGTTAGACACAGCTTCTGATTGGCTAATTTCAACTGTCAGTAACTTCGCTATGAAAACTGATATTTATCATAATTCACATTGTATATCCACTGGAAAGTTATTATCTGGTCCTCTTCTGGAGTATTGGTCAATCAAAATGCACATATTTGTTTCTGTTCTAGTGGATATTTGGTCTGTTGGATGTATCATGGCTGAGCTTTTGACATCCAAGACGCTGTTTCCTGGAAATGATCATATCCTTCACATAAATCATTTTAAACAGTGATAGTGTTAGTAATTAACTAGTGAATTTGTTCAACATAGTACAGGGTATAGGGTTCGTGGTTGTATTAACATTTTCAGCCGGAGGGCATCTGGTTTTCACAGCTGGGTGAAATATTTTGAACTGAACATTTTTCTACTAAAAACGTTCTAGAGATGGTCAAACCAGGCAGGCAAAATACAGCCCTTAAACCCATGATATGTTATTAATAGTACAATTTAGATCTACAGATATACCTCCAAATGCGATTTAGCACTTGCAGTGGAACCCCTCCGTAGCAACATAGACTGAAATAATTCAAGCACATCTGGGTTTTTTTTTCTGTAGTTTACTCTTGACTAAATATGGATAATGGTCAGAGGGAGGTTGCTGTAATTATAAAGTGTTAGGGATGTTCATTGGTACTTTAAAGTGGAATAAAGTAATCAGAAATCTTGTTTTTATTGGTGTAGTGGAAGGGGCAAAGCATTACTCATGTTCATATTTACCTTATATTTACCTCTAAGAGGAAACTTCATATTATTGACTCTTATGGATGAGTGGAATATCCAAGAGCCACCGCTTAAAAGCACTTAATTATTAGATGTATGTTCACTTGATGATATTGCTGAAGTTTCTGTCTGTTTGCAGCTCGTTTTTTTAGGAAGTCATTGTGTTGAACAACTGCAAACATTTTGAAACAGAACTCCTGAAGAACAGGGCGGAAAATAAATTGAAATCCACTTGCCCAGTGGGCCAGTAAATTTCAGTCTCCGCTTGCCCCCAGTAAAATGCTACTTGCTGACGTAGAGGCCAGTATAGAAATCAGAGGACAAATGCAAACAAAGTATGCTTGGATTCCCCGGGGGTGGGGGCTACTTCCTTATATGGGCTATATAGGTATTTGCAGCCCCAAAGGGTATAGTTTATCAGCTGTTTTGGTTATAAATAGGGTATGGTGTTTGCACTCTGACTAGCCTTGCTACGGAAGCCACTTTTTCATCATTATTGAAAAGAAAATCAACAAAAGCCCTTCACAAATTATATTTACGGTAATACATTGGTGTGAACTTGGGAACTTATTATAAAGCAGGTCCGAAACAGAGTTTTGATGTAAAGGGTCAGGTCATAAAATTTTATTGATTTATTGTGTGAGGTAACTCTAAGTAAACATAAGATTTATCATTTGATGCATTTTTTCCTTTTTTTCCATTGTCCGGGAGCCCACCAAGTGACCTGCAAAGAACTGCCTACAAAAATGGTCTCAGGGTGCTATGCTGCAAAATAATTATTAATAGGGTTTCAAATTTCACAGATTTTGGTTATAAATAGGGTAAGGGTTTTGGGAAGTGGGCTGCATACCCCCACCAATAATATTATTCTGGGAGTAACCCCCAGGTTGAATTCCTAACTAATCCATGCTTCCAACTCAGTGGTTATCTTGTAGTCTTCAGTTGTGAAATAGCTTCTGACTGTAAATTATCATTTATAATTTTATTCCACAAGACTACTGATGCTAATTTCACTTGCCCACTGTGCCACTGAACGTGTACAGTCAAGGCTCTCCACTCTTGCAAGTGACCAGCTCTGGTTATGACCACCTTTGGGAAACACTCATTAAACATAAGTTTCTTTTTCTGAAACTTTTGTAAGCGACCTCCCTCTGTTGTGTGACCACGCAGTTCCTTAACCCTTTAACCTCTAAAGGGTCTCCCTTTGACGAGTAAAATCGTCTGGTGTTAGACAGAGTAAAATCTATAAGTCACTGTTAGGGAGTAAAGGGTTAAGGGAGATAGTTTTTTAACCCCTAAGGGGTCTCCCTTTAACGAGTAAAATCGTCTGATGTTAGTCAGAGTAAAATCTGTAAGTCACTCTTAGGGAGTAAAGGGTTAAGGGAGATAGTTTTTTAACCCTTTAACCCCTAAGGGGTCTCCCTTTGACGAGTAAAATCATCTGGTGTTAGACAGAGTAAAATCTATAAGTCACTGTAAGGGAGTAAAGGGTTAAGGGAGATAGTTTTTTAACCCTTTAACCCCTAAGGGGTCTCCCTTTGACGAGTAAAATCATCTGGCATTAGACAGACTAAAATCTATAAGTCACTCTTAGGGAGTAATGGGTTAGAGCTCATCCTTGTAAGTGACCAGTTGTAGCTACAATTACTTTTTGAATTTCTGATGTGGTCATTTGCGAGAGCTTTGACTGTGTTTTCACTTGCCCAATAGCCAAATTTTTCCTGCCCTAAGAAGTGGTGTGTGATTTACGTCCCATAACAGGTTTGATTAAATTTGTGTCAGTATGATCATAAGGAGATTTCCTCCCTGTCCACTCCCTGGCAAAATCTAGTTTTGCTTGTTGTTATCTTTGACCATTAGAAAATATTGATCAGTTGACCAGAATAATGCAGCTGGTTGGAAAGCCAGATGAAGAGTTCCTGTCAAAAATTAGCAGTGAATCTGTAAGTACAGCATCTAGTTTGATTCTAATGTGAACAATTTCTTGGCATGCATACTGGTGATTTAAATTTTTACAGTCTATAGCTTGGAACAAAAATACTTGTTACTGATTACCATTGATACATAATTCTTACTGCCACTTGTAAAGTAATGTGACAGGCACTGTGGACCAATGGTTACAGTACCAGTCAAAGGTATTGCAGCACCTACACACGCATAAAACGTGTGTAGTCTGCATGTACTATTTGTGGACAGAGGGCATAAGGTGTGTGTAATTACATGCGTGTAAAATTTACAGATCTGGCACATGTAGTTTTAAAAACTGGACCATTGGATAATGAAATTCAGACGAGTTTTCATTGGCTCAGCCATCATGGTATATGGGCAGTTAGTATATACGTATATACTAAAACAGTGGAAAGCATTTAAGGTTCACTCTGATTTGCTAGTCAAACTCTGAATGTCCTTTGCTATTTACCTCCAAGCAACTCAAGAAAAAATGGCGTCCTGGTTTTGCATCAGTGACAAGTGAAAAAATCATCCATATTCATTTTTTGTGGTGTATATTATCTTACTGTTTTACTATACACTAAAACAACTATTCACCTCAGTGTCAGTGGCTAGCAGTGGATATTTACCTTGCCACTTTGTGGCTTGGTAAATATCCACCGCTAGCCACCTCCACTTTGGTGAATAGTTGTTAAGTACATGTATACCATGTTGGCATATGCATAAATTTTGCTGATAATTATGTCTAGGATTGAACACTAATGGGAAATTCCTTATGATAAGCATCAGAAAGTGTCCTGTGTGGTAAAAAGTCACCAAAGCACACACAAATCTGTTAAATATGAAGTTATATCAAAGTGTCAAATAACCCTGCCAAAATATGAAGTACGGTACTATTGAAACAATACTTACATTCAATCTGGACTTAAGGACGTTCGCACTAATTGTTTCTGCGCATCCTTACTGCACAAATCCACATGCCACGTCATGCATCGAGCACGCGCACCAAGTACTAAAATGAACAATTATAGGGCAGATGGCCTTTACTATAGCTTTGCTTGGATTTATCAATCTTGGATGTTTGGTGACCCCTACTTTTCTTTTCAGAAACAGATTTAATTTTCAAATGTCTCCACATTGTCCAAAAATGAACAAAAAAGCAGTGTGGGAAGTTAAAAAAATTCAAGATTTCTGTCCACGGGACATGGAATCCTGCCATCTTGCAGCTGGAAGGCGCGTGAGTGAAACTATGGCCGCTAAATGCGAACTTGTTCTTTAGGAACCTCACCAGTTGACTAAATTCGCAGAGAGCACTTCCCTTTAAATCTCGAATTGCAGTATTTTGGGACTTGCAGCCACCGTGGTCTTCTTCGCTAGCAAAGCCCCAATGGGCGACAAAAGTAGTTGAGACACTTTTAGGAAAAGACGATTTTCGATACTTAAGCATTTGCTCTATTTTATTGGCATCTAGAGTTAAGTCTCTGATACCCCCGGCCCCCCAATTCAATGTTGCGTAGGCGCTGTGGTCTGTGCAGTCGAAGAAATAGAAAAATCAACATTGTTTTGGGGGAAAGGGGGAGAAATGATTCCAAGAGGCAAAAAATCGAATTTTACTGCCAAGTGTCTCAACACTTTTGTCTCTCATTGTCTGAAACAGTAAACTTGTTTCTGGTACAATAGCTGGTGTAGTACTTAATTGAAATGCCTGTCATCGCTTTATTCTGGGATTTGGGTTCTTATGGGAAAATTATGGCAAGCTTGCTCATCAGCACAAAAATTTAAGGAAATTATTACTTTTTTTGGAAGTGTAATCTTGCGTGACATTCGTGCGTGACATCGCCAATTTAGGGTGCTGGTCATCTCCTTCCTATTTCTCTCCGAAAAAGGAATGAAATAAGAGAGTAATTGTTGAAATACAAACTACTGGTGGTACTCCCAAAGCAGGCTATCCTGGAGTAATTCAAACAACCGCTGTGCAGGAAGATCAACGGTCAACCACGGTCAACCACGGGTAACCATGAACTGACTAAATCAATATTAATAGTATCCTTTTAACCATCATTTGGTTACCCGTGGTTACTCGTGGTTACTCGTGGTTAATCGTGGTTACCGGTGAAAAAACTGCATTTATGTGCATTAAATAATCGTTATTCCAAGCTGAACTGACAAAAAGAAGCAAAACCTTTGTACAATAGAAATTAAAATGAGACACTATGAGATAAAAGTAACTTTTGGGCTCAGAAGGCACGTTTTTATTGGTTTAGCGACAGCTGAACGTGAGTAATGACATCATTTTTACATCACACTTACGTGTTACAAGCATTCCGTTAACAGCATTCTGTTCAGCGGACAAAATTACATGAGATCACTTGTTTTATCACGCTTTTGAACTTCATGTCATGACTTCTCATTGTTTTATCAATGGTGAAGCGTTAAAAATAGAATACATTAATTAAGTTTTCGATGCAAAAGGTTTACCAATGGGAAACCGTTGGAAACTCGCCCAGTAAAAGCGTAAAAGCACTAAAACCATCGGTTTATATAAAATTTGATGTGCTCAGTACAATTTCGTTATCCAAATGATATGTACATGTTGCTGTGACGTCATTATGAGGTCATCTGCATTGGTAAAGTATGGTATTGAGGCCAAAGAATGATGCAATTTCTGTTTTTTCGTCAAAATGTGACAACTGAGTAGAGAAACACTTGTAGCCATGATGTCATAGTGAGAATTGCGTTGAATGAAAGTGAGGTAAATACTCTTTGAACGCTTTAAAAGAGAAAACGTGGCGATAAACACCACCTTGAGGGCTAAATATGGATCCATTTATTAACGGGATACACCAGGTTTCGTCTTTGTATCTGAATTTCGGTGCAAAAATAAACTTGCTATAGCTTAGGTATATAAAGGAAATCGCTACAATTTGCATATATAGCCTCCAGACAATGGGCGACAAAAGTAGTTGAGACACTTTCAGGAAAAGACGATTTTCGATACTTAAGCATTTGCTCTATTTTATTGGCATCTAGAGTTAAGTCTCTGATACCCCCGGCCCCCCAATTCAATGTTGCGTAGGCGCTGTGGTCTGTGCAGTCGAAGAAATAGAAAAATCAACATTGTTTTGGGGGAAAGGGGGAGAAATGATTCCAAGACGCAGAAAATCGAATTTTACTGCCAAGTGTCTCAACACTTTTGTCGCTCATTGCCGATTTACTCAGATTTAGGTGTTCTTCCAGGCATGTTCTCTCCAGAACGAAGTCGGTGACCTCCCATTTTTTACATTTCTGACATCCCTAACTCATCATCTTTCAATGGTAAAATTTTCAGAAAAAAATCAATGTTAGAAAAATTTCGCACAAACGTCCTTAAGTGAAATTTTTGTGTCATTTTGATTTTGATTTTATTTTAATTTTCTATATTTTGGGGGTGTTTTTAATGAAACAATTTTACCACTCGCACTTGTTGGATTTGAGATAATTATTATAGCCAACTCGCATCCAACACTTGCTCTTGGAATTATTGTTAAATGCACTGGACTTTATAATTATCAAGATAGCACTTTTCAAGGCCTGGCCTGGTTATTGCTCTTCCTTCCCTGGTGCAAAATACTTTCTTCTCCTCTCAGGTGTAAATGGGTAGTCAGGAACTGGTTGGGAGTTGCCTACAGTGGGTTAACATCCCATCTGACACCATACGTGTATAGCAGCCTTGACATGCCCAATTTCTTTCTGTATAAGATTGCCCACATGTGGAACCAGTTGCCAGCTATCACCAAATCCTTCACCACTTTGGCTCAATTTCATTCAAGTTTGTTTGAATGGTGTGGAGTTGATAGGGTGCCAGTGTACGAACTGTATTTTCCAACTCAAATTTTTAATTTAGGACTACTGGTAGTTGATTCTGAATTTATCTTAGCAAATATATTAATTGTAAGTAGTAATGTTAGTTGTAAAACTCCTGCATAGTAGTAATTGTAAATAGTCATGTGTTTTTGTCATAAACCCCTGACGCGGGAGATTGGGCAACCACTCCCTACGTTTATGACTTGAAATAAAGTTACCTTTTATGTACCTTATCCGTGAGAGATGTAGAGGCCTCATAGTTACATGTGGTGCATTCCATAACAACTGGTCCAGGTTTGAGTCAAGGCCCAGTTTATTGTGTTTGTTGTGAGTAACCCATGCTCTTGGGCAAGACCCTTAACTCTAACAGTGCCTCTGTCCACCCAGGTGATTACATGGATACCCACAAATTGACTCCTGGGGGGGGGGGGGGGGGGGGGGTATCCCTGGGAAGGACGTACATCCCATTCAGGTGATTAACGAATATTCCTAGCAGCATCAATGTCTTGCAAATCTTAGTTTAATTTTGGCCTGAGGGGGGGGGGGGGGTGTACTGCACTGTAGGCTTAAAGGCAAACTTTATGATCTCACCATGTGTCTTTTCATAGGCAAGAAGCTACATTGCGTCCATGCCAGATTTCAAGAAAAGACCTTTCTCAGAAGTTTTTCTTCAGGCAAACCCCAATGGTGAGTAATTGTGATTGGTCTAACAAAATGACATTACATATTAGTGTCATGTTCTTATGCAAGGCACTTTGATTCTCACAGTACAGCTCTCCATCCTGGCATGCAGATGGGTGGCAGGTAACTGTTAGGTAGCCTGTGTAGTGTTTTGGTGGGATTTGATCTTAACTTGACTACTGCCCTGCTGCTTTGCTGCTTGCATCAGGGCTCTGCTGCTGAAACTAAGTACCACTTGCACGCAAAATCCCACCAGCTACACAGGCTACCAAGTACGGTCTGATGAAGTGTTAAAAACAAGTCCTTGATGGAATGAGTAAAGAAAGCTGTGCCACTAATTGTGATCAAATTTTTGAAGTTCTCTGTCTTAACTTTGCATTGTTCTGGTTGTTTTCCATTTTAGCTGTAGACCTGTTAGAAAAGATGCTTGATCTTGACACAGACAAAAGACTCACTGCTAAAGAAGCCCTTGCACATCCATACCTGGAAACCTACGCTGACCCAGACGATGAGGTACACCAGTGTTCAACATGAAAATACTTCTTGCTGTGTTTTGTACCGTTTGTATGTATAAACTGCTCGGAAAAATTTGGGTTTGAGAAGACAACTTTCCCTATTAAAGTAAACAGATCTTTCATACTTCTTGTCAACCCCCTGGAGTTCACTTATATCAGTTGACTGGACGTACTGGCCAGGGGGAGGGAGGGCTGCCATATAATAAGGGTTAGAGTGCTCATCCAAGATTGTAGGAGTTAAAGAAGCAGTTTGGGTACCTCTTAGGGTGTTAATGGTATTGCTTTAGAATATACTTATTACCTAGCTTAGGCATGAAAACAATGTAAGCTCCACCCACCTATTAGGATCTTGATACAAGACAGTGTACCTTCAAGGGTTTCTTTTCAAAATATCCGCCTAGCACCCCTGCGACCTCATTCCCAAGGCCTTTTCCGTGGCCAAGCCAGGGAAAAGGCCCTGGGAATGAGGTTGGCAACCTTGTCCTTTTATATGTGGGGGTTGTTCATGAACGAGCTGTGACGCATTACAGAAGTTTACTCTTTAATGTACACTGGTTTATGATTGGGTAAAAGGGCAAAGAAAAGGCATCCAGAGTTTGCTGAGAGCGGCCATGGGAGGAAAAATGGCAGGATGCGCTCGGCTAACTTCGCTTGCCAAACTTTTGTTTGTCTGATTCTTTTTGCCTTCTTTGGAAGCCTGTTCTTTCCTTTCTTTCCACCATAATCAAAACTCTACAAGGCTGTTCCAGGGTGTCAAGTTCCTATTGTTTCCTATTTTTTTGGCCGCCTCCTATTTTCTCCTATTTTTTCACGAAATTCCTAGTTTTTCCTATTTTATTAGGGTTTTCCTAGGTACACAAACATTTTGAAATATTTGAAACAAAATTGCCATTAAAATTGATGTTCTCCAAAAAAATGAAACTTCATTTCAAAAGACCAGTTTGAAGCCTTTTTGAGTGATTTTCTTCTGCAACTTGTGCCCAGACTTTCTCAGTGGTTTTGATAGCATGCAAGGGATTTCAAGTTACAGCCTGCTGACAACAAACGTGTCACTGGTGATCAAACCAGAAAGGCCTTAGCATGTTTGAATCCTGCTAAGCGGAGCCTGGCTATTCTTAGCGTTAGTCCGAGCATTTTATGTTGCCACAGTATCCCACCTTTAGTCACGGTTGCCTCTAGGAAATAAGCTCTTGAGATACCTTGGCTGCCTAAATCCTCTCAAAAGGTACCGGAAATCCACAGATTCCTCCATCCAGAATCTTTCTAAGAAACTTCAGCCTCAGCTAGATGTCTCATCTGTGCTGGACGAGTAAAAATTAGTACAAGCAGATCAAAAGGTATCTGAACTTGATACAAATCAGCGGGTTGATCATTGCTGGAATTCTGTGTTCCTGCTAAAGTCAATTGATGGTAACAGTCGATATCAATTACTGCCCCCCGTGGTCAAATCTGGAGTTGTATTTGCCCAAACAGATGCGGAGTCTGAAAGGGGTCTGTTGATAAACGCAAGGGTGGTCCCAAGTGAGAGGTCAGCACTTGGAGAAAGTGACAATTTCAGGTCTGCACACTGTAAAGGAGGCAGTCACGTTTTATGATCCAGTTAATGGTCAACGTGAGAACATTGTAATCACAAAACAGTTGAAGCGGTCTGTATGATCAGCTCACACTGCGTATCAGGCATGACTAAAGGCAGAAAAACTAGAAGATGAGAGGAAGAGGGAGGAAGCTGAACAATCGAAGGAGGCCAAAAGAATACAGAAAGCTAAAGAAGAGATGGCCAAATCAAGACAGTCCCTCCAAGACAGTGAAGATACACTGATGCGAGAGGAGGAAGTAGTAAAAGCAGACTTGAAAGCGGCTGATGAATTAATGAGTGATGCAACATCAAAACTACATGACGCCCTTTCAGCAACAGCTGTCAACAAACAAACTGTTAATGTAGCCACAATGATGCTTGACACTGCCAAGACCAAGCGAGACCCAGCAATGCAAAGCTAGAACAAAACAGGACAAAGGAGAAAACTTTTGACAGACAAAAAGCACAAACTGTTAGAAAAGGCTGTGTCCTCAACAGTAAATGCTGCACAAAAAAAAAGAACAAAGCTAAGGTTACAAATCTGCTAAAAGAGCGAAAACAGTATAGTGATGGACTTTTTGGTTGTTGATGTTCAAAAGTTGTGGTTGGCTTTTATTGTAAGGAAGATATACATTTGGTGACAGTGAACTTTGATATTGTTTCGGCTTGTCAAAAAAATTATTGTTCCTTATCATTCTCACAGTGTCTATTGAAATTTCGAATCAGGTTATTGATGTAGGATGAGTTGTGCTTGGTAACATAGGTGCTAACACTTGTTTTAGTTTATATGGCAATGCATTGTGGATGTATGCCATGGTGCTTGTTAAATATTAAAGTGTTGGGTTGTGGAACAGAGTTGCTGTTAGGAGAGTTAGAGAAGAGAACTCAAAGAAATTCTCCTATTTTTTCCTATTTTGGGGTAAGAATTCCTATGTATTTCCTATTTTTTGGCCACTGTCATTTCTATTTGTCACTTGACACCCTGCTGTTCCCAAATACTTACATACCTCAAAGTTAATCAGTTAAACTTGTCACACTGTGCACACAACACTTCAAAGCGTATCAATTTATTTGTCTAGTATTTTCTCTTTTTTGTTTATTATCTCACTGGATAAATTCAGTTCACTTGAGTAACCAAATTGTGCGTGAAAATGCAGGGAAAATCAACTGTAGTTAAGGCTAGTTAGGCGAGATACTCAATCCATGAACAGGGAAAATTTGTTTTATATACATGCCTGTCTACCTGTCTGGCTGATAGCTCGCTTGTTTGCTAATGAACTGCTTGTAGTTCAGCTTCAATTCCCTCGATGCTATGAGCTGTCTGCAGCTTCAGTTCCCTATTCTATGCTTGGACTGGATGAGTTCATAATGGGTGTAAATTGTACCTGGACTTGAGTTATCGCACCTTCGTACTACTTACCGAGTTGTCCAAAGGTTGGGAGTTTTAATGAATTAAGGAGTTATTGAACTTTGTTGTTTCTTCTAACAGCCAACTTGCGAGCCTTTTGATGAGGTTCAATTCGAAGCAAAGGATTTGCCAACAGACAAGTGGAGAGGTTAGATACTTTTTTCCATGCACTTTTCCGTGCTAGGTTGCAGTATCTGTGAGTGCTTTCATCCCAAAATCTAGAATCAAACGAGAACGGCAAATGGCAAGTATTGAAATTATTCCGCTCACTTTACCGCGAATTAGTAATTAGTAAGAAATGTCTATGGTCCTCTGATGACGTAACAACTAGGTGCAGGCGTTTTCCGTTTACTCGCGCCTTCTCCCCAGGACACCTTTTCGTCTTTGCTATGAAGGTAGATCTTGGACAAAATGTTCGACTCATCGTTTCGTTATGGAGTTTCATCGTTCCCGCACACCGATACTTATCGTCGAGTCGTTGTTTTCCGAATTCCATTCGTCAAATTGCCAGTGCGACTCGCCATTTTAAGAAGTCGACTCGTCGCTTCGTGAGATGGTCTCGTAGTCTTGTCAGTTCAATTCGTCGGCTGGCTTCATCGTCTCTTCGTTTTACGAGTTCGACTCATCATTGACTAAAATGATGTAACAGAGAATTAACTCTGAAGTGTAAATTTTAGTGCTAATTTAACCCATGAACAACCCACTGGGCGTTAGCCCTAGTAAAGGGAATCAGGGAACCACACGAGGTAAGGTGTTAGTTTGGATTGTTTTGTTACATGATTGATTATGAATGTCGTTATAATTGTGTATAATTTCATTAACCGTTAACATAAGAGATGTTTTTGCTTCATTTGCTAATTGATTGGAAATGACTAAGCATTGTCTGGCAATACTGTTTTCTGGAAGAGATTCAAGATGTATCCAAAATTTTATTATTCTTAATAAGATACAACTTCAAAGAAAGTCGTCCAGTTTCATTACGAGCTACTACATTAGGTGCTCTTTTATTAAGGCCAAGAAAATTTTTGTAGAACCGTGTATGTAGCCTTTCTACAGGGTATTTTTCCCATTTTTTGATGTTCAAGTTATCATAAGCTCCCCAAATTTCAGATCCGTATAAAAGAATGGGAAGAAATAAAGTATCAAATAATTTGTTACACGTATTGATAGACATGATGTAACAGAGAATTAACTCTGAAGTGTAAATTTTAGTGCTAATTTAACCCATGAATAACCCACTGGGCGTTAGCCCTAGTAAAGGGAATCAGGGAACCACACGAGGTAAAGAAAAAATCTTTTGACCTCGGTGGGAATCGAACCCACGACCTCCGGAATAGATCTACCGTCACTCTGCCGACTGAGCTACGAGGTCGGACAGAGAAAGTCGGGGTCGATTTAGATGGTGAATCGCGGCGAAGAGAAAGTAAGGGTACATATGAATGTTGTGCCGCGTAGCACTATGGACACAAATGATGTAACAGAGAATTAACTCTGAAGTGTAAATTTTAGTGCTAGTTTAAGCCTTGAATAACCCACTGGGCGTTAGCCCTAGTAAAGGTGGGTTATTCATGGCTTAAACTAGCACTAAAATTTACACTTCAGAGTTAATTCTCTGTTACATCATTAAACTCGGTTAGTCTCGACAAAAAGTCAGCTACTGTGCGCAAGTTGATGTCCCGACAAATTTTAACCCGATTTGACCCCGACAAAAAAATCTGCAGTGCTGCGACAAAAAATCTGCTAGTGTGCGGTAACCTTTACATTACATGAAGTGTTACTTGATTCCATGCTCTTATGCATGAGGTATTTATTCATAATTTGCTTTTGGATATATTGAAGAGCTACCTTACCCTGGTTGCCAGAGGGTTTTTTTCTGTAGCGAAGCTGCGATTGTGAGCGACAAAGCCGCTATCGATTTATCGATCACCAGGATCTGGATCGCGGCTTCTTCGCTCACAATCGCAGCTTCGCTATTAAAAAACGCTCTGGCACCCAGGGTAGAGCTACCTATGCCGCAGCACGAAATTCGTCTTGAATCACGTGAAAATCATTTCCATGAAAGAGGAAACGGAATTAGATAAAGTTTGCGTTTTCATTTCATGGAGGCGGCCTAAAGGTCGGCAGACACGAGGGGACCAGTCCTTGCGACTAGTCCTTGCAACAAATCGCGGGTGAACTGGCCATTGTTGCTTCAAAACCTAGTGCTGGGAACAATTATCAAATTTTTTGTAAGATGAGGTTGTTGATGTTTTAAATTGTTCATATCACTCTCCCTAATCTCTCTTTCCGGCCACGCCATGTTGATGATGCGCCGGTTGATCGAATGCCGATTGTGTTTGTAAAACTTAATAAACCTTCCACGGCTTTCACCTACACAGTTTCAAACGCCATTTGAACCTTTTTATTAAACATTTGCGTGGTTAATGAGCCTCTGATTCTAAATGTATTTGTTTGATTACGCGCGCAGATCAGAAGTGTGTTGCACTTGAAGTCAAACAATGTCCGTTGATCGATCGATGGCCGATTGTGTTCGAAAAGTTAATAAACGATCTCAACAGTGCTTTTTTTGTTCAAGTTAACCATTTATTGCTTTCTAAATCGCATGAAAAACTCAGGCGAAATAACTTTTGATTGGGGCGAAACGACTTAAGGCGAAATCGTAATTTTCGTGATAACTCTTCAGGGCGACTGGTCGGAGGGACTACTCCCCTAAGAAACTTTTACAGGCTTTTACAAATACATATATGTAGTCCTCCCATAAAAGGGATAAGCAGGTAATAACAGCTGTATGACATTATTGCAATAAGCGAAAATTGTTCTGATAGTAAAAGTACATTTATTTATAAAGATTGTTTTGATTGATGTGGAATAGTGTTCCATATATTGATTACTTTATTTCTTGTTGAGTAAACACCCAAATTTGTTCCATAGAGCGTGTGCACTCACCCGTCCAGCAACCATGCAAATTTATTGGAACAAAAGAAAGTGTGTACATAAGAAAAGAGTTCAACTCACACAGGATTGTAAGGGTACATATGAATGTTGTGCCGCGTAGCACTATGAACACAAATAATGGAACAGAGAATTAACTCTGGGAGGGAGCTTTATATGGCAAAAAAAAATTTAACTCAATGCCTTCTTTTGAAAAGGTAATCTTATGATGCATCATTGATTGTCCACACCACTTTGAAAAACGTATGAACCGGGCCTAAGTGATTCTGAGTTGGACAGTGTTAATTAACAATTAGACCCGTAGCTCTTGAGGGCGAAGGGTCTAATGTTTTTACTATCATCCAACTAGTCGGACAGAAAAGGCAATAATAAAGTTAGCAAATGCAAGTTGAAGAAATATTTATTGGGGAATAAAACGAAAGAAAACCGGCGAATTTAGCTACTTGATGACTATTACTAATAGCCCCCTAGTAGCGTAGCCAATCGTAATGCAGGATTTGTATTAGTCCACTAGTTGGGTGATACTAATAACAGTTATGTCAGTACGATTCTTCAATAGCCCATAGCAGAAACGTGAGAGGACTGGGACGGGCTTTTTTAATATTGACTAGGTTAATAATCTAAACATTTCAACCGAAAGGTTACTGAACGAAAAGAGTTCTCAACGGAAAATTGTCCAAATGGGAGCCCCTAAAAAGTTGCAAAACTCCATACAAACCCCTGGCCTGTCTACCCAATCCATACAAACTTTCTATTTTAGGTGATATTTGAAGAGCTACCATTTTGCCATTTTCCTCCTTTAAATACTCCTATTCTTGGTAAGACTCTCGAATTTAGTTGATCTTTCAGTTGAATATCTTAGCTTTTCAAACAAACGGAAAACAACCATACTCCTTCCCAGTTCTCTCAAGTTTTTGCAGTGGGCTATGGGAGATCAATGCTCCCACCTCATTCATGTGTATACCGATGAGTGTATATAGGTTTGGCCAAATCGAGGCTTGATGCCAGCTCCTGAATGCCACTTGGCATTTACCCAAAGATGGCTGCTTAATAGTGGCAATTCGACGAGTCAAACTCGGAAAACAACCACTTGACTGGAAGTATCGGTATGTGGAAATGATGAAACACAATAACGAAACGACGAGTCGAACATTTTGTCCAAAACTTCCTTCATAGATTGAATCCAAGATGGCGCTCGCTTGATTAAATTGCGCTCGCTCAGCAAAGTACGCCTGGAATGCGGGCTAGAAGGGTTTGTATAGGTTTTTGTTTCGAATGTTCCGGATTTATGTATTTACCACTGCGGAAAAACTGGCTGAATTTATTTCCCTGAAAAACGTGCTCTAACTAAGGTAAAATATTTACTTCCACTGTACTAAATAATTGCTATTGCCTCGAAGGAAAAGCGTGGAAATTCGCTGTCAGTTTTGCTTACTAAGCAGCCTGCAATGTCAGTGTAATTAATTAATTTCTGACATTGTGATAACCAGCGCTTGAAGAATTTCTACGCCGCAGTTCATGTGTTTTAACTGGAGACTCACTCTGATAGGTCTTTTATTTTGTTCTCCTCAGAACTGGTTTATAAAGAAATCCTAGATTTCCAGACAAGAAAGGAAGAGGAGAGTATGCAGACTGGCTAAGGAACGGCCATCGACTAACCTCTTGGAACATACTTTGTAAATTATCGTCAACATTCTTAATTAGTTTTTACCAAGAATCTATTGAGAGCTTCATGCTCTGTTAAACATGAACAACTTACCAAGTTAGAGAAAACTTGGAGATCTCTTAGAGCTTGGCGAAGAAAAGAGGAAATATTTTTCGCCAGGGAAATTGTTCCACAGCTCTGGTTCTTATTTCGAATATTCCCAGCGTCAGCAGTCTTTTAGCCTGTTTCAGGCTCTCGGTGGTTGGGGACGAGCGAAAAAGAAGGCGAGAAGGAGGGGGGACTAAGGCGCTCCCAAAGTGGACACCCTTCATTGATGGTCCAAGCCATACACAAACAGCACATTTTTTAACCTCTCTTAATGGACACCTCTGTAAGTGGCGTTTTTTTTTTCTGGTCTCTTGAGTGCCCCTTTCCCTATCGTTCCCCATTATTTTCAAAACACTTCCAAAAGGATCAGTTTGTTCTTGTGAATGTGGTCGACAAAAAACGATGATGTGAGCATGTCTAAACTAATGAACTGTCTGTGAAAAAATAAACTGTACGATGCATTTTAGTTATGATGCATTTAGGAGTGGACCAGGTGATAAATGTTTGAAAGCAATAGTGGGGATGAAAAGCTAGTCTATCCTTAGATAATCTGTTTTGTCTGTAATTCGTCGAGATCGCAAGCAATTGTATTAACTGCAAAGAATTTGAAAAACCTGAACGCATGGTAGTGCCTCTCGCTCCGTGCTCGCTCGCGCATGCTTGCATTGCTCGCGCTTTCGAAGAAGACACGAGACGCGCGTATTATGCTAACCTGGCCTAATTTGTGCTTGTTCACAGTGAAACTTGTTAAACTAGGTGTTAGGTTTGTATGGACTTTGTTATTGAGCGGGCAGAGTAACTTGAAAAATTAACCCTATTAGTACGTCGCTCGTAATCTCAATCACTCATCCTTGTTTCTTTTTGGTTAACTATTTATTTGCTGATTAGCGTCGTGCTACCATAGTAAACTAACGTGTTGAAGTCTTTACTCAGAAATATGAGAAATTCAGCCCTTCAACTAGTCCAGCATCTACAGTCTGTTTTTAGTCTGTACGCATTGCGTATCTATGCATCACAAGAACAAGGTTGGAACATGCGCAGAACAGTCTGTTTTTTAGTTCTCAACCATTTCAAGGCCGAGTTCAAAATACTAACTCTCATTCGGATTGCCTTGCATTTCTCTAAATGTGAGTTCTGAGATTATATTATGATGGCCTTGTTGTTTTCTATCATATTTTCACCTCTCTGCATAAGAATGCATCGGTATGGTGCTATGAAATGAGATTGTGATGACTGGGAACTGAAACGGTTAATTAATAGACAAGTCCTTTTTAGCGTAATATGAAAATTTGGTGTGCGAGTAGACTGTTTTCAATAAAATAAATGGTAATTGAAGAAAACTAACAAGTGTGTGGTTGTGCCCAGAAATCTGGTGTTTTGTTTTTGGCCAGCATTGACTGACATTTACTCTTTTTACAAAAACAGCTGAAACCAAATAGTTCGTGTCCTCTCCTCTTCACGTCGATTTGACCTAATGTGCGGATCGAGCAGC
>CM042756.1:14203731-14212537 GCA_022496165.2 Catalaphyllia jardinei
GACGATAGCAGTTTGTAAGTAAAACAATGCGATCGTACTTTAGGTTTGATATTTCAACAACAACCATTTCCAAACTTGAAAACTCTAACGGAACTTCATGGAGAGTCAAAGATAGTGTACTTTTGACTGCTGTCATAACTCCACCACCAATTCTACCAATACGATCACATCTACAAATGTTATACGCAGTAGGAAAAATCTCGTGATCCATGATTGATTCGTTTAGCCATGTTTCAGTAAGGCAAATAACATCGAGGTCTAGTCCGTAAACAATATCTTGTAAAACCCCAAGCTTCGATTCAAAAGACGAACCCTCCGCAACTTGAAAGGCTTTTAGACTTCTAACGTTTTGCATAAAGCAATTTAAACATTTCTGGTGAGGTCCAGGATTAGGCAAGATGTCGCCACAGCGCAAAAGGATCAGTCTTTCAACAGAAATTGCTAAGCAGAGGCCGCCATGCTTGACCATTTTCACGATCGGTCTGTGCAGTTTAGTTGATCCATCTCTTAATACGACGCAGTCTCTACAAAATTTAGGACGAAACTGAGGTCTAGATGTAATGAGACCAAACTGATGGCTTAAAAGAGAAGAGGCTACCAAAAACAAGCTCAAGAAGCAGAGAGAAAAGGGACGCTTAACAAACACGTCCGCCGCCATATTTGATTCAAATGAAATATGATTGCTCCATGTTAAATTTAAATCAATTAATACACCAAGAGACTTGGTAAAATTTACTCTGTTTAATTGTGTTCCATTAATTTCCAAAGCAGGAAGAGCAGATAGACTGTTCAATTTTTGTCTTGATCCAATTAACCATAAATTCAGTTTTTGTCATGTTAAGAGTCAATTTATTAGCAATAAGCCAACGGTTTGTATTTGACAAGTCCTGATTTAAAGAAGCCTCAATGGAGCAGATGTCATTGTTAGCATATGTTAGGTGAGTGTATAGAGCGTGTGCAGATGACGTCATGGCAGCCATGTTGGTGTTTCAGAATATTGAAGCGGCGGCCATGTTGCTGAACCAAACCAAGCAGTGGCGGATCTAGGGGAGGGTATGTGCGGCCCCAAAGGGTATGGTTTTTCAGCCGTTTTGGTCATAGCTAGGGTATTGATTTTAGCTGATTTTGGCCATTTTGATCATAAATAGGGTATGGTTTTTGTACTCTAGCCCTGATATGGGTATGTTCTTAAACCTAGAAGCCGTTTTTTCAACATTATCGAGAAGAAAATCAACAAAGCCCTTCACAAATTATGTTTATGGTAATTTAACATTGGTCTGAACCAGGGATCCAATTAAAACGCAGATCCGAAACAGGATTTTGATGTAAGGTTCAGGTCATAAGTAGGGTTTCGAACTTTTGGTCAGGTCAAATAGGGTAGGGAATATCGCAGATTTTGGTCATAAATAGGGTGAGGGTTTTGGGAAGCGGGCCGCACACCCCCGCCCAATTTTTCTGGGAGTACCTCCCCTCCCCCGGGCCGTTAGCCGTCAAAAGCCAATTTTGTTTTTAAAATGTTAACTGTCAGCTTTAAAAGCCACCACTTCAGTGAGACCCTCTTTTAATAAACGCCCCAATAAAATATCTTCCCCACATGTAAACGCTCATTTCCCACGTCCCTGCTGACCGCTAGGCTGAACCTGCCCTGTCTGGACCTGTCTGGTTGTAGGTCTGTAAGTGTGACCATTCAAACCAGAGGCCATGGCCGACCGTATGAGCTCCTATGAGAAGCAGCGTCTAGTTTCCTACTACTAGTAGTAATCGGAGATTAGGGAAGTGCGTTCGGCATTTCAAAGGGGAAATATTGTGTTGTGGTTATTGGGGTAGATGAATATGCCTATGGTATATTGTCAAATAAAGGGTTATGGCGTATTGTGAAACTTGTATTTAGTCAGTGTACGAAAAGGTTTTAAAGGCTAGTTATATGGTATGGTTTTTGAGGAGGCAGTCGTCGCAGTCCATCGCGCGTGTACATATCCAAGTTTTACCGTAGTTGGTGTGGTAGTTAAGTGTTAGTAAGTAGTAAGAGAAATTGTGACGTCATTCAAAATGGCGCTGAAAAGATGAACGCCCGGCTGGCCGACCGATCGAACGAAAAAACACGGGTCAGCTTTCGCTTGCGTGCACAGGAAACCTACGCGATCACAGGTAGCCCAGGAGATTAGGAAGCGTTCTTCCTTCGTCGCGAACGCAATCATAAGCATACCAGTAAGTGTGGAATGGGAAGCAAAGTGCCACAACCCAGAGAAAACATCGCTACCAAGATCCTCTACGCGCCGGTGATAACAACGTCCTTGTCACTACCAGGATTGAGGATTGGGACTGGGAACCAGTCCTGCGAAGATGGCTACCATGTGTTGCACCACATCATGTATTATTTGCGTATTTCTTCCGGTAGAAGGGGTCTTTTTCATCGACTCTTTGTTATCATAAGAAAAATGCAAGCATCTAGAGAGAGTATCTCCAACGCAAGCCCATCTAGGATGAGAGATGACTCCAGTTTGTGCATGAATCTCGGCGAACCCACCGGTCCGGCCGGTGTAAACCGAAACAGATTCCTCGAGCGATTCAAAGAAGACAATCGATTGAGCTTATATTCATACATTGGAACAGTAGGGATTTCTTTGTTGGTATTTCTACGATGGTTTCTTGGCCTTGTTTTTCTTGGTCCAGTGCAACATGTGTGGAGAACGTTTGATCGCAATTTGCTTTCCAGAAACGTATCAAAGACCACTCGTGTTTTTGTAGTTGATAGTGTTTCGTCGTGTGACAAACTTTTGCAGTCCTACCGATCAAGTTATGCTTTTAAGCTGAATTTTCTTGGAATGGACTGCGAGTGGGTGAACAAGAAAGGTCAGACAAACACTCCTGTTGCTTTGCTACAAATAGCAACACCCCTGAGCGATTGCTTTCTCGTACGATTGTGTAAAATGAACGGTCACCTGCCACAGACTGTGAGAGACATCTTGGAGGATAAAAGCATCCTTAAATTTGGTGTTGGCATTAAGGAAGATGCAAAGAGACTGACTGGAATGTTTGGAGTCCAGGTGATGGGTTGTGTGGATCTAAGGCATGTGGTAGAGCGATGCCAAGTCGATGAAACTGCTCAGGCAAGGTAAATGTTAAAAATAATCTGTTGCAACCCTAGGTATCAGGAGGACCATGGTGGGGGGAAGGGGATGGTAGTGGCATGGTAAAGGGTGGGACCATGGTGGAGACCCTTGGGAGTAGGGTATGTGTGTGTGGCATTTGGATTGGATCTCAGTAATCCCTCAAGATCTGCCTTGGTGCCTTTAGTCTGAGATAGGATCACTGAATGAGGTAACTAAAACCTTTCTGCCTTTATTATCCAAGTTATTCAAATCAAGTCAAATCAGGTCACAAATGCAATGTAACAACAGATGTTGTAGCCTTATGAGGGGCAGATTTAGAGAGGGTGGATTGGGTGACTGGCTACCCATCTCCCCCTCCCCCTCCCCCTCCCCCCTCCTCTTTGGAGAAGCAAAAAATAAGAAACTGAAAACAACTGTGAATGTTATAGATGTAGCAGAAACAAAGGCAAACTCTCTGGACAGGTACTTCATCGTAATTTCTACTGTGTGACATTAGATTATTCCAGAAAAAAATTATAGTGTTTGTCTATAATCGCTTTAAAAACTTTTTTTCGCTGTAATTTTTCTTACATTAATTTTACATAATTTTTAAGACTTGCAAATTTCTTATCTTGTACATTTTTTGTGGTACAGAAAAAAGCACGGGGTATTTATGAGGAGAGTGAGAGATCACTCTAACATTGAGCAGGATTGTTTGAACACTCTGATTTGAAAAATTAATGTCGAAATTTGACCCACAGAGCTCACTAAGCTTTGAAAATTATAATAAACAGAGATCTTACGGATGACATGTTATGTCTTTTCCATTGCTTGTTTCCAGTTAACGTGTTAAAAGATGGAAATCCAGGAGGGATTGCGGTTCTTGAGCTTGAAAATCCAGTCAGGAGGGGGGCTCTAGCAGTCTGGGAAATCCAGTCAGACGGGGGTCATATATTGTTGCCATCCACCAGGGAGTGTGTATTTTTTCTGGAATAACCCATTGCTATTTTATGTGTTTTGCAACAGTTTTTAGATAGGCTGTAATTCTCAAATTACCATGTTTTGGGGACATTTTCCATTGATTCTGCAATCCCAAGATACCAGCCAGCTCCCCCCCCCCCCCCTCTCCTCCTCCTTGAAAAATCCTGTATCCACCCCTGCTCAACCTGTTCTCTTTTTACTAAGGTTGGGTATGATTTTGTTATTTCGTCTGAGATAGGTTAGAAAATGTTGAGCTGGGTGAAATTGGTTAGACTGTTAGAGCTTATTTTTTGGTCAGAGATGGGGTAGAGATTCCTAGATACTTATAGAGCACTCCCACCCAATGCCATTTGAGGTTCTCTCACCACTCTAGGCAGGGAGCAAATTGTTCATTATTGTCCTTCTCCTTGACATGAAGTGAATGGGAATATCATTGTGTGTAATACTCCCCTTGGATAGGATACTTGTCTTTGTATATTACTCCCAACCCTACCCTTCAGGAGAGGGGGGGCAGCTTATTTTGTGAGGCTGCCGTAATCATTTAGGGCTCAACAATTATTTGAATTCCAGCTTGCCTTTTGGGCAAGTTACTCTCAAATTTTGCCTGCCCAGGGTCCTTCCCCACTTGTCCAGGGTTTCAAATTCATAAATGAATCAAAGGAGCCCAAAAATGGAAGTCATTCACGGGTGTGTTTGAATGTAATAAACCCATCTGAATTGCTTGTAATTTTCTTAGTTTTGATCACTTTCATGTTAGTGTACTTGCTTGCTATTTCATGAATACGGTAATGCATTGGGTGTCTTCAAAAATCCTTGAGTTCAACTCCGAGACCATTTAAGACCATCATCTTACCTAGCCCCCAAAAAATCATTTTGGAACTGTGTAAAATTAAAAACGAGTAGAACATAAAACAATTATTTGGCTTCTCCTCTTCAATTTTCAAACAGGCCAAGGGTTGAATTTTTAAAGTTCTTGAGGATGGTTTTTGTTTTTCCTTGGGTGGTTGAAAAATAGTTTCAGTAGAGTGAAAACATCTTCATTTGAATGAAAAACCTATTTTCTGACAAAATCCCTGAACACGGAAAGCATATTTGACAAGTGAACTTACTTTCTAATCAATTTATTTTTAGTACTATTAAATTAAATAATACTTTTTATTTTGGGCAGCCTCTCCCAAGTAAGCCTATTAGTTTTGCCAGAAGTCTCAAGCATGTTTCGCCAAATTTACATGTACTACTGTAGCTGCTGCCCTGTCGAGGGCCTCATTTTTGTGGTAAAAGCATACAGCTTCTTTTCATGTACGGCTGTGATACAATTGAAAGGCCGCGTGCAAGAATGTCCCCTAGATTTTTTGGCCATTTTCAAAGTGCTCAAAAGTAGCTGAATTTCAGCATGTGGGCTTCGTTTTACCTGAGAAACATTGCTCTGAAATTTGTTTCATAGGGTCTCTCTGCATTGTGTAGAAATAACATATGCAAAACTGACTCAGTTTTCCAAGCGGCATCTTTTGGAGATCTATTGTTAAACAAAAAACAAAAGAAACCTTTTGTGTGGCTAAAGGATGAATGATTTCTCACTGTTGTTTCGTTAGGTCAAGTGAATAAGTGCTGAACAAAGCTGATTCGAATTTGTTTTGTCGTGACACTCGAGGGCTCGATTCGAGGTCAGTGAATTTTTTTTTCTTTTTTTCTTCTTTCAAAAACCTTCTCCGTATCTTTGTAATTGAAGTGCCGTTTTTACTGGTAGGGATCTGGGATGGTATGTTTTTTAACTGCCATTGTCAGTGACGTACACTTTTGGCGCGCAAAGTTATAACACAAAGTCAGAGCTGGCTTGCCTGTTAATTAAGCAGAGTTTGCTTGTTATTTCCACCAATATTCCAAGCTTATTCGAGGAATATTTGCGCCTGCCTGGTAGGAGATTTGGCATCATTAAGCCTTCGACCCTCTATGAGTCACCAGCATGCCTCAAAGAACCGAGGTGTGTTTTTGTTCCAAGATCATGGTTTAAGTTTGCCGTTGATTAGCCATTGAAGAACAAGTGAGCCAGGCGGTAGAGTCTAGGAACGCTTCTTCTTCTTTCATGAAGTGTTTTCAAGTTTGGCATCATAAAATCAGTGAGGGGTTGGGGCCACTTGTGATCAAAGTTTTATGGTCTTTACTAAAGGCACTAAGAATTACATTTTGTCGGTTATACCAGCGATGACCTGCTAGTAACATGTCTAGGCTGTGACACAGACAGTCTTCATCACAGATTTTGTGACACGTCTGGCCATACAGCAGGCTAGTACATTGCTATTACATACCCTAGAATCCACACTGCTCTTCATTCTCTTCATTTTCTTTCGCCTAAATGATTCCTTGCTTTTGCTTGACAGGAAGCAGAAGATGAGTTTAGATGCATTAGCAAAGAGGGTTCTTGGTGTCACAATGGACAAGTCCTGGAGAATTCGTTGTAGCAATTGGGAAGCAGAGCAGTTTGACAGAAGGCAGATTGAATATGCCATGAATGATGCCTTAGTTGCAAGTCACATATTTCTAAGACTGGCAAAAGCAAAGGTGGAGAAGAAAAAAATGCTTAGCACTACTTGTATCTCTGAGGATTCCAGTAGTGATGAAAGAATTGCCAGTGGACATTTAGGAGCTGGACATTTGATTCTGGATCAGAGAGGCACTAAACTGCCTGCTGATAGTCCTTTAGTAAATAACATTTCAGATAGGTGTTTCCCAACTTCACTTGAAGAAAAACCTGATATGACACATTCCACAAAAACAACAGACAGCGTTGCAGAAGATCAAGAAAAGTTCATAGAAAACAGAAGTCATGAGAATAAGAGCAAAGTTAACTTTGTCAATAAAAATGCAAGTTCTTCTGCTGTGCAAGACAATGGTTCTCAAACCTGTGACAAAGTCGTACAAAATGTTGGAAATTGTAGTGGTCATGATTTTGATGTGGAATACGAAGTTTACAGTATCATAGCAGATCTAAGTAAGTGGGAGTCAGGACATGACAGGAAAGAAGGCTATCTCGTTAGAAAAGAGGTTGTAGATCTTCTCCGAGACTCTTTCTTTTGTCAAAGGGCAACCTCTCTCTGCAAGGGAGTCATAGATCTTGGATTCAAGGATAAGAAAGGAGCAGTCATGGCCATAGAAAAAGACAACAAGAAAGAGGATCCTGGAGGAATTTTGGATAGGAAACCTTACAAGAGAGGCACTATAAGAAAGTCACCCCTTTACATGAACTGCATGCTGGCTGCCCCTGATGGATCAAGGTTGTGTACACTGGATCGTAAGAAGGCAGACTGGTATATTGAGAAAGGAATTGGTAGGTTAATACCAACTCTGTTTAGTATATACACACTCAATGATCTTGGTGTTTTAAGCAATTTGATTGGTTTGCTATCTCTGGCTAATTAGCATTATTCACCCCCTGCCGAGTGAATAATTCATAAGCCAAACAAAAACACGAATTGAGAGGTCGATTAAATCAATAATGTTCAGATCGCTTCCTGTGTATGTACTAAAACAATTATTCTTCTCAATCTCGGTGAATAGTGGCAGAATATTTACCTCGATTTCAAAGAATAATTGCTAAAGATTGTTCAAATCAGCATTACATCAGTATGTAACTTCTGTGTACTCCTGGTTTTCAAACCCTCATCTTTTTCAACCGCGTGCCTACAGTATTTTTTGGATTGTTTCATCGTGGTTTATTATGATCTCCCTCAATGGACTAAGCGATAGAGGAACCTCTCGTAGTCTATCAGATAATTTACCCAAAATGCCCACCATAAATTCGGAGGCTTTTTTACACGCATTCTCCAGTTCTTTGCACTGAATATGTTTTGAAACGTGTCATTTATCAACATTCTGTATGTATCACAGAAGGTTTTTACATGTATTTTGTTTCTTACAGTGACTGTCGAAACTCTTTACATGACTTTGTGTAAATACGGACTCCAGAAACTGGGCAGTTCACTGGGACCTCTTTCTCGAAAGTCCCGGTAACTTAACGGGCCCGAAGTCATATTTTGAGTCTCTAGAAAAGTAGGGTATATTCTGACCTCTAATGAAGTCCACTTTGTTTCTTTCGTGGATAACTTTACTGTATAATTTTCAAAACTTTTGAAACTCCTATCTGGAATGAAAAACAAAACAGCTTAACGGGCCCGGCAATTACCGGGAACTTCGAGAAACGGTCCCCTGGGCTTAGTGTCCGTATAATGGAGGTCTCAGCTGGAGGAAGAAAATGAGAAATGGTGTATCAATTTAAGGGTCTTCTGGGGCCAAGTGTATTAAATGTAATATTGTTATTTCCGAAGGTAAACTGACAGGCCTCGATCCCTATACAGTCCAACTGAAGTTTGAACCCTCAGGACGGCCGGGATCAGAAGATTCCTACTACCTGAATTTCAAAGATAACATTTGTGTGGTTTGTGGAAGTGATCATAGCTACATGAGGAAGAACATTGTCCCTCACGACTACAGACGATATTTTCCACTGGTCATGAAAGATCATCACTCCCATGATATCCTGCTCATGTGTCCTGCATGTCATCGACTTTCGACATTTTATGATGACAAGCTACGGAGAGAACTGGCAGACAAGTACAATGCACCGCTTGGTAAGGCCTTCGTGTAGTTCATACTATCAATGGCATAATGGAAATGGGATAGCGAAAGCATCGCTAATGTCCATGCAGTGTGGACATACACATAAAAGCATAAAGAAA
>CM042756.1:14227537-14252537 GCA_022496165.2 Catalaphyllia jardinei
GGTTTCTAGAATAAAGTTAACAACATAACGCGTTAAGAGCTGAAAAACCTATATAACAATGGAAAATAACAAGAACACGAATAACATGCAACAGGAATACGAATAACCTAAGAAATACAAGACATTACCTGACGATTTAGGAATACAGCGTACGAAACAAAGACGTAACGTAGTTCAACAACTTGAGTCTTCGAGCGATGGAAATAGCTCACGATTTGCATACCTCGCGCGAAAGAAGAAATATTTATACGCAGCGGCGAGGACTAGGCCTAGGCGGGGGATTGGTTATTACAGTATAAAAACCTTGAACTTGAGTTGGCATTACACCGTCAGCGTTGGATCCAAAGATAACCTAACCGAGCGGGCTTCTGCGAGCGACTGAACTGGCGTTTACTTTGGTTTTGCCAACTTGGAAACGGGAATAATTAATGCCAATTAGAAAATCAATCGGGCCAGCCTTTCTTCGGACTTCTCTCGCCACGAGGCCAGTACAGCTCGCGAGTACAGTTGTGTCAACCTCTTCTACTTCGTGTGATATCTGGGAAATACCAAGGGCTTGGATCGTTTACACTGGTTTGCAATCGACTGTACAGACCTGGATTTTGTAGACTTTTGTAGCTAATTCTTCCTCGACACCGCTAACTTTAGTGATCATATCTTCCCAGGTTTTCTTTCCAGATACGGAGATTCTGCCAAACTGCTCCTTATCATGGATATCTGTGCACCTCTGTCATAGAAAATGCTTGTTTTACAGTAAAGGCGTCATCGTTTGAAAGCATCTTGACCGATCCAGTTATTATCAGGAGTAATGCTTTGCCTTTGTCTTGCAGAGAAGAAACTTGCACAGGACTGGAGTTCTCTGCATGAAGGAGCTTGAGATGCGGCCCCTTCTGTGCCGTCGCCGTTCTTTTCAGAGCATTCTTTCTTTGCGTAAGCAGTTCGCGGTTGTATGGCCTTTACCTTTCTTTAGACATGAAAAGCATGCTTTCTGTTTCTTCACAACTTCCCGCCGTTCATTAGGCGTCAACGTTTGGAACCTGGGGCACTGATCGACATAATGACTCGCCTTACACATGTAGCAGTGGCCAGAACTTTTGTTTCTGTTGACGTCTTGAGACTGTGAACGTTTCCACCGGTACCAAGGGCGTTGACAGAGGGACGAAGCCGAGTTCTCATCTCTTTATCTATCCATCTTAGCCAATTTGTCATGGACGGTTCCAATTTCTGAAGGTAAATATGACCTGTCCAAATTCTCAAGTCGTCTTTTGGCATCTTTCGCTCTATCACGCTAACTCCCTTAATTAAGAATGTTGCACGTTTTCTTACAAGGTTTACTGATTCACCGGGCTAAATGGCTTTGAATCGTTCGAGGTTAGCTGTGACCACATCGGAAACGACCCTAGGATCGCCATGGTGTTGATCCAGATAGTTCCAGGCGGCCTTTAAATCAGTGCTGATCGCAACTGGTGCTGAACCCAGGCATGAACGAAGGATAGCTATTGCCTCGCGTTCAGAGTAGTAACTTTCCGCGGCTTGCTGGAAATCGGCTTTAAACATGAAATACTTTCTCGTGTCATCATCAAAGGTCGGCAGTTTGGGCTTCTCGTGTTTGATCAGTAGGGGTTTCAATGGCACATGCTTTGCTGAGTTCCTTTGATCAATCTCACGGCTTGTTTTCTGAACTTTGTCTTGTGAACCATGGTCCTCACCCTCGTGGATGATTTCACCGCTGACTGCGCTGTGTTCCTCATCTTTTTCTTGAACAATAATGGCGTTACTTTCCTCCATCACTTTTCCACTTCGGGATATTTTTCGTCACTCAAAACAACGTGTTCACTTCATGCTTTTTAATGACATCGGCGTGCACCACCTTAGCCTTCCCAAATTCGCCGCGAATCTCGGACGGTGGCCGTTCAGCGGCCAGTAACAACTGTGTCGTGTTTCAATTTATGATTGAAAACTAAAGAAATTTTCACCGTGATGGTACGATTTTGTATATTAAGCACTGCAAGCAGTCTTCTCTGACATATTTTCAAACTTTTTGTGCGGAATTCAGAGGACCCCCCTTAATTGACATTGACTTTTGTTTGTTAGTCATGTAATTTTCTGTGTGCATGTCTTCTTTGCGTTGATGGATTGAACTCTGGATTTCTAGTTTAAACTCGGTCGGAATCATTTTAGCCAGTTATTGTACTGTCCGGGATCGTTATCAGATTGATAACCATGTGACGTCATAACATGGCGGCCATTTCAAAAATCGGGACTTTTCGTATTCACTTCGCTTTGCTCGTTAGTAGTTCGATTATGCTCGGATAATTTATCCATAACTCTATTCGATAAGTAGCAGAAAGAAAGGCGCCTCGCGTGTCTTGAAGGTGGCGGTGTAAGACCAGCGTAAACGATGTAAAATGCTACTCGTGAAGTGAAACAGCGCTTGCGATTTTGCATACAGATCAGGTATGTTTTTTACTTTGTCATTAGATTCAAATTACTTGCAGATTTTTGCGACAATCACAAAAAATATGTCGTTAATCTTCACGCCATATACTTGGGATTTTATGTGTTTTTAGTGTTGTACACGATCTGTGAAAAAAGTGCACGGGGGTATTTGCGATGTGCTGTTCGTAACGGCGGCCATATCTTCATGAATCATCTGTAATTGATGTTTTCCTAGGTATTGAGATGGCGGATGCTGGTACCCATAGAATCAACACAGGAAATTTATGTCGATTTTCTGGCAAAACTGCGTCTTCAGAAAGACTTCTGCAAGACCTAAAGAAAAATTCAAGCTTGAATTCGAACAACATGGTATCGATATTGAAGAAGACAACGCTTTTATTAATCCCCCTAATGTTTGCCTGATGTGCGTGGCGTATTTTTATCGCCTGAGACGGTCGATCACAAATGCATTACAGCGGTTCTCAATCACACGCGACCTTCAGTGCAAAACAAGTCTAGCCAAAACCGGAGTTTTGGTGGACGTCAATCATTTCATTCGCATGCATGAATGACTCCGAGAGCAAGCAAATCTACACGCAAACAAATTATAAGCCTTCGTAGCAAGCGTTTCCGTGCAGCAAAGAGCGAAGAAACGGGGTTTTCGGCGTTTTGCCAGCGCGAAAAATGAGGCGAGAGCAAAAATAAGAAGGAGGGGGTGGATATGAAGTGATTATAACCAACTCGCGCTGCGCGCTTGTTGGTTATTTTATCACTTCATGTCCAACGCGGGCTCATGGAATAATTGTTATTTGTTATATAGCTGGCGTTTTTACCGCTACAGTGCGCCCATTCATTGGCTAGTTCATGGTCACATGACATCTAACACCCGCCAAATGCCATGAGCGGGCAACATTGCGAAAACTATGACGTCAAACGGGAAACAGTGCACTGTTACCCGCGAAATGTTGACCGATGTTGCACGTGATCGGAGGTGGCCTGATGTTGTCGCTGGAATCTCAGCGCATTTTTCAAAATTTGCTTTTGTTTTGTGTAGCTATATAACAAATCACTTAATGACTGGTCCCTTGAGGAATAGTGAATTTTGTTTCCCTCGAATCTCAATGTTTTCCTCGACTTTGTCTCGGGAAACATTAAGATTCTCTAGTAATCTCAAACTGCACCAAACATTAGAGGTGAAAAACATTTTTTTAAACAAGAAAAAATAATGCCTCAGTTAATGTTTAACCCTGGGTTAACGTTAACCGGCTTTCTGAGTTACTCGCTCGTTCGCACGTTAGAGTTTTTACGATGGTTTGTAGGCGGCACGTAATTCAATGACAAAGTTGGGTAAACCTACTTGTAATAGTAATCCAATTTATCACAGGAAAAAAATAAATAAGTCATTTGCCGGCTTAAGGTCGGTCCGTATAGTGAAAAACTGATCTCGGGCTGCGGCGTCGGGCAGCATTTTCAAGACCTAGCTCACATTATTCCCCTGTACGGACTTCCAGCCGCCCGCAACCAAGAGTCGGCGAAAATCAACCTTGGGAGATAATGAACAAAATCTTTCTAAAATTAGTTACTCAAGTTTGTCCACAGAGATTAAAGTGAAACTGCCATAATAAAAAAGCCGTTCACTAAACCAAACTGATCCTTAGCATTCAAATATCCTTTATTAGACTTGCTGATACTTCAAATGGGTGATTTATATCATACAATAACTGCGGAAATTCTCGCGCGCTCATTGGCTTATTTCTATTGTCAATAAGCTGACAGACAGTTGAATTTATATTTATTGCGATAGTTTATTGTATATAGCAGATTGCTGGCAGTTTTTCATGTGTCTGTTCTGTTATTGACAATGTATTTTGTCACAGCATTGACAAAGTAGTTGTGGGTCTACGAGGAGATAGCTGAGTGGATCCACAGACTACTATGTTATGACAAAATTTATGATCAATAACAGGACAGACGGATACAAAACTGAGATCAATTTGTTAAACAGCAAACTAAATTACGGCAAGTCTGTTTCACAGCCTCCCTGATCTCACATACTCGCCAGCAATACAAAAATGGATTTAAAGAGGAGTTTATGAACACAATCGTTGAAGTCAGGGATCTTGCGATTTGCATATCGATTGGATTAACTGCAGTCACTACGTAGTAAACAACTAAATAAGGGCCATAACAGATGATGAGTACAAGAAAAACGATGAAAGCATTGAATGCAGACCTTTTTACGCTCGTCACTTTGTTAACATGCCCAGGTACATGCCCATTGTTTGTTTCAACTGCCAGGGACTGAAGTTGAATCGCATTCTGATGATAGCGAACTGTTCTGTATATTTTTACGTGACAAATAGTTGAGATGCAGAGGCAAGCACATATTACAGCTCCAAGTGAAATTAGAAGAATTTTGTGTTGCCAGAAAGAAGCGATTGCTATAGTTAAACAAATTGTCCAGATGGCGATGAGAACACGTCTTACGCGAGGGATTGTGACCATACGTGGATAATGTAAGGATCTTTCAACGGCCATCAACCTGTCGACACCAATTGCTGTGACTGTACAAAGAGAAATTCCACATAAAGTGAAACCAAAGGTGTTGTAAACACCCATGAAAAACTGTTTGAACCTTTGGGATCGGGAATACAAACTTATTAAATTGTTTGCGATGAAAAGTGGCTGTACGACTGTGCCAACGGCCAGATCCGTCATCGCTAGGCCACAGAGTAAAGACAAGAACGGTGAGCGAAGAGTCCGTGATTTCCGCGCCACATGCAACACTAAGGAATTCCCAATTATCGCCGTTAAAGCTAGAAGAACATTAACAGCGCAGTTTACTTGTACTAACAAGACTTTCGTTGCGGCATGGGCTATATTTTCCTGATTGTACTGGTTCACGGTTTCTTGCGAAGACATGTTTAGAAACTTTGTTGCATTGTTTGTTCCGTAGAGTAAACTTACTCCAAATTCGACCAACGAGCAGGTTTCACACCTCCAGGGTCAAAGTAGTTAGAACCAGCAGCCAGCTCGAGATATGGTTTGAGAACCTGCATAAAAAACAGGACGAGAGTAACTTTCTTAAACTGGAACACCACTCACAGAATCTCCTTGTATTCTGTACTTTGCAATGGTAACGCTGCAAACTAAATCTGATAATGGAGAAAATACAGCGATGTTTCGTTGGAACGGGTACGAAACTGAAACAAGGCGACACGGTTCGGAAGTCACAAATTAAACTGTTTCGGAAAAAACATCACGAAGCTTATTTACTTTACCCTCGACTAAATGACGGTTTCAGTCTGAGAGATTATGCTTTTACCTCTATAAAAAAAGCATTCTAAATTAAGCTTGCATATTTTTTCTTGAACAAAAGGAATAACATGACAATTAGCAGATAACATCCTTTTGTGGGACAACAGATGAGAAAGCGACCAAAATGCCACTGAGGAATTGATCAAAACTTTGGGACAGTGCCAAATAGATATAGTCACGTTTCGAAAGTGAGTAGCGACCGTCCGAAAGCATCCCGACAAAATTTCACCGTTTTAACGAAATCCCCGAGGCAAATCCGCACTGAATGGTCCTCAACTGGATTTCCTTTTCGAAAATAACGGTGCCTTTTTAAAATGCGCCCGTCTGTTATTGTGCTTCATCCATGTGTTTCAGATCTTATTGCCTGGTAGCACTGAAGGAAGAGTAAGACCGAAACGTTTTCTGTACGAAATCCTCTTAACTGTTTTTCTTGTCGTATGCCGAGTTTGTTAAGTTTCACTCAAAACCTTTCCCATGGATCGGCCCACGGACACACGATTTTCGCGATCAGAAACTAGCGACTCCTGACAGTGATACTAGGGAGTTTTAGCAAACCGGGACGGCGACGGCGACGACAACGACACCAAACAAAAGGTTTAATGAGCAGAACAATGGTTTTGCACGTGCGTTTTGAATCTTTTTACATTTCTTTGCCGTCCTCTGCAAAACAACAACGTGAAATGACCAAGTTTTACGTATTTTAGAAATCGAGAACCGCAGTGGTTAATTTTTCGTATCTTCTTTTGGAACTGAACGCTGTCGGTGCATGTTTAGCCTGAGCAAGTTTTTATACCGATAGGCCCACTGAACAGATTTACACAGTTGCGACATTCGAAGGTAAAATACAAATACATTTTTCACAAGGCGTCGTCCCCGCCGTCGCCGTCTTCATTGCTAAAACTCCCTACTATCTGACAAGGGAAGCTGTCGAAACTGATATACAGTACTACTGGTTTCCAGCCAAACAGCTTACATGTGCTTGAAGCTGACCCCACCGTAAGCTAAAAGGTTTGACATGCAATCGTGTTCCGGTATACAGTATGCCTGCAACTACCCCATAAACCTGTTACGGCGCTTTCACCGACCGATCTATTTTTAGTTTGAATTTTTCTCGAATTCAGATCCCCACAGGAACATCAGCGACCAATTGCAATCACAAGCACGGACTAATGTTGACATGTCGACATGTTCACGTGAGGCCGCATTGTTTTATCCTCACCGAAGCGTGCTTATGTAGACTGGAACTGGCCTATTTCGCGGAAAAAATATCTAAAAATAGACTGGTATGTAAAAATGCCGTTGCGTTGGCTTATTATGGGAGTTGCAGGTTCCTAGTAATGGGCTCCTGAGTATGTACGTTTGTAATGCGAGCTATCAGTGCCGGGAAGTTGACATTTCTTGGATTTAGCGGCAAAATCACTGTCACATTATAAACAAGGATGATTTGAGAATATTTATTAAGACTTTCCAGTATACTCGATTGCATTCCGTTTTTAATCATTATCTTATGCAGTTTTACCCATCTATGCCTCTTTTTTAATTTGTTTTTTTTTTTCCGTGTTTCTTTTGGCTCTCCATTGAGTTCGTCTACAGTTCTAAACTGTCAATGTCATATCGATCTCGGTTAGCTAGTTGGTCACTGCTAAATTGTTATGCGAGATGCGAGCATTAATTGCAAAAATTGGATCGTATCCAGGTAGTTTTATGATACCATTTTCGAGTTCATAAAGTCTGTGATTGAAACCTTTTGCTGGTATCCATTTAACTGTGACATTGTAACCATTGAGTAAATTAAGTGACGAATCTGGGATACAATAGATCGTTGCTATATAAACGACCTTGCCAAGAATCAGATCTCCGCTGTTTTTCATTCGCGACCTGTTTACCTTATAATGTATCGGTATTGTAATCAGACTTTATATTTTGATTACTATGCTAAAATAAATAATGATTACTATATTTAAGGGGTTGCTGGTTGGTTTTCTGGAGAGTCCAGTCCGTAGCTTTGTCGCATCATGATAATTATTGCTTTTTTGCAATATGTTAATAATTCTATAGCAAGCCATCGGTTATTCATAGGAACCCTCTTGATACAATCACCAAAGTGCCACGAAAAGTTTGTCCGTATTAACAGTTGGCCGTTTTAATGGGGCAGGGTCATATTTCATCCGGACTGGTCTAATTTGAGTGGTCTTAAAGCACAGGTAGCCCAAGCTCTCTGAGCATCGGTCAACATACGGTAACATTGCGTAGCAGCGTTATTATAAGAGCTTGTATGGGAAATACAACGATCGTACGGAATAGTTCAAAATAAGGGAAAAAATAGTAAAATCGACTTACCTTTTCTTGTTGTGGAGGCGTTTCAGAGCGATTTTAGCGAGATTTAGAGGAAAACAGAGGAGCTAAATCTCGCTAGAATCGCTCTAAAACGCCTCCAGACGCCGTGAAAACAGAAATCATACACACAACAAGAAAAGGTAAGTCGATTTTGTTATTATTTTCCTTTTTTTTGAACTATTGCGTACGATCGAGACGATGTATTTCCCATACAAACTCTTATAATAACTCTATTATGCAATGTTACCGTATGTTGACCGATGCTCAGAGAGCTCGGGCTAGCTGTGCTTAAAGTGCCTATGAAATGAAATTTTTGCCTTCTTTTTTAGTCTAAAATATTGAAGTCTATGATCCTCTGATTCGTAATTTTTGAGTTTGGGCTTCTGAATTAAATAATTGCCTAGCAACACCACCTTTTCCAGATAAAACTCACGCTAAAAATCACTCACTCACAATAGAATTTTGAATAGATATATTTATCTCTTACAACGTCCCGAATTCCATTACAACACACTCTTCGATTTTTCTTAGAACAAACACACAATTTCCGACAGATATATCATTATTGCACTTCTAAGTGACCGTTCCTCTTTAGTAAGCATCTGCAAGATATAAGTGATTTAAAAAATGAAACTTGAACTTGAGTGCAACAATGGAAAGATGAACAATACTGGAAAAACGGGGCAAAATTAAAAAAGGATTATACAGTCGGTTGGCCGTATTAATGGGGTTTCCTTATATGAAATTTATGAACGCTGGGATATATCAGTAGCCACATTATCAAAAACAACTTGTGGAATTTTTCTTTCTCATGTTCTCGTGCGTTTTGTCTATTGCCAGGAAATGCTACTGTAGCTCGCCTTATTGAAGATCCAGAGCTTAATACACTCAAAGACTGACGGAAATTTTGGAAACGTTTCCGAGGGTGTTTTGTTTTCCAAAGTCGCATATCAACGAAAACGGTGGTAAATGCTACAAGTCTTTGGTGAAATACCAAAAAGCAGAAGAACATGTCCAAGGCATAAAACAAGCTTTTGGTGAGGATTTTGGCTGGGCAACAATCAAGCTTTTATTCCTTTTATGGCCTTATCTAATTGTTTGACGGAAAGGGTTTCTATTGTTCGCAAGACAAAGGTTAGGAATGACCGACGCGTAGCAAACTCACCGAGCGCGAAATTCAAATATCTTCGGAGGCGATAAGTGTTAAATCCACAATCTTCGACGGTATTCAAATCGACAGCACTCACTACAGAAATGCTTTCAAAGTGTAATTTACCGAAACCCGCAAAGTACTGTGTAGACGCCGTCAGGCCATATGAACGGGAACATCCGACGAATATTATTTCTGTGCCACTTCTCGAACATTATGACCGTGCCACTCAGGAATTCAGAGCTGAAAATAAACAGTTGAAAACTCAAACGACGACGCAGTTTTATTAATTCATTAAAGCGCGAGCAGGAGCCTTCGAATTGAGAGAGCAATTAAAACCTTGAAGTGAATTCAAACAGAAGTCAGTTCCAATTTTTTTAAGTCAGAAGCAAAACAAATTAAAAGCGTATATCGCATAACTAAAATAATGCTTCCCAAGCTGCTTGCAATTACCGAGCAGTCGTTTTCAGATAACTCCCAGCCACTTGCTCCCAAGAACACGAGCTAATGAAGAAATAAACCTACAAGAAGAACGCCACCACCCTGATTCTAAATTATTCTTTTTACTTAGGACCTGACTACGTTCTGATAAAAAGCGCAGTAGAGTTAATCGAAGTAGCGCGCGTGTACTAGCTCACCCTCTTTTAGTCTGTCTGATTTTTCCCAAGTATTTTCCCGTTAGGATCAAATATGTCATCACCGAAAATCTGCCGACTGGATTCGACTGAACACGAGTGTTATTTTGCGACACCGAGTAGAAAAATCCCTACGGACCGACAACAATAGCTTCATTGTCTTAAAAAATCCCAACCATAACAATAGGCAAAGTTTGATACGTATACTGAGCTGAAGTCTGACTTTTTCGGCGAGTCAGGGGAGACGTGTAAAACGACTAATACGGAACAAGATAAACTAACACCTGGGATATCAGTCAAAAACCACTTTTCATTTGTAAATGAAAATCCTACCAATTGTTCTCCTACCAACTTAACGCCCTCGAGTTTAGCGTTACCAAGACTCAATCTAAGTCCAATTGGTAAGCCACGAAGTATTTTATTCGACAGTGGCGCCTTCTCGCTCGTACGAAGCGCTTTCGCTCCGTTTGTCACCTCGAGTCCAAGGACACGGCGTGCTGATGAACCAAAAAGTGAAACAAAGACCGAAGTCGTCGTTGAGTATCCTAGTAAGACTGTGAACAACAATCACAATATGGCCAGACTTGCCAGTATAGGAATCGAAAACTATAGGTAGAGCTTGAAAAATGACAGATTTACCGAAGCCAGTAGGTAAACTAAGAAATATATCTTTTTTCTTGAGCACTACCTGGGTTAATACTTCCTTCTGAGTCTCATTTAAGTTACTAAACTCAAATTTCTTGCACACTTCTGAAAAGGCAGGGGAGAGATCCACCATGTTTGATTTTAAGTAACGAGAGGGACTAGGACCAGGTTTCCATAAAATGGAAGCCTGCTCCTTATTGGTCAATTTGAGAGAAAGGAATGCAGAGCTCTAGTGAGCAGCCGTTAGTGGGGAGGATCGTTGCGTGACGACCCTAATAACGGCTGCGGAGGAGACTAAGTCGAAACCATGTCTTGCCTGAACTAAGCCGAACAATGGCATATACAACACGCAACACAGAAAACAGACTTGCGCTTAAGGAGTTACATTTGAATCCTGTGGTACTAGAACGATTAAAGGAGGAATAAACCTATACATCGCGCTCCAGAAACATAAGCTCGATCAGATAGAGCAAGAAAAACATAAGAATTTCTCTAGACAAGCGTATAGCTTTCTCGAAGTAAAGCTACGGCGTCTCCGAAGAAAAACGTAGGAGGGCAAATATGATGCCCGTGATAAGAATATATTCCCACGTGCTGTCGATCCCCTGCCTTAGAGTATATTCTACATGGTATATACTCTCGTCGACGTCGTGTTTCAGATTCTTGAATTCAGTTTCTACATTCAGAAACTTTGCTTCTAGCTCTGCTTTCTTCGTTTCTACCTTTGTTTCCAACCTGCTTACAAGTAGGTCAAGTTTCTTGTCCAGATTGCGGCTTAAAATGCGCTCAATTTTTGTAGGGAGAGCTTCAACTGGATTAATTTCGACTTCTTTCGCTTGCCCTTTTCACTGCCTTTTGCTTGCTTTTTCACCGGACTGCTGTTGTAACGTCCCGGCATGGTAGGAATACTTAAAATCCGCCTTTTTGTGGAACGTCTCGCCCGTCCGCCATGCTTCATGACGTTTTCACAAAGTACCAAAAGCACATGTGAGTTATCGAACACGTGTGGTTTACTTTCCCGGTTTGTTTACATCTAAAGTAACGTGACACTACACGTGAATATTCAAGAGCCCCGCGCAGCCGCGCAACGTTGGGTACCAATTTTCATGCGCATATCTTCAGCGCATATATCATTTGGTGACGTCACACCGCTGATCACAGAACTTTCCAATTCTAAAAAACACTGAAAGGGTTTGGATTCTTGTGGTGTTTTCTTTGTTTTAGCCATTTTTTATTGCTCCGTCATGACTATTTTACCAAAGAAGAAACATTCGGAATCAAAGAAAACTGATACGTCTTCAAACAGCGACAACAGAGCGCGAATACGTGGAAATTCGTCCTGGTCGTCGTCGACCAGCGTTACAGAAAGAAATCGCTCGAGCGAAGAGTACTCAGGTCTTAGCGAAGAACAGTACCTTGGAAATAGTTTTGAGAGCAGAGAGGCGGCCGATGTAGCTTCTAGTAGCTCTAAGAGGCGACATAGAAGCCCTCCTCATCGCCATAAATACCATGAACGGCACAACGAAGAGACAGGATACAACAGCTCCGATGAACACGATTGTACTCAAGAACAACCTCTGTCGTCTGAGGAGGTTCGTGCCGTCGTTGTTTTTATCTCTGTGGAGGAAAATACTCGTGTATTGACTCTCAGTTTTATGTTTTATTCATTCCATAAAGGTCGAGAGACAGTTTGAGCAGGCTTTAAAGGAAAAGAAAGGTTTTGTTATCAAGAAAATGGCGCAAGATGGTGCTTGTTTATTTCGGGCAGTCGGTACGTAATTATTTAAAAACTTTCTCTATATTAATCATCTCACGTCATGATACAAAGCTTTTATACTGTCCTCCACCCGCCCCTGGAGTATTTTTTCCATTTTTTTTTCAAAATTGTTTAAGATAAGTGTAAGATAATAAAATTTCACATTTCCTTGCCCTACCTTTATGCTTGTAAGCTATTAATTGTAGCGTATAACAGCTTGTTCCCATATCACATATGCTAGTCGGCTTACATGATTGTGCATTTAGCAAAGTTACGAAGTTGTTATGTCGACACATTTGAGAACCAGGAGCATTTGTTTCGATTATATCAAGTTTTTTTAAACAACAGAAAATTTAATCTAATTTAAAGTCTTTCTTGGCTCACCAAGAATCAGGAATTGTAGACTACATATCACATGTGCAATGTACGTACTCGTGGCTAAATATAGTACCTGCTCGACTTTTTTATTTTGCCTTTTAGCTCTCTTGTGGACTTAAAAATTGTGTTTGCATTTTGTCCCTACTTTTAGCACTGCAGCTGAGAGAACTTGTTGAATATTTCCTCAGTCTTTCTTGTTTAAAGTGCCACCAACCCCCAAATTTTTTTTCGCTGATATAAATTTCCTTTTTCTCCTGATCACCACAGCAAAGAAAATTATAGTTGTAGCTATTTTCGTCAATTTTCTACCAATTTTCAAAGTTTATAATTTTGCACATTTCCATGTTTATGACCGAAGAATAGCGGAGAATCGGACGAGTTGACTTCCGATGTTATTTCAGGAATAACAATGTTTCGTTTCTGAGAAGAATGTATGCGATAGTGTGTGTCAAAATCCTTGCAGAATGCAAGGAATATGTGTTGTTGGAGACTGTAGCAATACAGGATACGCAGGGTAGAGTATTCCTCTTCATTCTTTATTCTATCCTGATGAAACTCTACCAAAAACGAGAAAAAGACCAAAGAAGTGGGCTGATCTGTGCGAAGTGAACGTCGCGGAGCCATCGAGGATTTCTTCGATCTCAGGTTCGCTGCAACTATAAAAACCTATAACTTTTCATGGCCTGTATCTTCTTCTCTATCTCTTGTGGAAAGCTTGACATTTTCATGATTTTCACTTGTATTTCGGGGGAAATTAGTGTGTGAATCTAAAAATGTTCGGACACTCCGAAATGTGCATGTTCCTTAAGGCAACCTACCGACTCTTCATGTCCATTGACATCTTTATAACTCTTTAAGAGCTCTAACGTTAACTCTACTGCCACTACTTGTACCGTTATAACCCAAATGGACTGGTTAATTGTCGATCCTGATCCTGGCAAAAATTACAATGCGGCAATCTCCGCTGGCGACCCACACTTCTAAATGGAAAAAAGAAATATACATTGCAGTTGTTCAAATCGTAGCTAGACTCCAGATTGTAATGCTAGGTGATACACTTCTTTCAAGTAAAAATCTTGTTCGGTTTCAATACAATATAAATCGCAAATAACCCAAAAGTGTTTTGAAAGCCCTCCAAGCTCAGTCAAAAGTCTCTTGAGTGTTTCAGCTCAGTTCTCGAAGTGACGTCACTAGTAGCCCGAGCCAGCTCCCGGTTTACGCGGTTGTGAACATAGAAATTATGTGCTCAAACGCCTGTAGAAACGCAAGGATTTTATCAATCAAGATAATTTTTTCGCTGATGAAATCAGGGAAACTAGTAGATTTTGTTAAAAGAAAAAACTTTTTTGGGGTTAGTGGCACTTAAAATATATGAACTTGATGAGGATACCTTTGAAGACCAAACTGGCCCAGACAACATTCTATTATTTTATTTACTAAAATATGAGGGCCAGATGAACAATCTTGTAAAGAAAACTGTTCAAATATCAGCTTTTTAGCTAACTGTGTGTACACTATTTATTGACCAAGTGGCAAATTATTGAAGAAATTAAATTTTCTCTCAAGTTTTGGTATGCTTTTAAATTCCAAATGCACTATATATTTTGGGGGTATTTTTGCTCAAACAGTTTATTTGACAAGGCTATAATTTCAGAAAGTTGATTTCTAGTAGGGCTTATTATTCGTAGGGACTTTCTCTTCTCAAAAATGTTTGGGTTTAAGTTTGCAAGGAACTTGCTGTCGAAAAAAATATACATGCATGTAGCAACACTGCCCAGTAAAACTCTCTAAATATAACTGCTAGAAACAAACTTATTTGTACAGTCATCAAATGAACTTTGACATACAGTGCAGCATAATTTTCTTTAACTCTGTCACTTGCCACTATGCTTGTTACAATATTTATTATGTTTAGAAATTTATGTATGTGTCAGTAAACCCAACCTTGCTCCCAACATCTGTATCCTTCAGTGTTTTTTTGTAACTGAAATAAAATAGGAGGAAATTGTAAAGTAGACAGCGTGATCAAGGCAGTCAGGTGTGAAGGAGTGCAGGAGTTGGCTGCCTTCTCCTGCATGGCACCAGGGGTGGGTTCCTGATCCTGAAAAAAAAGAAAATCTGTTTGCATTCTGGTGCATTTCTAGCACACGTAAGTGTTTTTGTTGAAGGTAACTGCATAAAAGACAGCAAAGTCCGAATTTTTTTTTACCTTTTCATTTATTTCCTCAAAAAGATCGGATCATGATTTTGTGGGTGAAACAAAACTGAGCATTGATAAACTTTGTGTCGAAAAGAACCCAGCGCAAATGCTCGAAGTAGCCAGTGACTTGTGTTGGGCACCGGCTTTTTTTGAAAAACCCAATCCCTTCCCCATGGGTTCACTCCCAATGAAAGTAGCTTTTGGTATACTCAGTTCTGGACTAACTGAAAATCACCAAATTAAATTATTTTGTGGTAGTCGATTGATACCAGCAGTGCAAACCACATTTGTGTGAAAACAGCAAGCACTTAAATTTCTACAAACAAGTTTCAAATGTTGAATCCTGTTGTAATTGACATAAAAGACCCAATAACTGGGGAACTTTATCTTGGATTAAATGAGTGTATTGTTTTAAGGGAGGGAATAGGATAGGCAATATTTTGGAAGTCATCAGTCATTCCCAAGCTTCTGGAAGGGATAGATGAGGAGGCCCTTCTTCCTTCTGTGACGTTTTGTGACCTTTCATATAAAGTAACAATGATTGAGACACATAAGCACAGCGCATTATTAGTGAAAAAAAAAGTTTCCGGTTTGCTTGTGGTTAGTTCCGCTCTTGTTTGCTTGCGGTTAGTTCCGACCTTTTTTTGTATTTTATTGATTTTTGTTGATTTAAGTTGTTTACAAGAATTATTATAAACAAACGGTTGAATAGGTTTTATAGTAATTTACAAAAGGGAAATTTTTAGAAACGAAAAAGAAAAACTTCTGTAAATGATAAATTACATAGGTTTATCTATTCTAAATGTACTAAAACTACAAGCTACCAGATGAACTACAATTATTATTTAGTAAAAACTTTTTCCATTTAACATCATGAAAAATTCACTTACCGTTTGATTCAGCAATCGTAGTTTCAATTTGATATACATGACATGTTGTATTTAAAGGATACTTTTGCAAGATAGGTGTTTAATGACGGAGGATAACCTTTATTTCGGCAGGAATAAATATGTTGTTTTGCCAGAATTAGGAAATGATTGAGTAGATGAAAATCTGCTTGCCTTTGCCAAAGTCCAAAAATTTTGTCATTCTCTGATAACGCTTCGACTTTTATATCTATCATATATATGTATTGAACCAGTTAATTAAATCCTGCCAAAACTTGTTCTAGTAGTCACATTCTATTAAAAGGTGTTCAATAGATTCAAAATGTACATAGAAACGAAGGTACAAGGCTGATTTTATGGAATTTATTCGTCGCTAAATACCTATGTAACACCTTAAATTGAAATTCATGTGATCTGGAATCTACAGTCACTCTGAAGGGAATACAATATATCTCTTTCCAATGTAGTTGATAATTATATTTTTCCGAATATTTTACATGTAACTGTGCAGTTGGTATAACTTGACCTTTGAGCGGACTTCTTTGTAAATGTTTTTCAAGGTAGCTTTATCTAGACGGATATTGTGATCATTCAAGTGTAACTGAGCACTAACCAACCTGGTTTGCTTGCGGTTAGCTTTCATTTGTGGTTTGTGTGACACTGTATTACATAAACTTAGACTCGTAGTATTTATGGTTGAAAAATCCACAATTCCAGTAGCTGGCGCTTCGTTTGTAAAGTGGATCAGCCCGTGCTTCCTGAATTGTATGTCCCGGGTTCAACTCCCGGTGTCCCCACAGTAAAATTTTGTTGTTCTTCTGCATGCACAAAAAAGTGTTTGTGCATGCACAGAGGGAAGTAAGGCCTTCTCGTCTATCCCTTTAAGTGACTACCAAGTTCATTCAAATCCTGGGGACGAGATGTGCTGCGAAAGGAGGGACTACCATTTAAGCCCAAGAGTTGGAATCCTGCCTTGTTCTCACAATGCAAAAATTTGATTGGCTTATGTTAGGAGCATTGGCAACATGTTGTCAACATTCGAGATATGTGGGACATCTTACAGGAATGTTTTGTCTCGCTCTCTGAAAATAGAAAAGCAAATCAAAGCATTGGCATTGCATCTCACAAGCCGCGATGTTCTTGTGATTCTGCCAATAGGCTATGGAAAGAGTTAAATTTACAAATTGTTTTGTCTGGCAAAGCTTTTCGCCTAGATGCAAATGCATGTGTTTAATTTCACTACTCAGCACCAGGTCAACAACATCGTTGAAGAACAATTCTGTAAATACATGTATGAACTAACTGAGCTCGGCCTTTCTGCCCTCCATTAAAAAGATTAAACCAGACTTTCACTTGAAACTTTCAACTGGTATCAGCAAACATGTCATTGCAGTTGGATGACCCTGGATGAAAATTCTTGGTTGAACTCTGATTTTGCAATAACTTTGGAATTTAAACCTACGGACGTGGCCAAAAAGTTGTTGCAAGATGCCTCTTTGCCGTCTTCTTTTCAAAACTTCTTTAGGAGCTTTGCTTAACATAATGAAGCTATTGGCTTGAAGTAACGCAGATACTGGTTTTGCCTCACCACTTGAATTGAAGAGAAGAGCGATTTTATGCAAAACATCTCCTGGGGTTGTCGACAACAGGCAATAACGAGAGAACATCAAGATAAGGAATCCTATTGGACAGTGTTATGTGATTAAAAATTTACGCTGAAGAATTACTCGGCCATGAAAGGTCAAACTCTCTGGCTCTCAGTAAATGAAAAGTGACTTTTGGACAACTAAGGGCACAATGCTTAAACAGTTCTTTCTATTTTCAGCTGATCAAGTATATGGTGATCAAGAGATGCATTCAGAGGTTAGAAGACACTGTATGGATTACATGGTATGTACGGTGCATTAATCACTGAGCCAGACTTTTGTGACGTTATGGTGTAGTTTGTTTTTCAAGGTCATTGAGGTATGTTCTTGGGAAAAATACATTGAATAGACCCTACTTCTCTCTTACAACATCTACTTAGACCTTGCTCTTCAGAGCTTTCTGTCAGTAGCACAGCAACCAACTTGCAAGACCCCTGATTAAAGTTATATGTAGGTATGGGAGTTGCTGGGTTGAATGGGTAATGCATCAAGCAGTTTGGGTACAAATAGGGGGCTTACATGTACATTCTTGGGCAAGATACTTTGGTATCACTAGACAGGTCTCATTCCACCTAGGTCAAGGTACTGACAATTTAATTCTGTGGGGGAGGGCAGGTAACCTGAGATGGACAAGCATCCCATCAGGTGGGCTATGGAGAAACCATTAGCAAGTCTTAAATACAGACTCCTCTTGTTGTGTTATACATGAACACGGTCAAATCTCCCCACACCAGCCTCCTTGGGGACAGAGGAAAGTGGCCATTGTTGAGAGATGGCCATTATGGTGAGGTAGGGGTTCCATTAGAGGAGGTCAAACTGTATATTATGTATTTATTTTTTGTTTTCCAGCTGAAGAATGCAGACTACTTCTCACAGTATGTTACTGAAGATTTTAACAGCTATATCAAGCGTAAGCGTGAAAATCACTGCCATGGAAACCACATTGAAATGCAGGCCATGTGCGAGATGTATAACAGAACAATTGAAGTCTATCAATATAGTACAGGTGGGTTTGAACTACTTCAAGATTACTGTATTTGTAAGTTACACCATTAAAGTGCACTTAACACCAAAAATTTATTTCACTAAAATAATAAGGCTTATTTTGTGGTAATTTGGCGCAAAAATTTTTTGATTTGGTTAAATCCTCGAATTTTTATGCCCTGTCAAAACCGAGTTTCCATTGGTTCGCAACAGCGCGTGGGGAATCTGGGGAGAGTTGAAGCTGTGATGTCAAATCGAGAAGGAACACTTCGGCTGTCCCAGTCAGGTCTTCTATTTTGCATGAGTGTAGGAGCCATTTTGCGGCACAAGTTCTTTGCTGGGACTCCACAATCAACAGATTTCTGTTTTTAGTAACAATGTCTTCTACTTTGTCAGATTCCAAAATGATTTTTGACTCTGAAGACTCTGACATTTATTTTATCACTGAAGACATAAAGTAGGACTTTAATCACTCGATGACGACCTAGCTGATTTATTTACAAGTCTTTTGCTGAGCAACCAGCCACCCAACCTCTGGCCAACTAAGAAAAGACAATCAAATACAAGGAGGTGGATGCTAGCAAAGAATTCGAACGAGCTCTGAAGGACAGACTCGAAGGCAAAGATATGTAGAAAAGAGTAATAAGATATAAATATTTGTAGTGCGTGACTTGTGTTTACTATTTTCGCACCTTCTACTATCTTGCATAAGATACCTTTGAAAATAACAGTCAAGTCCACTCACTTTCTTAGAATTATTTAAACTAATGCGTTCTTGATGTAGATCAACTGATTATCTCTTGACACAGTGTTTGTATTCTTTAGGTACAAAAGTGTGGAAATAATTGTAGCGTCACTTCCCTTAAAACATGAGCGAATGTTTTTATTGCAGTGAGTTAGAAGGTTGTCAAGACTCAAAGAAGAGTGATCTTGTTCTTGAAGAGTTTGGATGTTCAGAGGTTTAGGGGTTCTGTACATACCAATTCTCAGTATTTCCTTGCTTGAATGTCTCCCTGCATGGCCACATTTGCTAAACCATGAATCTTCCAAACCATTGTGTTTGTTCACAACATGACTTCACCAGATAGGAATTGAGTTCTACCAAAGTTACCCTCCCAGATTTCTCTTTCAAATTAAGAATTGACCAAGGAAGGAAACTTAAACATTTCAAGCAGACAACATTTGCTCGGAAAAAATTTGCTCACTATTCTCCTGCCTTTGTCTCTATCAGCTGCGCTGACTGACTGCTGTTTTTCAGATTAGATACAACGATGGATACATGAATCAATAGAAAAGCGTTTTTTACCAAAGTCGCCTTGCTTAAGCCATGGAGTCAGCAAAATTCCCTACTTTTCCTAAAAATCCAGGCGTCAAATGAAATCATCTGGTTTGAAATGCTTAGAACAGATCAACGAACTCCTAGACGGCTCTCACTATTAATTTAGTGCTTAGCACATTTCGCTTTCACAAAATCGACCCATCGCTTTCTACGTTTCTTCGCTTCAAACCGATCATCTCTAAATAAAATTGGTATGACATGAAGCGTAATAGCTCCTGTAAGTTTGTTGAGTTCCTACATCCCTTTACAATGCCCCTGGCTATCAATTTTTCAAACTACTTCCTCAGCCTTTCCCACAAAAACAAGTAAATATGTGAACTACGGAATCATCGTGTTCTGGATTTGACGTCACATCCAGCCCTCGGCCCATGCTCCGTTTAACTCGGTCGTAAATCAAAATGGCGGCATTTTGACGTACTTTGACGGGGCATAAAAATTCAAGGATTTAACCAAAACAAAAAAATTTTGCGCCAAATTACTCAACAAAATAAGCTTTATTATTTTAGCGAAAAGATTTTTGTTGTTAGGTACACTTTAATACATGCTACGATTCACGTGTCAGTGTTCTTTAAATTCACAAAGATGGCTGAAATTTTACCACTTCTTTGTCTTTGCCAATGTGATTGTCAACACAGAATGCAAAAAATAGTAACAGGTGTAATGTAACTTGAAACCAGAGGCAGAGCTTGGTAACTTGCATGTCATTGAGAAATTTGAACTGAAGTTGCAAGTTTTCAGGCAAATTTCCCATCATTATTGAAATATGGCAAAATTGCATGAAAAAGAGCATCCTTTTTCACTGTCCTTAAGTTGACATGACTTATAATCCCTGTATTTTCAATCACCACGAATGGTCCAAATGCGTCACATTCCTCTCACTCCCAGGATTTCATGGGGCCTTGTGGTTTATTTATTTGTACCATAAGTTATAGCCTTTTCTCTCTGTTGTGGTTTATTCACAGTCTCGCTCAATAGACAAAGAAAGAGAGGGAGAATTGGTTGTCCAGCATCTTCCAAGGCTGTTATATTTAGCTGGATGTATATTATACATGTAGCACTAATGTTATTAACTTCTCTGTGCAGAACCCATCAACATCTTTCATAGTTCCTACAAGACTGATTATGAACCAATCCGTCTAAGTTACCATAACTCTGTGCACTACAATGCAGTCCTTAATCCAAACAAGCCTTCTGTTGGTGTGGGATTAGGACTTTCTGGGTACAAACCATGGGTGAGTGAACAGTAAGAGTACTTATAGCTTTCAGTTACTATGTGCGCTCTGATTGGTTAATTTAGCAGGCCATATTGTACTTGATTATATGGCTGTGTGTCACAAGGACTGGGAACCACCAAATTCACAATTTTTATTGGCTGAACCTGCTGTTGAAAGCAGTCTAGATTTTCCCATCTAGGTCAGCAACATTCTAGAACGGTTACATATTGCAAAAAAAAGGTGCAAACTAAAATTCAAAAATATTGACTATTAATTTTTCTAACAATATTTATTTATGTGATGAGAGAAAAAGTGTTCATGAGGATTCATGAGCAAACTTTGGCTGAATTAAGTGTAACTAATCACTGTTCGCAAGCAGTATGTCAGTTGGTACAGACCAGCCACATTAAATGAATTCAATTATTCTTGTTTGTCGTGTAATAAACATCTTATTTAGCAAGCTTAGTCGGTCCTGTATGGGAGAATCCTGACCTCTGTCATGTGTACAGACCTCACTGCATTTGGTCTGTATTTATGACCTCAGTCAACTCTTCCGTACAGACCTTCTGCTTGGTTAATTAGAGCTGCATGTAAGTACATCTGCTACAATTTAAAGCTGTTTTTGTTGTGAAAATGTTTGGTGATTTATCACAAAGTGTCTGAACTTTTAATGCAAGTGAAATTTTCTTTTACGGCAAATTGTATGTTAAAACACGCTAACAACTTGGCAATTTCAAATTGACTTATTATGCTGTCGACCTGCGTCAGAAATTTGAAGCCATTCCATGTGAATAGAAATCGTTCTCAAAATCATCAGGCACACAGTAGAGATATACTGGTAATAAATAATTATTCTAGTTACTAACCTTGTGTTGTTGATCTGTAACATAAGTTACAGATCCTTGTTCTTTCTCCTTTGATTTACATGTATGGCCCATGTGCTTTGTGCCTGGGCCATAAATCAAAGAGGAAAAACTTGGTCTGTAACTTACACTGCAGACCTCAAACTCATCTAGTAAGTGATATTTACAGGTTGCAAATTATACAATTTACATGTAAGTATTGTGATCTGTCATAGTCTAAACAGAAAACATTGATTCCACTTCTTTCCTGGCCCTTTCCTTAGGTGATATTAGTTGAGACAAATTATTGTTTTGTACATGTACCCTTGAATCTTATTAACAATTATTCACCAAAGTGGAGGTGAATAGATAAACAATAGCCTCCAATTGGCATGAAAATATGCTAGGATAGTTGTCCATGGACATTATCTGTTCCGAGAAGCGAACAGTTCTCCGAGAGCTTAGCTTGAGGAAAACTGTGAACTTCGAGGAACAGATAATGTCCAAGGACAAATATCCGAGCATATTTTCGCCTCAGATGGAGGCTATCGTGTTTATTATTCTTCAAATCTTTTTCGCAACGTGCACAGTTTTGAAAATTGGGTATATTCTGGGATATCCCCCAGTTTTAGTTGGGGAATATTCAGTCATGTGATGTGTCTAGACCAATTGCGCGTGAGCAAAAAGATTTGATGGATTATAATGGTGGATATTTACTGAGCTGCAGCGAGGTAAAATAATATCCACCACTTTCACCGACACTGAGGTGAATGATTGTTTTAGTGTATGCCACACAAGCTGAAAAACTAGCGGTCCAAAGAGTAACTTTATTTGTGACAATATACTGATAAAAGTCATTCTTTGTTTTTCTTCAGCTGCTCAGAGGTGAATAGTACTTGGCTAATCACCTCCGAGGTAGCCAATCAGAGCGCGCCAAAAATACTATTCACTGGTGTGGTATATACTAATCATTAAGATATCACTGTAGTTTAACACTGTGGAAAAATACTTCATCTCACCCCCCCCCCCCCCCCCCCCTTTCCCTTTTTTTGCTATAATACACTATTTTTGGTGCTGGAGGGAGTTGTATAAAAAGGTGCTAGTACTTGGTGAAAAGAAATTTTGAAATTGTCTCAAGTATGTGACTTTTCTTTCCAAGCTTATACTGTAGTGAGAAATAATTTAAAAGTGGAAATTTCATACATCCAGTGTATCAGCAGAACTAACTATCTTGTCTGATAAATAGCTTTGCTTTAAACAGGGCACGAATTTGCGCCTAATACAGTCGCCAATGCGACTAAGATTACCATGCTGGCGATCAAGATTAAAAAATTAGTCGCCAAGTTGGCGACCAGAACTCTTTGGGTTTTGTATGTCTTACCTAGATGTATTTTGCAACTCAGTCAAACTTTAAGGTAGATGGATCGGTGCGCACGATGAGGTCTGTTAAGCAAAATCGTGTCGAATTCTACGAAGCGAACGTGTCAACATCCGCCATCTTGGATTTTCCAAACGTTACATTGTATATTGTGAAATGAAATGTCCCTTTTGATAACAACGCATATTGCGGGCTCACAACATTCCGTACTTTTCCGACCGTGGCGACACCTTCCACGTGGTCTCATTTGGCTTTATTTATGGAGTGATTTAAATTTAAAATGAGCAGCGACGTAGACAGTAATCGGAAAGATTTATTTCAAATACTGACTGCACGTACAACCGCAACCGAGGACGAGGTTTTAGAATTCTCGCGGGCTTTGGAAAAAAAATATGCCGACGAGAAACAGTTCTTTCGCACTTTGCCGCTCCGTGGCCACGTTGGTTTGCCAACAGACAAAATGGCAATGTCACTTGTGTCAGAAGATCTACCTCTGGAACCAGAAATAGCAGCAACAAGAACATCCCCTGATGGGAACTGCCTTTTTAATGCTGTGTCGTTAGCTTTGGTAGGTGACGAGACACAAATGAGTCTTCTGCGTTTGCTTGTGGCTATTGAGCTCCTCCTGAACTCTGAATTCTACATACAGCACCCAAGATTAACTTTGTTTTCCTCAGCCGATCATCAAGAAGACAAGCTGTTTTCCCTTTGCTTGACTAGAGATAGTGATAAGGTTTATGTCAACACCAACAAGAGCAAAGAGGATGCAATTTGGTCGGAAGCTCTGGTTGCAACTAAATGTAAAGAATGGAGCGGTTTTTTTCACATTGCTGCACTATCGACGGTTCTTGCCAGGCCCATTTTCTCTGTATATCCAAGTTGTCAAACTTGGATACGGGACTTCCTGCACTCTGAAATATGTCCACGGGAGATTCAGAACATGGTACCCCTTGAACCGCTCTTTGTGTTGTGGTCTAGAGATGGGAACCTGGATACCAGAAGCGGAGCTTGGTATTCTCCAAATCACTTTGTTCCCTTATATTCAACTGGTAAGGGCAGCAATTCTAGTGCGAAAGAGAACGACCCTGAAAAACATCAGCAAGAAACCGTAACATTGAAACCAGCCAACCAAAGAAAGAGACCCTTCACCCTGGACGGCTACTTTGGCTTACAAAGTTCAAAAAGGAAGAAAGAGAAAGAGACAAATTCTGCCAGTAGTGCTGATGAAGAGAGAAAGCCCTTAAAGAAAAATGAACCTCAAACCACATGCAACATCCAGCCACAAAGGCAACAAGCAAAGCTACAACATGAACAGGAACCCACGAAAAGCTGTGAAAGACCTGATGACAGCAAACAAGACAAGGATGAGCAAAAGCGGCGATTTATTCCCAAATGGAAAGATAAATTCCCTTGGCTACATTACAATGCTGATAGAAATGTGATGACATGCGACATATGCTGTAAACATCCAAGTGTAGCTGGTAAAACAGATTTTTTGAAAGGCTGTACTAGTTTCAAAACAGACACGATCAAAAAACATGCTGCCAGCAATGGCCACATCCGCGCCAGAGAGAACTCCTTTGCAGAGCAAAAAACAATTGAAGAAAGTCAGATCGTCCAAACTTTCTCAAAGATAAACAAACAAATACAGTCTCAAGACCGCAAAGAAATGGAAATCAAACTAAACACTGCATATTTTGTAGCAAAAGAGGAACTACCCTTTTCTAAATTTGAAGGGTTGCTTTCACTACAGAGAAAAAATGGAGTCAGCATTAACCTTACGTACGCAAACGAGAAAAGTTGTGCAGGATTCGTTTCATTTCTGTCTACACGCCTTAAAGAAGACCTTATC
>CM042756.1:14255037-14258930 GCA_022496165.2 Catalaphyllia jardinei
ACTGCTACAAATATATTGATATGTTTACTGGGATTTTGAAAAGTTTATATTTATAGACGGGGCTGGGGCATGTCTTGTTTTTCCAGCAGTAATAACAAATACATTATGTAGTCCAGTCTGATATTTCATGATGTTTGTACATGAAAGTAATAGTCACCAAACCTATCTAGATAAGTTAACAAAGTCACTTCACTTCCAAGTTAGAAAAACCCTTCAATTTGACATAATTTTATAATGCGTTTTATCAACTATCCGTTTTCGTTTCTGGAAAAGAAAATGGCTCCTAACTTTTTGGACTTGGTGACCACTTTGGAAAATTTAGGAGCCAGATGGCTCCTTGAAAAAAAAGTTAATTTCGTGCCCTGTTTAAAGACTGGTTGCTTTGCACCTCTACCCTTAAATGCACCTTCCTAAACAATGTGCAGTTCCAGAATATTCATACTCTCCCCACGGAAGGGATTGAACTTTTCTGAGGGGCAGGGGACTATAGAAGTCCGAAACAATTATGAAGCTTAAAGTAACTGGAATTTCCAGAAGGGTGGGGATCTTAGAAAAATCTCCTCTGTGAGGTAGGTATGGATGTTTTCTGGAACTACACAATACAAAATGACTACTCATTTCAAGAATGTGAAACAGGACACATTGTGAAAAAAATGCAATTTTGAGTCAGTAGTCAAGTCTGAGTATATACTGTAATGACTACAAACTGACTTTTTGACCCACATGGGAAATGCTTATGCTTGACAGCAAGAACAAGTTATTTTCTGGGGAAAGTGTGTCACTGAAACTTCTTATGATTGACTAATTGACTAATTGGTAAGGTAGCTTCTTTTAAAATTATCTTTCATCTTGGTTTTCTTAGGGGACCCTGGTGAGTGATGCTTTTAAACAGTCAGAGGATTGGCATATAGAGCAGGTAATTATTTTTCAGGGATTACCTTGTGGGAAAGTTGTTTGCAAATTGGTCATGGGCTTACATGCGAATGTATGACCTCAAGAAGCTGGACAAAATCATAAGCAACATGGCCCCTGTTGTTCAAAGTATAGATAACACTGTAGATGTCTAGATAAATTAAAATCAAACAAATAATATACCGTAGTTGGTTTTGTTAACTATTATTTACTGCATAGCATTTTACCCAGTCTCTGGATGACATTATCCATCTGTTGAATGACTGGGCTGTTGTTGGGTCATAACTTCATACAAAGTTCTAATCATCCAGTAATCAAGCAGGAATTTATCAACATCTAGCTACAATTATGCAAAGAGTAAACTGATCAGTGTGATTCGAACACGAGACAAAGATGAATATGGGTCCCGGACGGAAATCCAACCCTTGACCTCCCGAACACCGGGCGGGAGCTCTATCCACCGAGCTACAAGAACTTGGGGATAGCAAGGTCATTTAAATATGTCACAGGCATCCTGCCTACTGCTAGGATTAGCACTGTCAAAGTCATCATAAATGTGGTAAATGAATACAGATGGTGAATTTTAAGCTTGGTTATGAAAATGTGAAAAAAGAACTGATCAACATGACATGAGCATTGGACTGAAAAGAATCACGTTCTAAAATATCAGTATTTTGCTTACTAAAACTAGTCCCAATGTGTAGGTTTTGAAGCAAAACATTTGAACAATCCATGTGGTGGATGTATCTGACTTGTCTCTTGTCATATTTTATTGCTATATAGCAAATGTTGGCAGATAAGCTTCGTTGTACCGATTGGGAAGCAACAAATGAGGCTATGGAGGAAGCTGTAGCACGAGAATCATATTTGGAATGGCTCAGGGATGGAGAGAAACGTGCTAGGGGAACCAGAACCTTGGTAACTCTTATTTTCAGATTTTAAACTAAGTACACTACGCGTCCTCTACTTATCATGTGCATACACAGGGCTTAACAAAAATACTGTCAAGTCATCTGGGTTAAGTAGATTCTCCTTCTGGGCAAGTAGCTTTTCATTCTCACTTGCATGAAGGAATCGGGCAAGTTGTCTGCCAACAAAGTCATTGATAGAGCAAACTAAGACTTGCCCATGATAAGCAATATTTGAGAGTCACTTGTCCTAAGGGCAAGCTGGAATTCAAGTTTTTTCTGTGCCCTGCAGACTACATTTTGCTTTTACAAGGTCTTATTTCTACGAGGAAATTGAGAAAAGCAGTTATGGAGTTAAGAAGAAAATTGGTTGTTTTTATTATCTTATTGTGCCTATTTTGTGTTGCAGCCTCGCTCCAGTCCAACTGCAACCAGTAGCACATCAACATGCACCGAGTCCAAGCGTCCTACATCCCCCCACCACAGGGAGCGTGATCGCGATGCAGCAGAGAGTGCCCCTCCTAGCAAGTCCCCTCGTCATTCACCCAGTTCCCCTCGGCACGAGACGTTTGCAAGCGCCTCTTCATCTGAAACTAAGGCATGCCCAGCTGCCAGTAATGCAACAACTACTTGTACAGTTAGTACCATGAAAACAACTTACTATGACTCTAAACCAGGATGTTCAACTGAGCCGTCCAACCCACCCTCTCCCCCTGGAGCAACTGGTGGCGCTGAAGGGCCAAACTACCTTGACTATTTGCCTCCAACTGGATATGGTAAGAATGATGGCAGGATAACGCTTAGGATGGACGGTAGTAATTCACTTCTGTTTCTTAATTTTAACTTCTCACACACAACTAGGAGCCATGCCAAGCCAAACTATGCAGCCTGATCTTTATTACAAAACATTAAAATAGTTTAAGAAAGCAGCCAACAGGAAAAGATGCCCCAAGGATCACATGTTGCAAAAACCTCTACATACCTACATGTAGTAACAAAAATGAAAACTCGTGGCTCAGAAGAGCTTCACAAGAACAAAAAAGAGAACTAAATGGCGTTGAGAAGTGAACAAGAAACTATCAAGCTATAAGGGTGGGAGGTTCATTATAAGGAAGGGTAGAGATGGTAGGTGAGATGACCCTCTGCACACCAGCGATCAGATTCCCAGATGTGTGTGAGAAAGAGGTTGTCACTTCTTTCATTCCTCAGCCAGTGGAAAACAAAGTTTATTGAAAGTTCTTTTGCTTATCGGCGACAAAGGCCATGTACTGGAAAATGTCAGAACTCTGTTTAAATCAAAGTTGATATTGAAAATTTGCTGAAAAAAAATCAATATTGAAATATTGCATTAAGAAGGATAATGCTTTTTAAAACAATAGGGACAGAGCCCTTGTATGAGCTAGAACATAGAGTAGCCATAGGAACACTTGTAGAACTCGTCCACATGTACGTTGATAACACCAATGCAGTATGGTGTGGGGTTTCATGAAGAGCCAGGCGGTTTTGCCCAGCTGGTCACCTAGTGAGATAGTTTTTCTTATACAGACTTTCAGATTAAATACTTGAAAGCAAATGTGAAAATCAGTTGCCCCCTGCTGGAAACATTAATGAAACCCCTGCTCTTTTGCATTATGACAGAACACCATGAATATGTAATTTGTCGCTGTGGAAGCTACAACTTAGCTTTGCATGTTTGGCTGTCATTTTGAAATTGTTTAATGTTTGTTACCATTTTATTTGTGTTTGTGAATGCAGGGTTTTCAGAGTGGGAGGATGAAAGCATTCTGGCTGCAGTTTTGGCAGAATCCCAAAAGGAATACTTGGAGAATCTCAAGAAAGGTGCTGCTAAAGATAAATTCAGTGATGAAGACTCCAAATCATAGCATTTTTACAAAAGCTGTTCTCACTTATCACCAATATATGAACTATGTTTAGATGTGTTTTGCAATTTTAGAGCAATATAATTATATGTAAATTGGTTTTTGGTTTGGAAAGGGTAAATAGGATTTTCAATATGGCTAACAAATTTTCCAATTCAAGTGTAATGCTTGTTTTACTATGATAATTAAGGTT